>SJYF01000480.1:1869617-1901144 GCA_006410515.1 Procapra przewalskii | reverse complement strand
AAAAAAAAAAAAAAAAAAAAGCTAAGATTTTGATTGGAATTGTTCCAAATCTATAGATAAATGTGGGGAGAATTGACAGTTTTATAATACTGAGCCTTCCAGTTCATGAACATGACATACCCCTTCATTCAAACATCTAGATCTTTTTTCAATAGTATTTTTGAGTTTTCAATGTAGAGATCTTACTCTTATTCTAATAGTTTTTTTCCATAGGCACTTGATGGTTTTGATGTGATTGTAGAAAATCATTTTAAAATGTCATTTTCTGTTTGTTGTTGACTTTATAGAAATACAGCTGACTTGAATATCAACCTTATAGTCGGCAACTTTGCTAAATCCTCCTGTTAACTATAATGGTTTTGTAGTGTGTGTGTGGTTTTTTTTAATACAATCATATCATCTGTGAGTAATGTTAGTTGTATTTGTACTTTTCTAATTCTGTGTCTTTCTTGTTGTTGGATTGGATAGGATCTCCAGTGTTTAATAGAAATAGTGATAAACTAGTATCCTTATCTCATTCTTGACCTTAGAAGGAAAGCTTAAGTATTTCACTATCAAGTATGACGGTTACTTTAGGGGTTTTGTCTTTTTTTAAATAGCTATTCTTTACCAGATTAATGAAGTTTCCTGCCCTTCCTAGTGAAAAAGTTTTTTAAACTCATGAATGAGTGTTGAATTGTATCAAATGCTTTCATGTAGAACATTTTTTCATCATGCTATAATGGCTCAGGAGGAAGAGTTAAAATGAAAATGCTTACCTCGAATGTTTTAATATGATGTGGCAATAAGTTTTAAGATTATATATATATATATATATATATATATATAAAATCTCTCTCTATGTATGTATATATAGTATAGCTAATGAAAACCTGTGTTTCACTCCGTAACCACTGGTGATCTGGCTACATCTGTTTTGACACTTTTGTCCTCAGAGTTTGTTTAGCTTAAGACCATTGTCTTCTCATTAAGAGTGTTTGGCACAGCAAATTGAAAACAAAAGGGTAAACAGAAGCGTAGTATATCACTCACTTTGCCAGACTAAACAACTCTGAGTAAGGCCAGCTTTCCCCTCTAGGATAATCTCAGGCCTTTAGAGATGCTTTGGTAGTAAAGTGTTCTTTAAAAACACCTACCCACTCTCTCTCTCCCTGGTTGCAGGGGGTCCTTTGCGATGGTTGACAGGTGGACAATCAGGAGAAGCAGTCCTTTGGGGGTCTTTGTACTTTCGTGGCTGCCTCCTTTCTAAGTAGTTACACCCTTCTAGAGCATTCCTTTCATTTTTTTTCCTTCCTACTCAGCCTCCTCTCTGCCATTTGCATTCCCCCGTCACTGCAAAACCCAAATCAAGCTGCGCAGAAGGAGCTGACCAGCGGGGAGCATGCCAGTCCTCTGTTTCTGGCCTAAACACCATTCTTCGCTGGCTGCTGATGTGTGCTAGGCAAGACGAGATTTTCAACTCGGCCAAAGTAGCTACAGTTCAGCAGATTCAATCCTGACTAGATTTTAGTGAGTCTTCCTTTAGAAACATGTTTTTCTAACACTTGACCAACAGAAAACGTGTTTTCTCTTCTGCTTTTATCAGAATAACCAACCTTGAACTAGTTTGACCATTATGAGAAAGAGGGCTTGAATCTCCAGCTAAGGTGGCAGAAGAAATGATCAGTCTGGATGAGGGCATGGTTCTGTCCTCTTTCCTGTCACCTCATATCTCAGGACTGCATTAAACAAGCTATCTAAACAAGATGTGGCCCATGCAAGAGAAGATGAAGTTTGTAAAAGTATAAATGAACATTTTCTAAAGCCCTTTGTTGGTCTGAATTTGGAAATTTGCTGTGAGACTTCCTGGCTTATTATAAAGACATGTGCATATAAAGATACATATTAGAATGCTTTCAACCTTTTGAAAGCCAAGGCTACCACTGGGAGTATCACCAAGACGTCAACCGCAGAAGCATTGAATTTGGTTTGTAGTATTGTCTAAGTTGACAACACGATGAAAATATCTTTTCTTAAAGAAACAAATGACACTCTTTTTAATCCATTTTTTAATCCTTTTAAACACTAGTAAGTTGTCTTAAAAATAGTTATGTTGCTGATGTACATTTATAAGTTACACATATATGAACAACTTATACATTACATATGTAATGGGCCAGTGCCTGTCATGGAATGAGTGCCTAAAAATTACTAGCTACGGTTAAACTGTGGGTCTTCCCTGGTGGCTTAGTGGTAAAGAACCCGCCTGTCAGTGCAGGAGACGTGAGTTCAACCCCTGGATCAGGAAGATCCCTGGGGGACGAATGCCACCCCACTGCAGTACGCTTGCCTGGGGAATCCCATGGGCAGAAGAGCCTGGTGGGCCACAGTCCACGGGGTCACAGAGGAGGCAGACATGATTTAGTGGCTGAACAGCAACAGACAACAGCAGGAAGCTATACATGTGCTAGCGGGTCCCAGGCTCCTCTTCTTCCTTGATACCAGTGATGGAAAAGAAATGAATCGATAGAATCTACCTTTGAAATGCTTGAGTCACAGTCATCTGTGGACTGTCATCTGTTGGTCAGGTATTAAAAATAGTTTCTGATTTTCCTTTATTTTAGTTGAAACTACATCAAAATTTTCTCTACTTTTCCAGGTTATTATATGATAATTCCTTATTTCCTCCTTCTTAGGTGAAATCATGGGAAAATGTTGCAACTTAAAGATGCTTAATTTTTACCTTTGTCAAAGTAAAATTTGCACACAGTTTTGGAAGTCAGATCGTACAAAGCTTTTCATGAAGAATCGTGGTCTTTAGTCTATACCCAGTCCCTACTCCTCAGAGGCAACAATTTTTAACTTTTGAAAGCATTTCTCCTGGCTTTTACTACTGTGTCTTAAGATAACATGCTTATACTGCTACCTTAAAATTGTGTCCATTATTATCCACTGACTTCCTACTGTGATAGATAAGAATTTATTTAGCCCTTTGCCACCATGGTCCCTTTCCCAAAACACACACTTCTCCTTCCTCCCAACTTCACAGTGTGGGGATTCATAATTTTAGGTGAAATCCGGTATCTGTGCTCACCTTTGAAAGTGTTGCTTACGGTTGAGCCAGACAGCATGCTGCAGTTCTGCCTCTGACCCTGAATAGCTGTTTGTTTTTCTGGAGCTTATTATTATTACTATATTTGCTCACATGTTGTTCTTTTTCTACATACCTGTCACTAATTCCTCAAATTCTCCCTCAAAGTGGGCATTTGCATGTATCAGGCACTGGGTTGCTCGGGGGATCCCTCTGCCCTCCCCTGTCTCCTTTTCCTTCCTCTGTGTCTAGGAACAGGGTCTGTTCAGGATCTGGCGTCCTGGGCCTTCCTTCCACCTCTCCACTGGGTTTCCATCCCTTGCTTCCTGGGTCTTTGGTTTCCTTTTTGTTCTGGTGTGGAACTCTAGGAAAGAGGTGACTCTTTTTGAGGCTTTGTATTTCGGAAAATGTCTTTATTCTCCTCTTAAACTTGAGTGACGGTTTGGCTGAGTATAAAATTCTAAGTTGGAAATCATTTTTTTTCTTTGAAATTTGAAAACAAAAACACTGCTCTTTTGATTTTCTAGCTTCCAGGGCTTCTCTTGAACAGGTCAATAGCATTCAGATTCCTGGCCCATTATATGGGACTTTCTTTTCCCTGTCTGGAATCCTTTAGGAGAGTCTCTGTAAAAGGAGCATTCGTCTTTACTGGGATTCCTTTCTGTGTGGTTTAAGTTCTCTCTTGTGTTTTGCTGTTGTTTCACCCAACATAAATCCTTGCCCTTAGTCACTCTAAAGTCAAAGAAAACCTAAGGAGTAACTTAATGCTTTTCAATTACATGAGGTAAAGGACAAATATACAGAAGACACTAACTATCCCTTTAGGAAATGAAATTTCAAAATTATAAAGTCCAACAACATAGCTTAGACCATCGTTTCACAAACCCTATTCCATCAAACAGTAAACTCTGTGAACGTTGTAGGCCATGCCCCCCCACCACTTTTATATATTCTCATGAGTTATTAGCATATAATTCTAAGAAGTCCTGCGGCAAACCCATTTAAACTGGCTTCATGTAGCATTTCCTAAGTTTATTTGCCCACCAGAATTTTTTTGTTTTTAATTATTCTGAAAGGAACATCGCTAACATATGTGTAACACAGTTGGGGACATGCCAGATAAGACGTAGACTTTCCTGGCTGCAGAAGAGCAATTAAGCATTGGAATGAGTAACCAGGAGAGGCTGTGGACTCTCCTTTTGCAGAGGCCTTTAAAACAGGACATCTGTTTTAGGCGTAGTCCTGTTTGAACAATAGGACTTTGCTGCTGTTTCTTCCTCTTCCTGTCCCCTAGTGGTAGCATTGGGGAGCTTTTAGCCCACCTTTTACATGATTCTAGTACTCTGGTGACAAAAATTACCTCTGCCACCCATAATTATAGGGAACTCAATGGCCCCATGCTGGATGCTTTACATGTATTATTTAATGATTCTTCAACGGCAACTCCGTGAGGTCTGAAGTATGATTGTTTATACAGACTAGGGATAATTAGGTATAAATGACAAGCAGGAGGGCAGGATTCAAACCCGGGGCCTCTGACTCACTACTGGCTCTCCATCTGCAGATGTTAATGTCCAGGACAGCAGCCCCTTCAACAAACAGACATATAAAATGCATCCATTTATGATATGAAAACTTAGACTGGTATGATGCTCACTTTATCAGACTGTTCCCTAAACCTTTTGATGAATTCAGAGTTTATTGTTTTTCTTAGAAACAAATTCTACTCCCAATTTTTTAAAAAAATTCTAATTTGTCATCCAGCACATGGCTTCTTGCATGGGACTTTTTTCCTTCATGAATTTGACGTCATTCCTGTGTAGGAGTCAAGACTAAAATGTTCAGATCTGTTGATATTGGTGTAGGTTAAAAAGTCCCCTTTTCAACGTGTTTACAGAGAGTAACAACTCCCCAGTGCCGTGCAGAGGATGCTAGAGAAGAAGACAGAACACCTGGATTCTACAGGCTCAGCCTCTAGCTCTGGACTCACGAGCAAGTCACTTGGCCTGCTTTTCCTCATCTGTCAGATGAGGAGCTTAGATGATCTCCAAAAGGCCCTTTCCACTCTAACGTTTCCAAGATGATTTTTCTCTCAGAGTATCAGCTGTTGTAACAGGAGAGGATTTAGGAAATTCACAGGTCACTGCAAAGTGACTTGAATAGATCAATAAGGAGGGTGGCTGAGTGAATCACATTTAAGACTACCATGACCCTGAATTGAAACAAATGAGATTGGAAAAAAAAACCCACCAGTGACCAGATGTCTCTCTGAGGTCACTTCCACCAAGGCTCCTGAGTTTTAGGCCATCTAGGAAAGGCTCTTTCCTGCACCCACGCCTGTTGCTCAGCTTAACCAGTTGCTGCAGTGAAACCTCTCCTGGAGAATTACACACCCTTCACAGGGCATCCCTTTGAACCTGGCACATCATAGGTGTTCAGTGAGGGTTCATTGAAATTAATTGCTATTTGATAGAGAACTAGAAGATCCAAGAAGAGGTTTGTTTTCATAACCAGTACTAAGTTAGGAAGTCACGTGTGCAGGCTAGGCTCTGGAGTTTTAGACTGTCTGGGTTGATAACCCAGCTCTGCTCCTTAATAACTGGTACAGGCTGTGGGGTTTTAGACCATCTGTGTTCATTCATAATCCAGCTCTGCTTGTTAGTAACTCGATGGTCTTGGGCAGGTTATTTCCATATCTGTGCCTCGGTTTCCTCTTCTTTAAAGAGATTTACAAGTATACCTACTTCACAGGACGTTGTGAGCATTAAATGGGATGGTATTTGGCACAATACCCAGCAAAAATTTAGGGTTCTGTTAATACTCAGTTCAGTCACTCAGTTGTATCCAACTCATTGCGACCCCATGGACTGCAGCACGCCAGGCTTCAGCTAATGTAATTATTAAGGCAAAAGAGATCGTTGGATAGCATCGCCAATTCAATGGACATGAACTTGGGCAAACTCCAGGAGATAGTGAGGGACAGGGAGTTTGGCGTGCATGGTCCATGGCGTCTCAAAGAGTCAGATACGACTTAGCAACTGACCAACAATTATTATTATTAAGGAGATGCAGCATTTCCCTGAATATTCTAGAAGCTTTTCTTTACTTTTCATAGGAGACAGCATAAAACCTGACAGGTAGACTGTATAGTTCTAGTGCTCAACTTATCATTTACCATCTTTTCTGACCCACTTCTGTACTCTCGAACAGTGGTGCCTCTCGGGTGAGAGAAGTCGCTTTACTTTGCATCCCATGTCTCTGTGTGTGAAATACACTGTACTTTAACACATTGTGAAAAAATCTGCTCATGAACTATCGCAGAGTTTAAAACCAGGGTTGATGGTCTGTCCTACCCCACCACATCTGCCCCAGGACTGCCATCTGCTTGAAACACCCCTACAGCTGTGGAATTAAGGGATGTGCCTAACGCGGTGCACTCCTGTCACCTGGCTGGAAAGTGAAGACACTGTTCCTTCCCCCTGAGAAGGGCTGCTGTGCATGCAAGGGGTTTGTTCACGTGTTCTTCCGTGGGTAATTGCACTAGGTAATGAAAAACACCTACTCGCCTCACAGCTTGGCAGAAACAGTAGCTTATGTTTTCTAGAGACAAAATTAGAAGCAGGCTCCCTGGACCCATCTCTTAAGTCAAAATAAAATAAAACATCCAGGGAACCAGTGTGCCTCCCAGTAACTGTGGCCGGTGGAATACTGTTGTTTAGGTCAAGGTGTCCCAGGTTGAGAGGACAGGGAGAGGGAAGGAAGGGAAGTGTCAGACACTTTGTTTTCATAGAGATGAAGAGGCAAACAATTTTCTTTCTTACTTTGTCCTTTCTGTGTAGGAAAAAAAAAAAGTTTGTAGGACCCTAATCTTTCTGCTGCAATTATCAGAAGAGAAAAACTGAGTATGCATTGTTGAGAGGACTGGGTACAGCTTAAACTGTATTTTATTTATGATACCGAAGGTTACATTTTTTTCTGGGGAGCTTCAGTCTTAGCAAAACTAAACCGCTGAGAAAGTATCTTTATTTTTTCCATTTTCCACAGAGAAATGAATACTTGTTCTGGCCTTCCCTATAAAATATGATCATTGAGTTGGCAAGCATTTAGTAAACAAGGTCTAAAGGGAAAACGGAATAATAAGACACTGTCCTTTGCTCCAAAAACTGGAAATCTAACAGCGGAGATATTTGTTTAAACAATTATACCAGAATGAAAGAGGTGTACTCAGTGCTGTGGGAACACGGAGAAGGGAGGATATTTTTTTTAAGTTGGAGAATTCATGGAAAGTTTCATGGAGCAAGTAGCGTGTGGATCAGTGCGGGATTTTCCCCTCTCCTGTGGGAAAGAGACGGGCGTCGTGACGTGTGATCGTGAGGAATGGGAGCAGTCGGAGGAGTCCCGGAGACAGCGTGAACAGAGATGAGCGGTGCAGAGTGTCTGCACCTGGGCACACGTGAGGCGCCCACGCATGTGGCTGCCGAGGACAGGGGTGAGGTCCGGGAGCCCAAGTGGAAAATGGCTCTGAAGAAGTCGGACTGTCGGGGCGCCTGCATGACAGATGAAGGCTTCTAAATTTATTGCACATCGATCAGTGCTCCCCCTGCTTTTGCAGAAGATTGCCCTTAGGAGAAGAGGACAACAAAGTTAGCGCTCTTGGGGGAGGAAGGGACGTATCGGTGGAGCACAAGGGGCTTTCAGGGCAAGGAAATGTAGGCTCCTGTGATGGCAGATCCCGGACGCCATACGCTGGTCAGAGCCATAGAATGGTCGACACAGAAGAGTGAACCTGACTGTAAATTGTGGGTTTTAGTTAGTGATGTATCGCTGTTGGTTCATTGGTTTTGTAACGAGCAATACCACACTAACGCAAGGGTTAATAACAGAGGAAATGCCACTTATTAATAGGGGAAACTATGTGTTTCAGGGTTTGGCAGGGAGGGAGAAAGGGGAAGGAGTAGAGGAGAACTTTCTGCTCAGTATTTAAGTAAACCTAAACTGGTTTTTAAAATAAAGTCTTTTCTTTGGGGGACTTCCCTGGCAGTCCAGGGGTGAAGACTTCACCTTCCAACGCAGGAGGCATGAGTTCAATCCCCTGGTCCGAGAGCTAAGATCCCACATGCCTGTGGCCAGAAAACCAAGACATGAAACAGAAGCAGTATTGTAACACATTCAATAGCGACTTAGAAAATGGTCCATATTTAAAAAAAAAAGCTTAAAAAAATACAGTCTGTTTTTAAAAAATTTAGTGTTCTTTTAGTTGTAGCTGAAATGTACTACAAGTATGAAGTTGTTTAGCAGTTTCAGAGTCATATCTTTAAAATCAGATGAATTTTTCTATTTATTTACACATAAATAGCTATTTTATCATTAAAATTTTCCACAAAGCTTTTCAGTAAAACCAGTGACCCTTAGGGATATGATTCCTGGGTTGAGAAGCCTGACATTGGTTGGCAGGCAGTCACTGAAGTCATATGTTAAAAGTGAAACAAAATTAAACCAGTAAAATGATGAGCAAACAGCTTTTCTTGCAACCCAGACATGTTTTGCGTCCCTGTTTTTATTTCCCAGTGTTGATGCAGCGGCATATGCACTACCCTTAGCTTGGCCAACCTTTACTTTGGTGTTCAGAAGAACTTTGCAGTCAGCGTACCGAGAAACCAGTTGATAAACCCACAATTGTGGATATTGCAGGAGAGACGAGAGAGGTGTCTTTTCATAGGAAAGTGATTTATTCTAAGAAAAATGGCTGGAGAAAAATAAAAGAAGCAGACTGAGGAGATAGGCAAAGTAAATGGTGTGTCCAGGGTTAGGTAGATTTAGGTGACGTTCAGAAGAAAAGGTACAGTTCGATGGAGGCCCCATCACTAAGAGCACGCACTGTTTTCTGGATGTCGTTAAGACCCAGTGTGAGCTCCGAACTGTTGGCAGTGTAGGGTTTGTACCATCACACTGATAACGTCGGGTTGTGTGCGTCCTTATTCTTGCAGATATTCAGACATGCGAGCCCACAGAGTGCCTGATGAGCCCTCTTGGAGCCACTGAAGCACATTCACAGCGCTCGTCTCCTTATTTGTGTTTTCGAGGCACTTGGTTTTTCTTACGAAGACCACAGCTAGAATCTTTAACCTCTTGCAAGAGTCAGTCTGTAAGAGCTGCATTCTTTAGCTCTCTGCTCGCTGGGAAAAGGCAAGAAGCCCATTCCCAGATACCCTTAGGAAAGTCATCCCACTGTAAGGAGAACAGGGCTGTCTGTAGGACGTTGGTGTGGGTCCGCTGTACAGGCCCACACCGCTAGAGGGTCCTCGACCATGACGTCCAGGTGACGGGTGACTTCCCTCAGTTAGTTCAGCAACCTGGACGGCGCTAGGAAGGTGGCTGAGTTCGCTTCTCTCCTCGGGATCACCTAGGTGACATCTTGACCGGAGACTCTTTCTGTTCCCTTTCTGTGTGTCGTCACGAGACTGCCCCATCCTCAGGACTAACATCACAGCTGGTCTTTTCTTTGTTTCAGAAATTACCATGGTTGACACAGAGATGCCGTTTTGGCCCACCAACTTTGGGATCAGCTCCGTGGACCTCTCTATGATGGATGACCACTCCCATGCCTTTGACATCAAGCCCTTCACCACTGTTGACTTCTCCAGCATTTCCGCTCCGCACTACGAGGACATTCCGTTCCCAAGAGCTGACCCCATGGTTGCAGATTATAAGTATGACCTGAAGCTCCAAGAGTACCAAAGTATGAGGTTTATTTCACTTTTCAGACTGTTGAGACTAGAATTAGACTAATCTCTTATCCACAGTAGGGTAAATGCTCCCAGGACTAATGGCTGTGGTGAAGACATTTACCATTCATTCATTCATGAAATACTAAGCGTTTATAATTGACCAAGGGCTTCCCAGGTGGCTGGTAAAGAATCTGCCTACAATGTAGAAAACCCAGATTCGATCCTTGATTCCCCTGGAGAAGGGAATGGCTACCGACTTACTCCCTTGTTCTTATCTGGAAAATTCCATGGACAGAGGAGCCTGGCAGGCTCAAGTTCGTGGGGAAAAGTGTTGGACACAACTGAGTGACTGACACTTTCAGTTCCCGGGTGGCTCAGTGGTAAAGAATCTGCCTGCAGTGCAGGAGACGTGGGTCAGGAAGGTCCCCTGGAGGGGGAAATGGCAACCCACTCCAGAGTTCTTGCCGTGGAGAATCCCATGGACAGAGGAGCCTGGTGGGCTCAGTCCATGGGGTTGCAAAGAGTGCAGGACTGCAACCGAGCTGACGCACACGTGCAACTGACCGACAAGGCAGGCAGTGTGTGAACACCCCGGATCCTCTCTCCTTTTTCCTCCCTTCCCTCCTCTCTTTCTTTTCTTCTTTCTTTTTCAGGGACAGTCTCCAGCATGGTCACAGTGCTAGCTGTATCTCAGGCTAAATGTCCGTCCCCACCCCCCCAAATTTTGATTCATTGTTTCTACTTTTAAGTAGATAAGTAGCAGTTTATTACCTCCTTTAACTTATCGCTAAATCACTGTTACTATAATGCACCTTTCCTAATTCTGCAGTTTGAACAGCTTACACGGAAACCTATGTTTCAGCACAAATTTGAATGTTAACATTGTAGACTATTGATAAATCTCCATGTCATTAATGCAGTTCACATCAAGAAAAACTAAAACTGCACTTTTCAAGATAAGACAAATTTCTGTGATGCTATTTCCTTGATTTTTATCTCTTTGCTGATATGCTGGTTTTCCAGAGCAGCCGCTGTGTAATTGGCAGCCATTACTTGACAAGAAGTAATAGCTTCCTGTATTTCTAGTTGGGTTTTTAAGATAAATTATAGACTTGGTTATAGTTAAATGTGTGATTTCAGTTGAAGCCTAACATGGAAATTTAATAGGCTTGATCCTGACCGGTGGAAAGATAGTGCTTACTTTCCAAAGTGTCTCTCTCTACCAAAGATCATTTTACAAACCATCTTTTCTGACTCAACATTGATGAGAACCTGGTCTCTTAGTTTCATGTACCCTCAAGCCGGGCGTACCATTTCCTTCTCAGTCCTTTTTGTTTCCTTTGCAAGAGTGGTTTAAGAACACTTCTAAAATGCAATATTTAAGTTGAAATGTATAATTTAATATTGTCATGAATGCCAAATACAGCCCATAGAAAAATAACCTTCATGATTTCAAATATTATATATTTCCTGTGGGAACTTTAGTATCCTGAGGTATTGGAGGATCATAGAACCACAAACTTAATTCCCTTCCCAGTTTGTTTTCACAGGTGAGGCTCAGAGGCGTTGTGACTTGCATGTGATTACAAAGCCCACCTTTCCCTGTGTCTTTTTCATGTTCCGTAGTGCATCTAACGTAAATACTAAAATGTGGATAATAAGGTGCTATAGTGACATGCCCTGTTGCCTGTTTAGCATTGTTATTCCTGCGATGATTGTCTGCTCTTGTTTCTCTGTACACAGGTGCAATCAAAGTGGAGCCTGTATCCCCACCTTATTATTCTGAAAAGACTCAGCTGTACAGTAAACCTCATGAAGAGCCTTCCAACTCCCTCATGGCCATTGAGTGCCGGGTCTGTGGGGATAAAGCGTCAGGCTTCCACTATGGAGTTCACGCTTGTGAAGGATGCAAGGTAAAAAAAAAAAAATCGTTCTTGAAATAATTTGCTGAAAATGTACCTAGGTTTCCATTTCCTATTGCAAACAGACGGCAAAGAATTGAGACAAAGCTGTCAAACTTTTAAATATCTTTGGTAAAACCCATTCTTTAGATGATATAATGCTTAAAAACCTAAGAAAATCATCAAAAAGCAAGGCTACTGTGCCTCACTTCCTTTTGTCCGAATTGGTCCTGTGCAGCGCTGAGCTAATTCCATCTTCGCGTTTTGCGGATTAAAAAAAAAGAAATCGCTTGTTCATAGTAACATGGCATGAGTGATGGGCTGACCCTGAGCAGAACCCAGATTTCCTGACTCTCCTAATGTTTTTTCTTTCCACTATACTATGTAATATTCTGTATATGTAGATAGATAGATGACCTTCATTTGAGCCTTACCACAGTCCCATAAGGTTGAGCTTATTTGTGGCCACTTTGCAGGTGTAGAAATCTTGGGTCACTGAGATTTCCCCATGGCCATCCGTTGTAAGTGGCACATCCATACGCCTTCTGACTCCTAAACTGATGCTGTATGTTTCCTTATTCAGCATCAGTGTGAGCCGTATGTTATGGTCAGGCAAAGAGATACAGCTCTTTTGGAAAAGAGATACCCTTTCTCTTCCCCTCCTTTCTTTGTGAAAAAGGCTATTTTGGAAAGTTCATTCAGTAATATTCTGCCCTATTGAGAAAATGTTAATCTACTCCTGTTTTAAAATGAAGTCTTTTCAAAGAATTAATTCTAATAGGCTCCTTGAATAAAATAGCAATTGAGTAGTATTATATACTCTAGGGCTCAGAATGAATTGCTGATAAATATTTACCTTATAAAATAACGCTGCTTATATAAGATCAGTTCAATCATCAGTAGGGCTTTTTGTTCAGAATGAAGATACATGACAGCGGTTAGGTGGGGGGAAGATCTGCGTTCCTAACTGGACCATGAGCCAAGAAAGGAAGTTAATATTTACTGAATTTCTGCTATATACCAGATATTGTGTAAGATGCCTTTGTATATATTATATTTTTAACCATATCCTGCCTAAGTTTTCACATCTATAACATGATGGTATTGATTTAGATGATCACTAAAGCCTCTTCAATCCAAAAGTTTATTTTTCTAAAGGCAACCTAATAAAGTAAAAGAGACAAGTTAGTAGTTACCTGGCCACTTGTCCATGGTCTCTAACCAATCACATGAGGATTTCAGCCCCAGTCACTCATGCATAAAACAATTTGGCTAGAGTAGCTCGCCAAAGGGTTTCTGATTCATTTCTGGGTCTGAAATTCCAAAATGACTCCTGGCAAGAGATGCTTTCATTTAAAACATGAAAACTCATTCATTCAGTGATTGAAACCAAACTAAAATATCTGTAACCTTATAGGAAATCATTATGTTCTCAAGGAATAGTAAGAACCTGTCATTTTACTCAGATTTATGTAATTTTGAGGAAATTGTGGCTAAATTCTTAGAAGTACTTGAAGAAATCATCTAGTTTTGATCATCTTGGTGATTTATGTTGATAAATAAAGTATGGTTGGTGAAGTTTCCACAGTATAGTATTGTTTTTTATGGGCTGGTAAAGCAGCTAGAAAACAAGGAGGTTTAAGCAAATAGTTTCTCTGTGATTCTATTCATCAGACGTTTGTGGAGAGTTAACATTTCTGAGAACAGCTAAAAACTGAATGGTGATTTAAGGACTAATCAAATCAATCAACCAGAAACTGAAAAGACAGATATTGTGAGCAGTTGCTTAAAGCGTTAAAGTGAAGTTCTAAGGACATAAAAACTCAGAAGATCAAAGCAAGCAAAGAAGAAAAGTAGCAAAAAGAAGAGAAAATAGGGAGGAGAAAACTCAAGTGCCCTCTAGTTGCAAACAGAAATGTGCTAAGGCAGAGACGGAGAATTAACCCTTAAAACCTGCTGAAGCCAGAGGAGTCCTTCACCTACCAGAGACAGACAAGCCAAAGCAGTAGAAGAAAATCAACAGTATAGTAACCTCCAGTGGCTTGTAAACCATCCAAAATAAAGATTACAGGCTTCCTGGGAAAGGAAATCAACCCTGAATATTCATTAGAAGAAGGACTGATGCTCAAGCCGAAGCTCCACTTACTTTGGCCGCCTCATGGGAAGAGACAGCTCATGGGGAAGGACCCTGATGCTGGAAAGATTGAAGAGAAAAGGAGAAGGGGCAGCAGAGGATGAGATGGTTGGATGGCATCACCGACTTAGTGGGCATGAATCTGAGCAAACTCTGAGAGATACTGAAGGACAGGGAAGCCTGGCACACTGCAGTCAGTGGGGCTGCAAAGAGCTGGACACAACTTAGGGGCTAAACAGCAGTAACCAGAAGGCTAAGATACTCTTGGTTACGCTAACCTTAGAAGGGAAAAGAGGCAGCTGCCCATTTTGAAGATAAGAGTCAGAAACGTGTTAGAGGAATAATATAATTTGGCTTCTCCAAGTATGTCAGCAGTTCTCAAAGTGTGGTTTGGGGATGGGGTCCCTGCGACCTTCTCAAGATACCCATGAGGTTGATACTGTTTTCATAATAATATTAACTTGTTGTTTGCCTTTTTCATTCTCATTCTCTCAGGAATGTAAGTGGAGTGTTCTAGAAGCTACATGACATGGAATGGTAGCATAGTTCTAATGCCTGATGGAATGTGACCTGAATGTTCTTGTACATAATAATGTCTCAGGTTTTATTTCTAGTCTGATCAATATCGATAGGTATAGCTCACATAAATTAAAACTGTTTAAAAAACTCAGCGTTTTGGGGTGAGTAAATGGGTACTGAGACCAAAAAGTTTGAGAACTGTTGTTATAAGGAATGAGGCTGAAGACATGCTCACTCATTCTGCGGTACTTTGGAGTTAAACAGAATTGCTGCCACCCTCTGAATGCCATCATTAGGCCAGCTAGACCAGTGCCCATCAGTAATCAAAGATACCACCTTAATAGGACCTCCTTGGTGGTCCAGTGATTAAGAATCCACCTGCCAATGCAGGAGACATGGGTTCAGTCCCTGGTCTGGGGACTAAGATCCCACATGCCACAGGGCAGATAAGCTTATGCACCACAACTGCTGAGCCCACATGCCCTGGAGCCTGTGCCCCACAGCAGGAGAAGCCACTGCAGTGAGGAGCCCACACACCGCAACTAGAGGGTACCCCCTGCTTGCTGCAGCCAGAGGAAGGCAGTGTGCCACAGCGAAGACCCGGCACAGCCGTAAATAACTTTAAAAAGATACAGCCTTAGCTCACCAATGATACTCAGTGAAAGCAAAATTAATACACGTGTTAGACTGCGTTAAAAAAAGGCGTTTTGGCAATTTAGCATTTGTCATTTCAGTAGAATGTGGGATATACCCATAATTAAAATACAGTTGACCACAAACCTACAAACTAATTTACAATAGAAAAAAAAATAGCTATATAGCTGTATAGCTGTCAACAGATCTTCTTAAACATATCTACATGCCAGTGGAACAGGTTTATGTTGATGACCCTTGCCAAAGTTCAGACAGGAAAAAAATGTTTGGATTTGGATTACAGGAAAACAGTGATAGATTCTTCAGTTATTAATATTACAGACTTAGGTAATACATAACCTGTGACTAATGAAAGATTCATATACTTTAGAACTTGCAAAGCTGACACTGGTTGCTTATAAATTGGACATTTATTTTTTCCTAATGGGTTTCATAATATTTTTAAGTCTGTAGTGAAAGATCATTTTAGAAGCATAGACTTAGTAAAGATGCAAGGAAACGCTACCATACGATACTGCATAATCTATTTTTATATTTCTATGTATTTTTGTATTCCTGCCTCAGGAAGAGTTTTTAGCATATTCCCATGCACCAGTGGCAGCTCATTGATTCAGCCTCTGAAACTATATTCAGCCATATAGTTTCATGTTAATGCTGGCTGCAGGTCTGACACAGGACATTTCATCTCATTGTAAAATTTAAATACCACTCTTAGGTCTCATTGTACCTGAAGTTTTGTTACTAATAAAGCAATGAAGGAGAGGTTGGAGAAAATGTTTTTAAAAAGAAATAAGCAGGTTTTATGTTCTCACAAGCAAGTGTGAAGATTTTACAATAAAAATATACACAAAGCAATTTACGGTGACTGATGCATCTCCATCGCACCTGTTCATAGACTCCATGGCGATCAGAACTGTGAGCTGTTGAAATGGCACTTCATTTTATGGACACTGACATAGTAAAAATGAGTGTTTCTTTATTGGCAATGAAGAAGATTTGGGGGAAGCCTGCTTCATTCATCAAGTAAAGAAATAATTTTTACAAAAAACACTAAGTGAGAGCTTTGTATCTTCCTCTCTAGGTTTCTTGAAGAAGTCAGATGACAAGAAAATGATTGGTTATCATTAACTTAGTGTTAAAAAAATTTTTTTTTTAGTAAAAGCAGTTCCAAGCTTGTGCTGGGGTTTGTATATATTTAGTTCAAGATTTTATGTATATGGTCAGTGCATATATGATATACAGAATGATGATCCTTTAACACTGGAATCACTACAAAAAATGTGATACTCTTTGAAAGACATCACAGGGGCCAAAACAAAAAACAAATCACATTATAAACGTTAAACTTAAAAAACACAGTTATTTTATTAAAAAGTCTTCATCTCCAACCATGCCAAAAAAGTGAGTACTCTGGGACCTGTCAGCCTAGCAGCATTTTCAACTGCTAGTATTGGGTTTTAAAAGTGAAGCTC
Organism: Procapra przewalskii; assembly: GCA_006410515.1. Classification (NCBI taxonomy): domain Eukaryota; kingdom Metazoa; phylum Chordata; class Mammalia; order Artiodactyla; family Bovidae; genus Procapra; species Procapra przewalskii. The sequence goes on along the minus strand of SJYF01000480.1, from coordinate 1,884,666 downwards.
AAAGAAGTAGCCAAAGATATCAGGAAATATATATGACCCAATGGCAAAAATCAAAGCAAGATTTCTCAACAGTATTTAACAGTGGCAACAGTTCTGTACTTTAGCCTTCTTGAATCAGTCAGGGGGAAAATGCCTTTTAAATATTCAAAGCATCTTAGAACCCTCTGAGAATTAAAGAGGTTTACCGTTCCACCATACCCTACATAAGACATATTCTTTGAGATACTGCTGATCTCACAAGAGGTAGGGAAAACTCTCTAAAACATTAGTAGCAAAACAAGCAAACAATCCTAGGTCTTGAACTGCAGACACACTTGGAGGGGCAGAGATTCCTCATGATAGATGCCCAGCTTCTGAGTTAAGCCAGAATTCCCAAGAGAGTCTGAAATAGTCATAAGTCAGTGGCACTCCTGACTTCCAAAAGAAGGATCTTCAAGTTCTCTTTGGAGAAAAGAATTCTTATAGGATTCTCACGGTTTAAGGTCAAGAAATGACTTCAAAATAAAACATCAGGAAACACATAAATAGGCAGGTAGCTTAATGACATTCATCAGAGGTAAATAAGCAAACAGACCTCTCCACCCTCAAGAATGCAGATATTGGAACTGCCTGATCCAGAACGTGCAGCTATGTATGAGTTGTTTAAAGATAGAGGGCAGAACCATAGCAATGAATGAACAATGATAGACTGTCAAGAATGACCAACAGCCTTGAAAATAAGTGAAACTTTTAAAAGTGAAAAATGTGATCACCGAAATGAAAATTCTATGCAAGGGTTAATAGCATACTGGACACAACAGAAGAAAGGATTACCAAACTGAAAGATATGTGCAAAGAAGTTATTAAGAATGAAACCAACAATGTCTTAAAGAACATATCCCACCCGGAATCTGCTAGAATTTGAAGCCTCTCTTACTTCTTGAAGGATTCATAGGATCTTTGAATATTAAAAATATGTCTTCTTTACTAATGAAGAGTAATATACAGAACTCTGCTCACTGATGAACTTTGATGAGAAATGTTTGCTTTTCGTTACTTTTGCCATTGCAGAAGTCTTTTTTTTTTTCACCTTAACTTGGCTGTTCTGATGTTTACCTTTGTGATCAACATTAATGGCAAGAAGATAAAAAATATAAAACAGAAATTCAGAAATATTGAAGGCTTGAAAAGAAAGTCTGAACACCTAATTGGAGTACAAGAACCAATGAACAAGTGAAACCGTGAGGCAGAAAACATCCAAGAAGATAAAGAAATCCATGGCTAGACACACTGCGGTAAAACTGCAGAGCACAAAACCCAAAGAGAATGAAGTGCAGCCAAAGTCAGTTGCCAACAGACATCTCAACAGAAACAGTGAAAGCACAGAGCCAGTGGGATCCGGATCGTTAAGAGGAAAAACTGAGTACCCTGTGACTGTTTCAAGAATGAAAGCAAAATGAAAAGGTTTACAAGTTTTAAAAAGTAAAAAAGACTATTTCAGTCTTTCTAATATTCTTCAGGGATAGTAAGCCATAGAGAGGAAAATCTCTTTGCAAAATCTGTATGTAGTATGATACCACTTAATAAAGCCCTCAATCAAGCATACCTAAGCAATGTATTATTTAGTTTATAGGCTGTATGGTAAAGCTATGTTTTTTTTTTAAAGGTCAGGGAAATGATAAGCTCAAAATTAGGGTTATGATTATATTGTCAAGTAGCCACAGGAGCAGCAGTGGGATAAGGGAAGAGAACATGAGTGCGTGCACGTGGCTGGTTATGATTTTAAATCTTGAGCTGGATAATGGGCTCATGTGTGATAATTGTCTTATTATGTTTTATGGTGAAAGTCACTCAGTCATGTCCGACTCTTTGTGGCCCCATGGACTGTCACCCGCCAGGCTCCTCTGTCCATGGGGCTCTCCAGGCCACAATACTGGAGTGGGTAGCCATCCCTGTCTTCAGGGGATCTTCCCAGCCCAGGGACAGAACCCAGGTCTCCTGCACTGCAGGCAGATTCCTTACCAGCTGAGCCAGCAGGGAAGCCCATTCTGTTTTGCAGTTATATGCATCTCCTACATGTTTGTAATTATTACATTTAATAAGATAGCTTCAAAACCTGAAAGGAAAAAAGTGTGCCAATGACCTTGTAATATCTCAGTCATAGTTTAGAATCTCAAAATATCAGAGATGGCCCAGAAAGGAAGTTAAATGACACATATTTATTCAACAAAAAATTTTAATGGGGCACTATTGTTAGTGTTTGGGTTAGGGTTAGCCCTGTCCCCAGGGAGCTCAGAATTATAGTTGGGCAGTGAGGGAGGGGCAGAAAATAAACACGAATAACTAAATTATGTGGTACATTAGGAAGTCATAACTGCCAATGGAGCAGGGAGATGGCGGGTAAGAGCAGAGCAAAGGAGAGGGAGAATGGCCAAGAGAGGTGGGGACAGGGACAGGCCACAGTACTGAACAAGGTAGATAAGCCTCATTAAGACGTTGAGATGTTAACACAGCTTGAAGGCAGTGAGGGAAACAGGTGATGTGTGTCTGGAGCATGAGGTTTCCATGTGAGAGAAGGAAGTTGAGCATGCCTTCAGGGCTGGAGTTGTGACAGCGAAGATGGGGAAAGTTGTAGTGAGGTAAGCTTGTAGGGTGTGACCAGGACTTCACTGGTGGTTGTGCCGGGTTAGAGATAATGTTAGATTTCCAAGAGAAGTTGTCAAGTGAACAGCTGAACATTCTTGTCTAGAGTTCAAGGTAGAAATCTGGAGAAAGTCAAAATGGCATGTCAGTGGTAGAAACAATCCTAGTTCAGTGCTTTTTGTATTCAAACAGGGCCAGATAAATTTGAAAGAATTAAAAAGTGAGTTTCATGAAAATGAATGCAATAGAGATGACTAGGAATATTCTCAACAACAACAAAATGGAGTTAGAAAACATTTCTCGTTAGAATTTCTTCAGGTCTTTCAAAAATAAACAGCAGAATTCAGCCTCAAAATGACATGTTTGCTATTTTGAGATAGTGGTCAAGTTTCTGAGAACTTATATATTACTTCTCCTGTTATTTTCTGTTATCTCTGTTTGTAGGCTACAGTGATTATGGAACACTCTTTCAAATGCATAAATAAATGAAACCAATTTTGTAGGAAATTATGCAACATAGAGAATTCCAAAAAAATTACCCACATGTGGATTTTTATTGGCCTTGCTCATGTTTTAGAATGAAATGACTCTGTTTGCCAAACTGCTTAGCACAATTATAAGGTTAGGGCATGCTGCTGGAATGATTTACAGAGAGACTGAACTGATTACATGGTGTTTTATTTGCATTACATTAAATCCAGAGCACTTCTTAGAGCCTGCTGAAATCCAGATGTGGGGCCAAGATGCACTGAATGACATCAGTGGGTTGTGGTCACTAAGAGCTAAAAAAGGGACACTGGAGATCCTCTGTTTCTTTAGCTTATAGCAGAGAAGACTGAGAGAGGTTAAGTGATTTGTCTAAAGTCACCACTGACGGAATGTGTCAAGAGCCTACAATATCTAATAGTCAGGCCAGTGTGGCTTTAAGCCATTGTCACAAACTCTTAACACTTGCTTCTTTTCTCCCCCCACCCCCGTCCCCCCATATTCCTTTGTAGGGTTTCTTCCGGAGGACCATCAGATTGAAACTTATTTATGATAGGTGTGATCTTAACTGTCGGATCCACAAGAAAAGTAGAAATAAATGCCAGTACTGTCGGTTTCAGAAGTGCCTTGCTGTGGGGATGTCTCATAATGGTAAGTGAACACTTTGTGCCCGCACTCATGATGCTTCTCATCACGGCTGCTAGACCCATAGGCCTGAGGGCTGTGGCTGAAAACGTGTTCAGTTTTCCCACAGATCGCCAGATTTCAGAAGATTGCATGCCAATAAAGCATTTCTCAATTAGGTCAGAGTTGTTCAGCTTTGAGTGTGAATCCTTCTCTCTTGTAGTTGGCATTTGCCACAATGGGAGAAAAGACTGGGAAGTCTGGGCGGTAATGAAAGTTACTGTAGTGTTCTGAAACACATGCAATGTGAGAGTTGTGATTAATTTTGTGTGTTGCTTTAATAGTATTAAAAATAGAATTATATGTGTAAATAGTTTCTGCTTTTTTTAATTTTATAGGCGCATAGTTGATTTACAAAGCTGGGTTAGTTGCAGGTGACTCAGTTACACATATGCATTTATCCACTGTTTGTTTTTGTTTAAAGATTCTTTTCCCATATAGGCCATTCAGAGTATTGAACAAAGTTCCCTGCGCTACACAGCAGATTGTTACTAGATATATTAGTTTCTACTTTAAATGTAAGAAAATTCTGATTTATGGATATGGAACTTTAATGGTATATCAGACATAGATATATGTCCTTTTTTTCTCTTTACTATGCAGAAATGAGCGGAACCCTATTCTTGACTTTGTACAGCATACAATTTGTGAATTAAGCAAGTATTTTTTAAAGTCCCACAAAACTTCAATAGGAGAGTAAAACATTCTACTTTTTTGAACCTGTATCTAAAGTGAAGCTTATAATTAGGAGTGTCAGCTTAAGGGCAGGACTGTTGAACACCCATGTTTTCATGAACTACAGAACTAACTCAGTACAATCATGGGGATAGCCCTGTTTGAAGAAATAGCTCTTAATCGCCATTTGGCTTTCATTGGTTGACTGGCTCACAAAACAAATTTTTGATGTAACTAGGGAGTATTATATTTGTCAAGTATTCATCAATTCTTTCAAAAGTTATTATGGGCTTAGAGATATATTGATAAAATGCCAAAGTAGTCAAATTAAATCTGAAGTCTCACGTCATTGTATGCCCTATTTTTACTTTCTCTTACCTTTTCCTCTCTCAAAACTGATCTGGTAAGAAGATATAATATTTGAAGTCAGCCGTCATCTATGAGGTCTCAACAGCATCTATGAAAATTAAATTTTTGTTCCATCATGTAGATTTTTTTTTAACAGCAACAATCAAGATATTTGGGAATCACTAACTGAATAGGTCTTCTACCCTTTAAAAATGGTTTACAAAATTATTTTTGTATTGTTAATACGGGGTCATTTCCTCTAAAGGCAAGAATGTATTTTGAATAATTTTACCAACTATATTAGACAGGAGAGAAATTTAGTCCAACTTTCCTAACAATTGATTACATCTGCTGTCTGTACAACTTCAGTCATTAATTGCAGGATAATTTGCTGGTTTAATTCTACCAATTTCCTTTTTTTTTCAGACTTCATAAAAGCAAGGGTACATTTTCAGTTGAAGGATTACATTTTAGGTGATGTGATCATATTGCAGTAAATTTATTTTATCTTTATGAAGAAATCTTTGACTTTGAGGTCATTGTTATAAATACTATGTAAGAAAAGATATCATTTTTGCTTTCAATTATATTTACTTTTCGGAGAAGGCAATGGCACCCCACTCCAGTACTCTTGCCTGGAAAATCCCATGGACAGAGGAGCCTGGTGGGCTGCAGTCCATGGGTTCGCTAAGAGTCAGACACGACTGAGCGACTTCACTTTCACTTTTCACTTTCATGCATTTGGAGAAGGAAATGGCAACCCACTCCAGTGTTCTTGCCTGGAGAATCCCAGGGACAGGGGAGCCTGGTGGGCTGCCATCTATGGGTCTCACAGAGTTGGACATGACTAAAGCGATTTAGCAGAAGCATATTTACTTTTTGTCCTTTAAAAATTGTCACTTTTCGTATTGAGGTACAATATATTTTCTATTGCTTGCACACATTCATGTAAAATACATCTCCTTTTGCTTATTGGCAAATAATTTAAAGCGCAACTTTTATAGTATTGATGGTATAATTTTCTCTTTCCAGAAAAGTCAAAGCTATCATAAGCATGATAATTAGGTAGGCTTTTGCCTTCCTGTGACCATTAGCTTACTCTATTTAGAGAGAGGAGCAGCCTTGTAGAGTGTTCGGTTAATTCTTACAAAAGTGAAAAAGGAAAGAAATTAAATATCATGGTATCAAAGATCATACTTTAGCATTTACAGGATTGCAAACATGACTAAGAAAATCCCTTTTCAGGGTTTTTTTTATGGAAATGGGCTGCACAGAAAACAGCTAGGTTTTCCCTATTCCATTCACTTTAGACAGAAGTTTTATTCTTCACAAATATGAAAAGTTAGTGAAACCTTAGCTTTACAGAATTAAGCGTCTTTGGCTTAGATGGTAAAGAATCTGCCTGCAGTGCGGGATACCTGGGTCAGTCCCTGGGTCGGGAAGATCCCCTGGAGAAGAGACTGGCTACCCGCTCCGCCTGGTGAGCTATAGTCCATGGGGTTCGCAAAGAGTCAGACACAACCGAGCAACTAACACTTACACTTTGACTCGCTTTACTGATTAGGATGTTGTAGTATATAAATGACGCCTTTTTTCTTTTATTTAAAAATAAAAAGCTGACAACTTTCAAAATACCTTCTTAGCAGCTTGTTAAATTCTAGAAAAAATGGCGTCACAAGTTTCTGCGGCTTTCCCCATTTTAAGGTAGTTCTCTTCTTTCTTGCAAACAGAAGCGCCAGTGTATGCTGCAAAAGAGAAAAACCCGAATGGCAAATGACTTTTGAACGGCAACGTGTTACTTTTTGTTTCTTTAGTCTTCTTTGTGGCTTGGGGGAAATCTCCCCAAATCCAAATGACTTTCAGAAGGGATAACAGAGTGAGAAGCCCTAAGGCGGAGGCTGTGGAGCTCACACCTTCAAGGGGTTCATTACGGCCCACAGTCCAGCCTCCACCTGCCTCTCCCACTGCCGCTTTTTCCACTTACATTTCAGACAAGCTGTATTCTTGGCTGTTGCTGCAAATTACCTGGTGATAGAAGTCCTCTGGGGCTCTGCTTCCTGTGCCCTCCCTTCCCTGTCAGAATCCTACCTGGAGTTGAAGGCCCAACTCAAACCCCTCCTCTTCCATCCAGTCTCTAATTCCCTGTTTTTTCTCTTCTGTGAGCTTCTTAACCTCTCCTGCAAGCACCACGCTCTCAGAAAGCAAGGGAGCAAACAGACCTGTATCGCCAAGAACCAAACTATTGAAAACAGTAGGAAAAGAAAAAAAAAAAAGAAGTTAGAGAGGGAGAAGTCAGCGAAATCCATCAGGAGGCCAGTGCAGTACTGTGAACTCAGACACTGGGCATGGCGAGAGGTGGCGGCATCGAGAGAAACATCACAGCCGTGACCCAATGGATGCACGTGTCCGAGGGGAGAGAATAACAGAATGTAAATGAAGGAAGAGCGGCTGTCGGAGGTCTGGAAACTAGCAGACGGAAAGATATGGGGAGCCAGAAAGGCAGAGACCAGTGTGAGAGACTTCTGAAATGAGAGGGTGCAGAAGGTCAGCAGTGTGAAGGGCTAGGCGGAAGCTGGGGAGCCCAAGCAGAACGAGCGCCTAGAACAGGCCCCTCGATGTGACTTAGAGGAGCCATAGGGGCCTTTGTAAGCACAAAGTTCTGGTGAATTTAAATGAGGAAAAGCTAGATTGCAGTGGTGCTGTGCACTCCGTCGCTCAGTCCTGTCCTACTCTCTGCGACCCAGTGAACTGTAGCCCGCCAGACTCCTCCATCCATGGGATTCTCCAGGCAAGAATCTTGGAGTGGGTTGCCATTTCCTCCTCCAGGGGATCTTCCCAACCCAGGGATTGAATCTGCATCTCTTGCTTCTCCTCCATTGGCAGGCGGATTCTTCACCACTGAGCCACCAGGGAAGCCCCCTTACTACACTTGATCCTAGCCAAAAGGCCAAGAAGCAACTGCAGTGGGGTGGGAGGTAATGAGTAAGACAGTGAGGGACGACAACTCTTTCAGCAAGCCCAGTGGTGGAGGAAGGAGCGTGAGCGGGGGGTTCTGGGGTCAGAACCTTAAACCCTGCTTAGATGGAAAGGAAGGAGCTGGTAGAAAGCAGTACAGGAGAGGGCGAGAATGATCCATGCATATGCAGGCTCTCTTTTATATTTTGGTTCTACCATACCCATCCTTTTCATCCTTGTGCCCCCTAGTCCAGTTTTTTGAGTCGCTATCTTCCATCAAACGGGTGTTCAGTGAATGAATTAAAATGATGTCACATAAGACTTCAGAGTCAGAAGATGAGGCCATAGTATCTTGCTCATCTTGACTTTAGAGAGAAACCTGGACAAATGTTTAAATGTCCTCTCCAAATAGTTTGAAAAACGTTACCCCCAACTTAAAAATTACTTAATTGTGGTGATAAGACTGCCCCTTGTTTTACCGTAGAGGAGCTAGAAAATAAAATGATTGCCAAGTCCTGCAAAACCTCCAAATGCGTATATTTTTTTCCCTCAAGAAAGAGAGGTGGAAAAATATAACTTATTGGCAACAGTCATATGAAAAGCAATAGTGTTATTTTTCATACAAGTCTAGTTTACAGGCTACAGCTGTTGCAAAAGAAACACATTAAAAGTGGAAAAACTGACCATGAGACGAAGCCTTACTCATTGTCCAAAGCCTGATATGACTGCAAATTCACCCCTGAGATGTTAAAGGACAAAAATATTTTTAATAAGACTCAACCGAATTCTCTTGCCACCCCTCCCATGTTCATTGCAGCTTGATTTATGATAGCTAAGACATGGAAACTGCCTAGGTATCCACTGATGGATGAAAGGATAAAGAAGTTGTGGTGTGTGTGTATGTGTGTGTGTGTGTGTGTGTGTGTGTATACACAGGAATATATATGTATATACGGGAATGTGCTGATTCATCCTGCCCTTTCTCTTCTGTAGCCATCAGGTTTGGGCGCATGCCACAGGCCGAGAAGGAAAAGCTGTTAGCAGAGATCTCCAGCGATATCGACCAACTGAACCCAGAGTCTGCTGACCTCCGGGCCCTGGCAAAGCATTTGTATGACTCGTACATAAAGTCCTTCCCACTGACCAAAGCAAAGGCGAGGGCGATCTTGACGGGAAAGACGACAGACAAATCAGTTAGTTCTCTTTACTGTCTTCATTTGGGGTGGCTGGGTTTTGTTGTTGTTTTCCCTTTGAGTAAATGACTTTCCGTGTTATACACAGATGTGGTAAAGAATCCACCTGCCATGCAGGAGAACCCAGTTCAGTCCCTGGGTTGGGAAGATCTCCTGGAGAAGGGGATGGCAACCCACTCCAGTATTCTTGCCTGGGAAATCCCATGAACAGAATAGCCTGGCAGGCAACAGTCTATAGGATTGCCAAGAGTCGGACGCAACTGAGCGACTAAGCAGCCACGCATATGTGTTGCACACACACACACACACACACACACACACACACAGCACCATTCTGTGGTTGGCTGGTACCTACCGCAGGCTGAGTCTAAAATAGAGGAGAGAGAGTGTTTTCAGAATGGTAAATAAACATTATTTTAAATAGGGAAAAACTCCTTCAAGCTCTCCTAATAAAATTTTTGAGACTAGTATAGAAAGGTGCAAGTCATCTTGCTGGTGGCTTAGTTGCTGAGGCGTGTCCGACTCTGCAGCAGGCCATCTTAACTTGAACAGATGAACTCAGGCTTCCCTTATGCCACCATGCTCTTTCAGGATCCATATCTTTTCTTTTCTTGGCATCAAAATCACTGGCCACATTTGTAGGCCTTCAAGCAGCCCTGTTTTTCTCTGGGAAGGGCCTGACCTAGGTTTGGGAAAGGTGGTTGATCCCATGATTGTGTCATGCAGAACTACTCAAGTACCTCTCAGAAGTTCTCTGTGGGGCATAAAAATATATTTCGGATGTCATACCGCCTTGATTTCCTTGTAGCGCTGTCTTGATTATTATTCCCAGGGAGCTGGGAGCCCTGTCCTCGTGTTGTGTATATGAGTTTTATCTTCTCAGAGGCTCTGAGCAGCCTGGGCTACTACAGGGGATTCTCAAACATCAGCAGGCGCATTGATGACCTGTTCAGGAAACCCAGACTGGGTGATAATGGTGGTTGAGTCCGTCTTCCAAGAAGTAGAATTCTTCCCTGGTAACAAGCTGAGAAAGCACATGGGAATTATGTTGAAACAAACTATAACTGTGCCTGAACTCTGTCCCCAGTCCTGCCATCACCTTCAACTGTGACCTGGATCCCATCTCTGGACCACAGTTTTCACAGGCAGGGTCTGGTTTTGAGTACAGTGTAGTAGGGTCCTAGGGTAGTAAGAACCACAGGACATTCTGAAGACACTGTCCCAACCCTTGAAAGCCTTTTCATATTGTCATTTATTTTCAGATGAACACCTGCAGGAAAAGTGTGCAATTACTGAACAGATGAACAGAAATACGTAACTCTTTTCCCACTTAATTTTATTTGGGGGAAAGTTTTATCACCTGTTACTGTATTCTGATGACTATCTCAAGATTTTTTTTTTCCTTTTAGCTATCCCATAAGAGTAGAATCAGCTAATAGAAAAGGAAAACTTTTTATGCAGTTGGCTGCATAAAAAGCCAGCTATCAACAAGGGCAGTGGGTTTCTTGACTGCCAGAGAGATCACTGGTGCCCTAACAGTATTAGACCTCTATCCAGCTGTTTACAGGTTTTCAAGTCTTGCACATTCATTATGTTCAAGACCCACATTACTTTGCAGCTGCTATTATTATCCTCTTTTTGTATTATCCTCTTTTGTTCTCCTCCCAGAAGCCAGTCCTGCCCATTGGCCAGCAATGGCCTGGTTGATGAAGCACTGTGTGATGAAATTCCCAAGAATTTTCACCTTGGGAAAGCATTCTAAGTGATGGTTGATTTTTATGAATGTTTAGAACAGCAGGAATTTCCCACCTTGTTCGGCTGCCCCAGTACCTTCACAGTCAGGAAATTTTCCTTGCATTGTTTTGTTCTTCTCGAATTCTAGCAAGGAGCTACTGTCTTCCGTAGGGCAGGCAACAGGTTGTACGTCATGATAAAGCTGAGTCTAGGGCTTCCCTGGTGGCTCAGTGATTAAGAATCCACCTGCCCATGCAGGAGACCTGGATTCAATCCATGGGTCGGGAAGATCCCTGGAGGAGGAAACAGCAGAGACCACTCTAGTACTCTTGCCCAGAGAACCCCGTGGACAGAGGAGCCTGGCGGGCTACAGTCCCTGGGGGCCTCAGAAGTGTCAGACATGACTTAGCGGGTAAACAACCAAAAGCAGAGTCTACGTATTCTTCAAATAAAAAATGAGGGCACAGCAAAGCAGAAACGAATGGCCCCAGCCTAGCTGATTTTACTGTGCAAGGTAAACTGTGTTCATTTAAAGGTTAGAGAAACAAGAACATCAGAGCAGCCTGGCTAAATAGTTAACAGTGGAAAGCAGCTTGCGCCAGTTCTCTGAGAGCCCCATGTGTGACAAGGAGCCATGCAGGACACCCTGAGCTGGGAGAGGCTTGGTGGCCAGGAAGAGCCCAGAGCACACTGTTTACTCCACAGTTTGCCTTGGGCCATTCAGTTTCCAGAAACTACTTTCTCACCTTCTCTTTATCTCCCCATCCAGACCTGCAATCCACCCTGGAAGTCCTATTAATTTAATAGTACCTGAAAGATAAGAGGAAAGCATTAAAAAAAAAAAAATTTCTCCAGTAGTCAAGATTTTAAATGTACACTTCCAGTGGCTAGCATACTGTGTGTTAACTGTGAGAGGTCCAGAGCCCGATTCACCATAAATCACTTTAAAAGCTCAAGGCAATTGAGTCTTTGGCTCTAAATCTTTGAGTTAAAATGAAGGTAATTGTAGGTTCTTTGTGTGTTAGCTGCTCAGTCGTGTCTCACTCTTTATGACTCCATGGACTGTAGCCCGCCAGGCTCCTCTGTCCATGAAATTCTCCAGGCAGGAATACTGGAGTGGGTTGCCATTCCCTTCTCCAGGGGATCTTCCCAACCTGGGGATTGAACTGGTCTCCTGCATTGCAGGCAGATTCTTTACCTTCTGAGCCCCCAGGGAACCAAGGCTCTTTATGGGGTATTAATGTTAGTATCTCAGTTGTGTCTTGACTCTTTGTGACCCTGTGGACTGTAGCCTGCCAGACTCCTCCGTCCATACGATTCTCCAGGGAAGAATACCTGAGTGGGTTTCCATTCCCTTCCCCAGGGGATTTTATGGGGAGAGGGTTGTGAGGCCCCAAACTTTTACGGGGTAAATAGGTATTAAGCTATTTTAAGGGAGAGTGCCATAAAGTGCTTAATTATCGGCTTCCCCCTATAGTGACTAAGACTGGGCTTAGTCTATAATGGTCTCTCAAAATGTGTTTGCTTAATTGAATTAAAAGCTGCTGCCTATGCCCTTTGAAATTCTGGACTTTCATCAGAAGGCCTTTAGCCCAAGATCTGCTCACCAACCTGGACATCATTAAAAATCTGGATGGAGGCAGAATTGCCTCTTGCTAAGGTCTGGGAAGGAAAGAGAAACTGGGCCAAATTAGAATAATCCACCCTCTGATTACACAAAGCTGAAATTGAATTGTTTGGCTCTCTCTTTTCTCCTTATCTTACAAAATCAAATTAAGCACTAGTGGAGAGAAATAGTGCAGAGAGGAATATGGGAAAGGGAAAAGAATAAAATCAGAATGTGATTTCCAGTGAGACTAGAGATTTGCTCTTTATCTTACAGGGTCGTGTTATTCATTTGATAGCATCTATCTCAGGGCTGTTGTGTTATCTCTTCTTGGCCAGGACTTTTGAAAGTGAAGATTGGCACTGATAGGAAAAGTTTTGCAGCAGTGCGGACTCTTGAGAGGATGGGGGGGTCTGGAAAAGGGGCTGCGGCTGGTGCCGGAGAGCGATTTGGGCCTCGCTGCGCACCCCACTGGAACTGCTGCCCTTAGGGGGGTTCCGCCAAGCCGCGGGATGGCTGCTCAGCACAGCGGATGACCAGTTACCCAGAACCTTTGGGACAGGAAATGGCTGTACTGAAGAGGCCGTTCTTTCAATTTATCTTCCTGCTCCATTTAAGCCATTGCCTGTTCTGTCTCACTGGTGGAGCGACTGCTAGTCTTTCAGGCCCGGCTCCAGCATTTGCCTCCAGGCAAACCAGGGCTTCTCCCTTCCCCACTCAGCTCTCCTCTGTCTCTTATTCCCTGGTGCCGTTGGTGCCATGCAGAACAGGTAGATGAGCAGATCAAGTAAATGCTCCTTTTTTAAAGAAATAGTTATTTCTTTGGCTGCATCAGGTCTTAGTTGCAACACAACAGATCTTTCCTTGCAGCGCGCACTCTGTGGCATGTGGGCTTAGTTACCCCGTGGCATCTGGGATCTTGGTCCCTTGACCAGGGCTCAAACCTGTGTCGCCAGCTTTGCACGATGGATTCTCAACCAGTGGGCCGCCAGGGGCTCCCCTCCTATCTTTCAAACTTAGACGTCATCCCTTTAGAATAGGATGGTCCCACTTGCGTTGTCCTTCCTTGGAACTTTAGGCTCTGGGTTTAGGGGAAGGTGGGGTATTGGAATCACAGCATGTGGGGCATCAAAGAAGAAACTCTAGGAGCACGGGACCTTTGAGCCACCCTCGAATAGAAATGGAACTGACTCTCCCCATGGTCTGTTTCCCTGTCAATGGCTTGTTCCTGCCCAGACCCCTTTGAGAGAATCTACAGAACTCTTAAACCATGAATATGCTAGAACCAGGGTGCTGTGTCTCCTGAAGGCAACCTGAGAACTGAATGGGCTTTGGAAGTTCCCAGTGTTTGACTGTTACTCTGCTGTGATAGTCACACTGGGTGTATGGTTGTCACATGATCCCATGTTTGTTGATGAAAATAAGCAGAGAGTGGTTTTCAAAAAACCATTTTTAGTACCATGGTTCGTCATAAAATAATAAATAGAAAAACCCTTGGTGTGTCTGCCAGCTTTTCACTCCATATCTGAGGGATGGTGAGGCCCTCCTGGCTGCACTCTGTCTGCAAATAAGGAATAAAGCTGGTTATTTATACTGTATTGGACTTTGGGTCCCGAAGCATCACACTGCTTATAATGCATATATGTGGAGTCGCTGTTTTTGTAATTGCAGGAGCAAACTGGTGCCATCATAAAAACGGTTCCTCTAAACAGTGTGAAATAGGAGACCAAGGAATAGTAAAACCAGTATGGAAATATAAACTTTTGTGAAAACAGTTCTGTACCCATTTAAATGTTTGCATCCTAAAATTTACAAGGGCTGTCAAATATAGTAACTCAAACTATTGGAAAGATATCTGTCCTTTTAAATCCTATGCTTACCAGCTAAACAAAGTGTGGTCTCTCTCCCCCTTTCCCTGAGAGAGCTGGAATTTGCTCCCCTGAGAAGGAAGACACCAGACAGACAGAGCCTCAGAGAAAAAGAGGCTTGGGAACTGCAGTCTCAATAAGGCGCAGAATGGTCATGCTGCTTTGTTTTGATCACTACTGGAGAAATTTGGCTTCTGGAATCATTAATCTATAGAGTCACATTTAAAAAATAAATTTCTTTATTTCCAGTGCTGTCAGGAATCACTGAAGATATAACATATCTGAACAAATGGCCTTCTATTAGACAATAAATTTAGAAGATAATATTCTATATAGTCAGAAAAACATTTTTAATATTTTTTTCGTCTTTAATAATTAGACCTAGTTGGTCAGTACGCTTGTTTGCCAGCTGAGTAACATTTTGGTCAGCCACAGATGTTTCTAAAGAGATGAGGGTGTGTGCTGGGTCATTAAAGTGTGAACAATTGCTCCTGTTAAGTTTTTGTGTTAAACCTTTAAATGATGGCAGGAAAATGAGATACACTGGCAAGACTTTCAAACTTAACTTCGACCCCCGTTGTTGTTCAGTTGCTAAGTTGCATCCGGCTCTCTGTGACCCCGTGGACTGAAGCCTGCCAGGCTTCCCTGTCCGTCACCATCTGCCAGAGTTTGCTTAGACTTACGTCCATTGAGTCAGTGATGTCATCCAATCATCTCAGCCTCTGTTGCCCTCTCCTCTTGCCCTCAGTCTTTAAATGGCATCTCTAGGAAGTAAGAGTTCAAAGGCCCTGCGTCATGACCCCAGGATAGATGAATTTAGAAGCCCCAGTTCCTCCCAGAACTGTCATTTTTTGTAAAAAAAAAAAAAAAAAAAAAGC
>SJYF01000480.1:1848423-1869599 GCA_006410515.1 Procapra przewalskii | reverse complement strand
AAAAAAAAAAGCAAAAGTGGGGAAGTCATGTAGAAAGTAGCAGAAAGAGAAAAGAATTAGTCATGAGTGAGGGGATCTGGTTTAGGGTTTGCTATAAATAGCTGTTTGACTCTAGAAATTCTCTTAGCTTCAGTTTATTCATACCTAGTCAGAGCATGATGCTGCAGATTATTCCTGAAGACCTATCTCTTAGTTCTCTACAGCCAGTGGTTCTCCACAAGAGGGAAATAGGAATGACAGAGGAGAAACCAGAAAGACATTGAGGAAACCCAACCAGTGCAATCTGGATTAACATTCACCCACTGGAGCTAATAATTGAGGAGAACCATGTGTGCCTCAGAGGATGAAGGTCAAAAGTATAAAAAGGAAGGAGAAGATGAAGATGACAAGGCCCTAAGAATTCGCTTTTCTTCCTTGAGGCTTTGCTCTAATCTGTCAAGAAACCTAAGACCACCAGGATCTAAACTAAGATCACCATTTTTCCAGGCCAGTTTTAACTCGGATGGGGTTACCAAGTGATTGTGAGAGTGTAGAGTTGTCTGCTTCACGAATTTCAGTTTCCTAACTTGCAGATATCATCAGAATTGTTGCTGTTGTTTAGTCGCTAAGTCGTGTCCAGCTCTTTGCCCCCACATAGACGGTAGCCCGCCAGGCTCCTCTGTCCTTGGCATTTCCCAGGCAAGGATACTGAAGTGGGTTGCCATTTCCTTCTCCAGGGGATCTTCCCGGCCCAGGGATCGAACCTGCATCTTCTGTGTTGGCAGGTGGATTCTTTACCACTGAGCCACCTGGGAAACCCATCACCAGAATAATCCCTGTTTTCTCAGTTGATTTTTTCATTTGTCTTTCCTAGGTTGCCATTTTATTTTTCAAAAGGAGCTGTAAATTTAAAGCATTCATCTATAGTCACTGAAATAAATCATACATTAAAATGCTGATGTTGGACTGCTAAGAAACAGTATTATTCTATCTGTCCATTCAAAAAAGTGAACTTTTATTACTCTACTTTGTCTTCATTAATAAGCCAGCTTTTCCTGTGATCTTTGTGTTATACATAGGAGGTAGCAATAGTTCTAGAACTAATTTTAATTATCTATAAAAACGGTGCCCTTAACCCCATCCCAGTTTTGATATGTGGAGCCATTTTTAGAAATCAAAATATATCAACATAGATGACATTTGCTGTATCTCTCCAAAGAAAACTAGCTTCCTCTTACTGAAATCATGTCGTTCCCCTGGAGAAACATTGTGTTCAAGTGCACTTTTCTTCATTCCATCCTGACCTTTTTGTGGTCTGTAGGAGTGCAAGCATGTGTAACAGCCAGAGGCTGATTCACCGTGAAGCTAATGAAGCCTCAGGGCCTCTTCCCTTGCATAGAGCCCCTTCCAGTGCTCAGGGAAGGGCCTGAGCTATTTGTTCTTATAACCTGTCTTACTGAACCCAACAGTTGTTGTAAATGTACTCAACAGTCATGTACATTTCAGGCCCCACAAAGCCTGGATCTCACCCTGATAACGTCCTAGATGTAGTTAAGCATTCTTTCCTGTTAAGGAGAGATGCTTATCTAGCCATTTGATACAGTGTCTGAAGATAAATACATTGTTAGCCCCAAATTAGAAGTGTAAAACCATTAAAACCAAATCTAAAGAGGATATGGTTCCTCTGACAATGGCAGATCATGCGATGATACCGTGCAAGCTAGTAGAGCACATAAGGCTTTGTAGAAAAGAGAGAAACGTGCAAGTGAAGGACCTTTTGTGTGGAACGTTTTACCAGAAATATAATATTAAGTCATTGATTCAAGATAAACTCCACAGGCCGAATTCCCCTCGTGGTTTTCAGAGGTCAGCCATCTGTAAACCTGGCGGGCCACTGTCTTCTGCTGTTTCTGTATGAGGAATCCCGATGTAAAGTATGTGGGTTGGGACTTCCCTGGTGGTCCAGTGGCTAGGACTGTGTACTCCCCGTGCAGGGGGCCTGGGTTCAATCCCTGGTCAGGGAACGAGATCCTGCATGCCACAACTAAGACCCAGTGCAGCCAAATAAATTAATTCATTAAATTTTTTAAATGTGCACGTTAACTATTTGCAGTCTAATAAATTGGTGAATGGGTGGCAAAGAAAGGCAGATCTCTGGGCAGATCACATCTGGATCACTCCTGCAGCTTGATAGATCCACACGGGAGCTGAAAGGATCTATGCAGACTTCAAAAGTGCAAAAAAAAAAAAAAAAAAAAAGGCAACATCAGCTATGACGAGGAAAAACAAAGAAACCCACCTGGGATTCATTTGCATGTCCATACCCAGAATCCTCTGCCAACTCAACCTTTTGAAAATGCTGAAGGGATCTTTTTTTAAAAAACAAAAAAAACTGGAATGGTTTGGCACAAGGATGGGGGCTGCTGATTGCTTTCTCTGTCCTTGAGTGTTTACTGCCAGGAAATCCTGACCAACGTCGATTGCCAAGGGGTTACCAAGTCACATTGTTGTTAAATTGGGAGAGAAAATTAGCAGGATTTTGTGCCTTCTGTGCAACTATCACAGGGTTTCAAAAACAGGAACCTGGGGCTTTATATGAGGGGACAGGGGAAGTCGAGGGGGAAGAGTCACAGGATGATTTATCAGGGCATAGTTCCAGAGAAGTTGCTTACGTGGAGGAGGGAGAATGCTACGCATCCGTTCTGTGCCAAGAAGCTGAGGGACTGAGGTCACCCAGAAGCTGGGCAGGTGAGGTACCGTCCTTCCACACGTGAAGAGGTGATGACTTTATATCGTTGTTATTTGTGTTTGTACAGGTGCAGGTGGACTCTTCAGGTGCCCTCAGATTTCTCATAGCAGAAAAGAAAGCCAGCCCCTTGGTGGCATAAATTAAAATGGGCCACAAAACTCTGAAGTCAGAAACCACCTTCTCCTAGGTTCTGTAAAAGCTAGTGTTTGTCAGCATCAGAATCTGGCATTCTGGAAAAACTCAACACATGTTAACTGAAGAGACTGTCCATCTACTCTGTCTTTTTGTTTTTTTTCCTCCCATTAATAATGTAGGTCTGAAGTAGAGAAAAGAGCAAAATGCCTCAAAGCAGTATGAACTGTTCGTTCTTGGCTTGCTTGAAGACTTAGGAGTCGCCGGGCGAGCCTACTCTTGGGTTCCTCTCATCTGCCATACTTTGTGGTTTTGTATTTGCTAAACAGTGCAATTGGGGTGAATTTTTTTGTTTTAAAAAAAGTAACAATTTCTGGAATAACTCCAGTGAATGTTGTTGAAATAAGAGGCAAGTTTGGGAATCTGCTCAACACTTAAAACCCCTTAGAATTAGTGTTATTTCCTTCAGTGCAGAATAGACTTAATAGGTGAGTGAAGGGAATTCCCTGGTGGGCCAGTGGTTAGTGCTTTCACTGCTTGGGCTCAGGTTCAGTCCCTGGTCAGGGAACTAAAATCCTGCAAGACATGTGGCGTGCCCCTCCCCCCAAAAAGTTTGATAACAATCTTAGACTACTGTAGAGATTAATAGTTTAGACTGAACCAGTGGGTCTTGAACCTGGCTACTGCTGGCTCTCATTGCGTCTGCTTCCTCTTGCCAAAGAGGAGAGAATTCTCAATATCTCTCAATAAAGCTTTTCAAAAGAAGCTTTGTTTTTAGTACATCAGAGACTTCATATTCAGTAGACATTTATGTGTATGAGCACACTCACACAGATACACACACACACACACATACCACAGACACTACTTCCAAGAAACGCAACTAGCATATACCCTCAAGAGAAGAGTTGGAAATCTGTGCAATCCACTTCAGATGAGAAATTCGAGGGCTAGGAAAGATAAATGACTTTTCTAAAGTCACAGAGTTAACCACAGAACCAAAGCTGGAAGCCAGATACCCTCAACTCTTATTCCTTGCTTCTGAGTAAAACACATGACTAGAATTGAGGGGTGGCTCCTTAACAGAGTTCAGTAGGTATGTACGTGTGTATGTGTATATATATAATTGTGGTCACTTATTCAGAGTAGCCTCGAGAATTTCACAAGGACCACAAACCTCTGGTTAAATCTATACAAGGAAAATGAAAGAGAAAGATTATTTCGTGGACAAACCCAACAGGCTTTTGCTAGCAGCCTATTGCGAACCTGAATAACTGATAAACGAGTTTTGTTGATTCTTGACCCTTAAGGACAGATACTTTGAAAAATAAGTTCCAACCTTTTTTTAATTTGCCACTTTTGTAGTGTTTGCCCATGGGCCTTAAGCAGCTGCTCTTTCTGAAACAGATTGCTTCCAGAGCATTTAAAAAAAAAAAAAGAGGAAAGAGAGAAACAGACATTTTATTGACTCTGTTTTTAGTCTGCTTTCAGACTGATTTTCTATAGTTAAGTATAGTTTCCATATACATTATGTTTCATTCAAGTTCTGAGAGGATTTAATCTAAAACTGCAAGGTTACTTTATATCCAAGTGGGTCTGTTCAACCCTGAGTTGCTGAAATAATTTTTTTTTAATTGAAAGAAGGTTAAAAATGTTTCCCATTGAAAGCTAGAATAAAACAGTAGATTTTTGCATCATTTTTAAAATCAGCAACAAAGACCTTCCAAACAACAGGAAGTGGAGCTGCTGGCGAGTCACCGGTTGTGGTATCGCATCACCAATGTTGGTGAAATATGTTTGGTTCCAGAAGACAACTTGGAGGATTAATCGAGACATGAGTATTTTCTCATTGTTCAGTGTTTTCAATGTGAAAGATTTTCGTTAGCAAAGCAAGTGTCTGTGAAGAAGCTGGGATGGTATTGACCGTGAATGAGAAATTTCCAACTCAGCCACTTTCTCCCATCTTTCTTTGCAGCCGTTTGTTATCTATGACATGAACTCCTTAATGATGGGAGAAGATAAAATCAAGTTCAAGCACATCAGTCCCCTGCAAGAGCCCAGCAAAGAGGTGGCCATCCGCATCTTCCAGGGGTGTCAGTTTCGCTCCGTGGAAGCCGTGCAGGAGATCACAGAATACGCCAAGAATATTCCAGGCTTTGTGAACCTTGACTTGAACGACCAAGTAACTCTCCTAAAATACGGCGTGCACGAGATCATTTACACGATGCTGGCCTCCTTGATGAATAAGGATGGGGTCCTCATATCCGAGGGCCAAGGATTCATGACAAGGGAGTTTCTAAAGAGCCTGCGAAAGCCCTTTGGTGACTTTATGGAACCCAAGTTCGAGTTTGCTGTGAAGTTCAACGCACTGGAATTAGATGACAGCGACCTAGCAATATTTATAGCTGTCATTATTCTCAGTGGAGGTAAGCTGCTGCTTGCGGTTTTCCGTGAAGGAACGTGGGGTGGGGGTGGGATGGCCGAATGAATGTCGACCTGCCTTCGCGTGAGGCTTTGCGCCTTTTCTCTCTGCACTTACCGCACTTTGCACACAAGAGTGCCGCTGGGATAATGTCCTGGGAGTGTCGCTACCCATGAGACATACCGAGAAAGAATATCAATTGATTTCCTCTCTGACGGCCTTGGGTAAGCCAGGTGCTTTTCCTTGATTCTGAAAAAATATTTTTTTCTGGTCAAATCCAAACATGGAAGACAAATGCCCTCTTCTCTTTTTTTCCCCCTCTTTATTTCCTTGTCTTTTTCTGTTCCTTTCCAGAAGGCCAGTCTATTTTTCATTTAAGTAATGCCATGTATAACTTTATGAGACGATGCTCACTTGCATAGAGAAAGTACCACTGTGTGTGTGTGGTCAGATTATGGTCCAGCCCCACCATCAGCGAGGTGTTACTTTGAACCACTTTGGCAGGTTCAGGGATCAAAGAGCACACATCTACTGACCTCTGCTTCCTCTGCCGTGTGGGCCCCTCTGACAGCTCCCCTGACAGCACCTTGGTGAGGTGGTTGGCTGCAGTCAAGAATGCAGTCCGGACCAGAGAACACCCGACAGAGAAAGAAACTGAGTTATTTACGTGTTCATTGTGCTCACGGCCTTGCAAGGGCATGATCTGATTAACCAACTCCGAAAGCCAGGTTTCACACTACACGCTATGTTCACTGGCACCTCATGGGTTTCCAACTCGAGTAGAAGAAAGTTTGAGTGTCGTCTCTTCATATAAAAATTGTCTTCAGACAACCAGTGTGTATTACTGAGGTGGACTTAGGGCGAAGTTTTTTGTGGGTGCTCTACAGAATACCCCCTGTGCATGAAAACTGATGTGCAGGGGACAGTGGTCCTTTAGATGTGAGTTGTATGGACTAGACCGCATGTCGCAAAGAGCAAGGCCCACTCCGTCGTCTTTTGTTGTCCAGTGACTCGAGAGCAGAGTGCTTCTGAAATCAGATGCACGGGTATTAGTAACGAGAAGAGTAAGTAGCGAGTACTTACCGAGTACTTCCTGTGTGCAGTAAGCTTTCTAACCACTTCACACACATCCATTTAATTCTCACAACCCCAGTGAGGTAAATACTCTTTTGCAAATAAGGAAACCAAAGCCCTGAAAGGTTCAGTAACTTGGCCAGAATCTCCCAGCCAGCAAAGACGGAGTCAGGATGCTGAACCGAGGTCATCTAGGTGGCTCCACGGTCTACACTGGCAGGCCACTTGACACGACCAGGGTGCAAGCAGATAACGGCACAGTGCAGATTAACTCTGCCGCCACAAGCCCTTTGTCATGAGATGGTTAATAATAGCAAAACTGTGCTATCCGACGTGTTTTGATACCTACTTCTTCAGTGGACCCTTGAATCTCTGGAATCTGTGATTCATTCAACAAAGAATGAGATTCCGTTTATGTTAGGTCCGCTGGGAGAAAAAGATTCAATTTTGAACAACCAGGTTAGAAAACAAGGTGGTATTGTTTAGCTAATATTTTAAGGCCCATTTTATTTTTAGTGAAATGTAGAAATATAATTAGTAACATGTGATCTTTTTCTAAGATTTTTTTATATACCACATTTATGGGCTTCCGCAAAGCTCCGTGGTAAAGAATCTGCCTGCAATGCAGGAGGCGCAGGTTCAGTCCCTGGCTGGTGAAGATCCACTGAGGTAGGAAATGGCAACCCACTCCAGTGTTCTTGCCTGGAGAATCCCATGGACAGAGGAGCCTGGCGGCTGCAGTCCAAAGCATTGGACATGGGAGCAACTGAGCACGTACCGTGTTTGTATTCTTTTTTACACCTAATCAGTTCTCATGTCATTAACAATCTTAATATTTTTCTTAATTTTAAAAATAAGAGTAATATATGGTCATTTTTTGACTCAAAGGTGTAAGTGAAAAGTAAAGCTCCGTATCCTCAAAATAAAATAGGATTAACAAAGGTCTGTTTCTCCTACCAAAACGTTTCTGTGCCTGTGCTGACATATATGTATGCTGCCGTTTAAAATTTGTTTTAATTGAAGTATAGTTGGCGTACAACATCGTGTTCATTTCTGCTGTACAGCGAAATGATTCAGCTGCCTGTGTGTGTATATATTTATTCCTTTTTCACTCTTCTGCATCATGATTTGCCACAGGATATTGACCATGATTCCCTGTGCTATAGAGTAGGACCTACTGTCTGTCCATTCTTTAGGTAACGGCTTACGTCTGCCAGCTCCAGCCTCCCCCTCCATCCCTCCCTCCTCTCCTGTCTTTCTTGGCAACCCGAGGTCTGTTATCTGTGTCTGCGAGTCTCTCTGTCTCACAGATAGTTTCATCTGTGTTGTATTTTGGCTTCCACATGCAAGTGACACCATGTGGTGCTCGTCCTCCTGATTCTCTTCTCTCAGTGGGATGGTCCCCAGTTGCAGGGGCGTTGCCGCAAGCGGCGTCGCTTCGCTCCATGGTGAACACGAACCACAGCTTCTCTGTCCGCTCATCTGTCGATTGGGCCTTTAGGTCACGTCCGAGTCTTGGCTGTTGTGGATAGCGCTGCAGTGAGCGCAGGGTGCACGCATCTTTCTGACTTGGAGTTTTATCTGGACATATGCCCAGGAGTGGGATCGCTGAATCATGTGGCAACTCTATTATTAGTTTTTTGAGGAACCCATACTGTTTTCCATAGCGGCTGCACCAACTTACCTTCTCACCGACAGTGTAGGGGGGCTCCCTGTTCTCTGCACTCTCTTCAGTATTTGTCACTTGCAGATTTTTGATGATGGCCATTCTGGCTACTGGGAGGCAATGCCTCACTGTGGTTTTCATTTGCATTTCTCTAATGTATGCTATCAATTTTAATGACAATAACATATTTTGTTTCATAAAAGACCATTACATGCTAAATTATCTCCCTACTTATGTGTAGGTTGCTTTATATTATCAGAGCAGATTATGGTTGATTTATGTTATAGAAGATTATGGAAAATGTGTTCTAAATTCTACTACAGTGATTGTTCTTACATATAAATTTCTGTTAGCATTTCAGATTATTTTCTCACTCTATAAATTACCAGAAGGAGAATTGCTGGATAGATGGCCATGAACATTTTAAAATCTTTTGTTTCATTATTGCCAGATTGTTTTTCCATAAAGTTTGTGCCAGTTTATATTCATTCCTACCACAGATATTAAGGGAGGCATTTGAAATAAGCCATTCCTACATGCTTGGCTTCTATCCAGGAAAGATTTAGGCAAGAAATAGTCATGGTAATTCAGGGCTTTTTGAACCTAAGCAATGTTGTTTTATGGGCACGTGAGAGGACAGTATAATTTCATCTAGAAAAATGCCATATACTCCCCATGACACACAAACTAGATTACTTTTTAAAATCATTTATTCAGTTGGGCCTTTAAAATGTGTATGAATTGGTCAAAAATAGCTCTGAGAATAACTTGGTTTAATTTGATAGATACTGCAGACTTTGGCTTTCAGTTATGAAAATTAAAAATGGTATCATTTAAATGCCGGTGCTGTATAAACGAGTTCCTTTGAGCGTTCCCCAGGCTGTCTTCACAGTAGCCAGTTTCCAGAGTTCATTGGATCCTCACAATAATGAAAAGAAATCTGAAAGTAGCTGCCAGTCATAGAATCTTAAAATCATATACATGTAGTTATAATGAGAAGAAAACCCTGTGAATCATTTGAGACTTCTTGAAAAAAAAAAAGGAAAAACTTAACCATTTGGCCCATTGGCAAGTTCCCATATTGCAAAAGGGAAATCCTTCTCTTCCCTGAGCAAAGTTTGATTTTGTCGATGAAGCCAGCCTCAGGGCAGTAGGTAAGAATGGATAAACTGGACTCCATGTTTGCTCAACACCCAGGAACTCGATTCCCTCCTTTAGTCAAAAAAGCTGATGGGTAGAGGCCAGAGAAGGAGAAGGCAGTGGCTCCCCACTCCAGCACTCTTGCCTGGAAAATCCCATGGACGGAGGAGCCTGGTAGGCTGCAGTCCATGGGGTCGCTGAGGGTCGGGCACGACTGAGCGACTTCACTTTCACTTTTCACTTTCCTGCATTGGAGAAGGAAATGGCAGCCCACTCCAGTGTTCTTGCCTGGAGAATCCCAGGGATGGGGGAGCCTGGTGGGCTGCCCTCTGGGGTCGCACAGAGTCGGACACGACTGAAGCGACTCAGCAGAGAGAGGCCAGAGAAAGAGCTGCTCCGCTCATTCTGGATCCAAAGACTGGATCCCGACGAGATGGGCTTCCTGGTCATCTGTAGGTGGTGGAACCACCATCCCAGACAGTGGTTTGAGTGCACCATGTAATTTCTCGTACAACATATAATTTCTCAACTCCCGCCGTGGGTTTTCCAAAGGAAGATGTTCATGTAAGCAAAGAGGCTTTGACAAGATTCTGCTCCTACCTGTTCTTAGCAAGAGGGGTTATTTTCTCCTATGCAGTTTGTTCTGAAGTCTGCAGATAGCTTCAGGGACTTGAGAGAGGAGTGTTATGGGCAGGGAACCTGGTGACCTCCTTCTAAGCTGGCCTTAAGAGTCACTCACAGAAGAGCTTCGTCCCAGTCAAGGTCATGACCCTGGACTGAAGGGGAGATGGGCATTATGTAAGAGTGGAGTGGTGAGGAGTTGGGGAGGTTAAGAGTGGGGGATTCCCCGGAGGACCCAAAGGGGGTTTTTGGATGAAAGTACCTGATTTTGACCCAACTAAGTATTCGCTGGGGAAACTGGAGCTGCAGTAGTAAAGATCACGGTCACTCAGCTTCAACCCTAGAAACTGCTGATGCCGTTAGATCTGGTCCTTAGATTGGCCTGGTGCTCAGTATCTCTACTGTGTATGCACCTCTCAGACGAAGCTCGCTGAGAGATGACCTAGTTCTTCTCAGAATTTCCTCCTCTCTCCCTCCTTCTCCTTCGAGCTTCAAGCAAGAAGAACGAGTCTAAAAAGAACCACATTCCCTGAGCCAAAGCACGGCACTTTGTCCCTTACTTTCTCTCACCAGGTCCCAACAGTTCTCCTGGATCTTTATTCTTATTCCACAAAGAGAGAAGAGAGAGTCAGAGATGAAAGGGTGAGCTATGAAACTAGAAGGGAAACCCAGGAATCTGGACTGTCCCCTCCCCGAGTTCCCTCTGCCGCTTGACTGGCAGGGGTGGTCAACTCCTTCATTGGGTCAGTGGCCCTAACCTCTGTTCCCATCACTGTTCTGGAGCCCTGGGCCCAGAGTCCAGAAGCAAGGCTTCCTCGGGAGTCGTGATGAGGGAAGAGAAGGAGCAAGAAGCCCTTGCTCCCTCTCGTCTCATTGCCCGGATGGGCGGCGTCAAGCGTAATAAAGCTGCCTGCAGCAAGGGCATGTTTGCCACAGCATCGTGCCAGGCACACCAGCAAACTCCCCAAAACCTACCAGCAGCCAAGGCCAAGTGGAAAGCTCAGGACGCTCCACTGGACACTTTGCCCCCCTCGGGCATTTGCTGTTTGGTGGAGAAAAAGCATAGGACGGTTCCAGCTGGAACTCACAACAGGAAAAAGCTCTTTCTGTTAATTCAAAACAGTTTGGAATCCATCTCAGTTCTTCCCGAACTTCCACGATATGGGGGAGGAAAGTCACTGGATTTTACAATATATTTCTCGAGGCAGATTGTCATCACCATCCTAATGACAGAGAAGCTGTGAATATTGGTGCGGGAGCCACAGATGGCAAGTCACCCAGCCTCCCCATTTACCCTCTTGGGTCTGGCTCGGTTATGCAAACCTCCTATGTAGCGGCTCCTCCTGTTTGCAGCCATTCCAGTCATGTTCTTTCTGCGTGAAGCAGTTTTGGACAGATGCTCTTGGGGTGAATGTGAGCTTTTCTCCTGTAGAGTGGGCAGAGAGCACAGGCCACTAGGGAGAATTCTTCATGGCTATACACCTGTAGGTGAAGGAAGAACTGGTACTGTGACACCAAGCAGTCAGGTCAGTACACTAGAGCTCGGTTGGTATCCTTGGTCATGACTTACATGTGTACAGATATATACTTCTAAAATAATTATTTATTTAGGGCTGCACCTCGGGGCATGCAGGATCTTAGTTCCCCAACCAGGGATCAAAACCATGCCCCCCTACATTGAAAGGGCAGAGTCTCAACCGCTGGGCCGCCAGAGACATCCCATAGATGTGATATCTGTGTTTTAGTTTGTTGGAATTAGAATCAGAGCACAGAATCCAGCCCAGAATAAGTACTTAATAAATGCTTATTGAGTGAACAGTGATCAAATATTACTAATAAAAAGAGCTGCCATTTATTGGCCCCTTCACCGTGAGCCAGAATAGATGGTAAGCACTTTACCTACATCCTGAATCATTCATTTTCCCTGCAATTCTGGAAAAATCTCTCACTTATCCCCATTTTACAGATGGAAAAAATAGAAGTTTAGAATTGCTTTAGATTAAGCAATTTGCCCCACGGTCACAGAGCTCCTAATCAGTGAGGCCAAGGTCAGACCCAGCCTGACCTTCAAACAGATGCCCTTAACTGCCACTGCCTTGCGTGTGTTGAGATGTGGAACCATCCCAGTTACTTACCTTGGTCTTGGAGTTCTTTGGCAGAAATTAACATTTCCCTGTTACCTTCAAGTGTTTCAATCAAGACTTTCCAGGTACAGTTTAAACATCACTTCCTACTATCCAGAGCCCTTCTCCAGACACCATTTGTTCCCAGCTGCCTCACAAAATTGTCTCCCAGGTCTGAGGACTGCTCTGGGAACGAGTGGACTCCCATGTTAACCTCGAGACCGGTGCTGGCTCTTCCGTTTCTTCAGGTAGCACAGCACCCCCGTTCGCAGAGCTCCCTGCAAAAACTGACCAAAACTTGAAGTACCCAAGTAAATACGTCCCAGTGTAGTCAGATAGCATCTTACAGCAGGTTCTGATCAAGAGGAGTGGTTGCAAGGAAGTTTTGTGAGAGAAACGTAAAACTGTTGAAATACCCGGCAGTAACTTAATGTCTTCCTGACCGTCCAGATGTCTACTCTCCCCATGCCCTGTATAGCGAGTGCCCCTCTCCGGAGTACCACGGACCCGCGGGTCCAGGGTGGGAGGGCCTCTGGGCCTGTGAGTGTCGGCTCTCCTCCCCACCCCTAACAGCCCTCCAGAACCTTGTGGAAATTGACAGCTCGTGTATAATCCTTTCATTTTAACTGCAGAACTGTTGTTTCTGCAAGTTAGAATGGACAGCCCCCCTCTCTTCTGGAATAGAAGACAAGAGGGCAGGTGCCTGAGTGGGCCTGTGCTGTTCTTGAGGAAACCCCAGCTCAGGCGGGGTGGGGGGGCCCTGATTCTCCACAATCCAGTGGTCCCCACGCCTTCTTCGTCTGCTGGCATCATCCTTACTAGTTAACTGGGAGGAGACAAAACCAAAAACAGCTTAAAACTGAGATGTTATGAATACTGTGAAGAACAGTAGGGCAGATTTCTTCCATTCTGCTGTGACAGTTAAATATTCATCTGCTTCATCCATATGAGACATAGGCTGGTACCTAAGGGTAAAAGTTGTGTTTTTCTAACTGTTCTCTGTAATGTTGAGAAAAAACACAGACATCTGACTTCTCATGTGACTGAACCTTGAGCTGGACAGCGGAAGAGTGTTGAGTACATGGTTCATGTTCCCCGTCTGGGCCACGGTTGTGTCAGAGAGTAATTGCTTTCATTTATTAATTGGAAAATATCGGCTGGGCACCTGCCGTGTGTCCGCAGGCCGTGGGACGCTGCTCCCTGCTAGTATTCTGGCCTCCGCACTGTGCTGCCCTGACCAGCAGGCAGGCCCTGTCTGGTGGCCGAGATGGCTTTGAATGATGACTCAGTGTGGGCTATCTAGAAATGTCCCACAGAGGGCTTGGTTTTGACAGAGGGAGGTATGTTTGTATAAGTTCTCAACTGGCACCCAAATTCTAAAAACCAGAGTCCTCGGGGTTGGGGGGCCAGGGAGAAGAACACACTAGAATCATCTGAGGAACTTAAACCACACACACACTCTCACACACACATCCACACACTCTCACACTCACACACACACACACTCTCACACACACTCTCACACACACCGACACTGTCACACACACACACTCACACACACACACTCATGCACACACACATACATTCACACACACACACTCACACATTCACACACACACACTCACACTCACACACAGGCTTTTGTCATTTGTAGTAGAACACTGAAGCATCTTTATCTGTGACTGCTTCAGAAATAAAATCCCCTCCCAACCCCAGGCCCCATAGGCTGGGATCATTCGTCGTGGCACTTGACTTCAGAGACAGACACAGGCTTGAAAGCCAAACTGCTGAGTCATTCCTGTCCCGGCCCCGGCATCTTGGAAGAGGCTCAGTCAGCCAGTCAATGGGCCACTTTGGGGAGCACTTTATCATTTGGGGTTCTCACAATGTGTGGTTAAACTCTGGGTGACCCCAGGCAGTCTTCCAGACTGGCACAAGCTCGTCGCGACACTCAGATCCTCTTTGAGTGAGGAAGAGTGAAACCAGTGCCGGCTCCAGAGGCCAGCACAGGCGGCAAGGGGAGAGAGGCTGCCCGGGGCCCACCCGCCACCCCCATCTGTGGACCAGGAGGGGTGGGAGGGGCGGTGGGAGGCTGTGGACTCCCCAAACCCCTCACTCCACCACTTACCAAATGTGTGATTGCACACATTTACCTGCCGAGCCTCAAACTCCTTATCAGTTCCCTAAGTAAACAACATTATGTGAAGCCTCTGGCGTGATGCCTGGGACATGGTTGGCACGCATAAATGCTCCTTTTCCCGCTTCCCTTGTGTGATATAATTTAAAGTAGCTCCATGCGATCCTGCCAGTCAGATCGCTTGAAATTTCACTAATAGTCCTTAAAATCCCTTAGTACCATATAAATACTCCTAGGGAGATATCAGCTAATCTCTTTATCAGCTATCACTTTAAGGGGATTAGCTGTGGATTGAGAACAAAACCCCAAGGGAGAAAGATAGTGGGGAGAACTCTGGGCCCTACTGGCCCCTGAGGGAGGTACGGGCCAAGCAGGAGTATGTGTGTGTGGTGGTGGCAGGGTAGGGGCGTGGGGGAGAAGTTGCAGAATGCTGTAAAGTCTGGGGGGATATTATGTGGTGAGAGGTCATACTTAGCAGTTGGAGGTCACACCTGTTTTGAAATCACAGATTCTTCTCAAAGATGTTGGCAAGGACAGTGTAGGGGAGGAGGGGAGAGGTGCAGAGAGCTAATTCTTGGCCGCCTTCTATTTTGTTGACTCCCTTTGGTTTGCTCTTAGCACTTCTAGAGGTTGACGACGCGAGGAAGATTCATTCGATTTGGAGCGTGAATGTGTCAGGCTTGATGGAGAAGAAACCATTCTCCGTCTTTCCACTCTAGCCTGGTTCCTCTGCCCCCACTTCCTGGTTGGAGCTGGGGTGGGACACAAAAGAGGCAGAAATTGACCCGCATCCCTGGGCTTGAAGGGAGTCAGTACCTTCCCTGGTCCAGACTCAGAAAAGGGGAGCAAACCCCAAAGCTGAGTTTCACTTGAATGACCTTGAATGTCCAGAACAAAGGGACCCGAACACTTCGTGAAAGGAGTTAGAAAAAGATACGACTTCCCAAGGGCAGGATAGAACTCTCCAGTCCCATTTCCATTCTCAAACAGCTGGAAATAAAACAGGAGCCACACTCCCCTGACTGCAGGTGCCCTCAAGAGATGAAAGAGCTGTGAACACAGCAGGGGGGGAGCCCCGCCCACCTTGTTACCAGGTGCCTTTGTGTCCTGGGCTGCAGTCAAGGAGGTGGCCTTTGGAGGCAGCAGTCAAGCGTTTTGAGATGAGGGGACTTGGTGTGCAGTTGCCACTTAAAGGGCAGATGAAAGAAGGTACAGCCTGGGCGTGGTTTCGTGGTGGTGATCCTCCCACCCTCCATCCTCGCCAAGTCGCACGTGTCATTGCTGTGTCCCTGGTGCTTATCATTTGGACACAAAGAAAGCATTCTTGAACTGTTGTCTAACAAGGGTGTGTTAGACCCTGAGCCCCTTCAGAGGGAAAGAGTCTCCCAGCAACATGTGCCTCTAGGGCTGACACACTTGCCCCAGATGCCCTGTGTCTGCTCCGTTGTTCCCTTTCCCTGATAGCAGTGATTGACCATGTTTCTCCCCACATCATCTGCTGCTCACACTTCTGGTCATTGTAGGCTGGCCTTGCTAGGGTTCCTGCCACTGCATCCCCTGCAAGGGGCAGTCTCAGGAGTGGAAAAAGAAAAGCCTCTAGAAGGCAGGGTGAGGAAGGGAGCGGTTAAGGGAGAAAGAATAGGAGAGGTCAGAGGAGACCCAGGGGCAGCAGAGAAATGAAAGGAGCAGAAAGATAAGAGGGAAAGAGGCGTGTTGGACTGTACCGTTATACAAAACAGCTGGAAATTGCTAACTGTCCAAGTGTCAGACGCTGCTCCAGGCACTTTTCATCTCGGGACGCATTTTATCCTCTCGTCCACCCTGTGCACTGGATTACTGTCAGGTCTCCCATCTTCTAAATGAGGAAACCGAGGTTCAGAGAGGTTTAGGAACTTGCCCAGGGTTACCCAGCAAGTAAGCTTTGAGGTTGAGATTCCAGATGCTTCTGGAATCAGTGGTGTTTGCTCTTGCCTTCCCGTCACCTGGAAGTTTTTAGGAACGACAGTCACACCCCAGGCCAAGTCAGTCAGAGTCTCTAAAGAGAGGAGCCAGGCATTCGTTTGCATGTTTTTAATTTCCCCAGATAATTTCAGTGTAGAGGCAAAGTCAAGAATCACTGCACTCAATCAAGCCCCAGTTCAAATTTAAATACGAAAAGAACACATGTGAAAATTCTCTTTTTTTTCTCTTAAAGGTCGGATGGTGGGAGGGAGTTGTTACGGGTCATGCCAAAGTTTGCCAGAGACAGATCTGGATGAATGCAGAGGTTTGCCTAGTGGTCCCCATGATGCTGATGGTTAGCCCAGGAAAGGACAACAAAACCCCAAGACCATCTGTAAGGAAAAAGTGAATGTGGGCACCGGGGCTTCTTTATCTCATAATTGTTCTTAAACAGTCTTGCTTACACGCATTCAACTACAAGAATGAGAACTTGCCCCAAACTCCCAGTGTGTGTCTGTATCAGGAGCCCTTATCTCATGCTCCCAAATTTCTGCTCTACCAGTAACAGCTCAGAAACCACCCATTTCCCAGCTGCATAGATGCCACCCCACCCCTGCTTACACTCCAGACACTATCCCTATGGGAACTGCCTCTACCTGAACAAACACAGCGACCAGCACTATGTTATAAAGCTCCTTTGCCTGACTCCTTCTCACCATGACCTTAAGGAAAGAAACACCACTGTTGTCTTAAAGATTAAGGCAAACCCAGAAAGATAAGGTGATTTGTCCACAGTCACATGGAGCCAAGTGGAGGACAGACGGCATCAAGTCTTCAGTTTCCAAATCCACTGCTGTTTAAAAAAAAAAAAAAGCTTTTTATTTTGTATTGGAGTATAGCCTATTGACAATGTTGTGATAGTTTCAGGTGTACAGCAAAGGGACTCATCCGTACATGTACACGTATCCGTTCTCCCCCAAGCTCTCCTCCCATCCAGGCTGCCACATGACTTTGAGCAGAGCTCTGTGTGCTATATATACAGTAGGTACTTGTTGGTTTTCCATTTTAAATATGGCATCCACTGCTCTTTTTAAACACACCTGCGTACTTGGGAAGCAGTGGAATAAAGGAAGCTGGAGAGGAAGAGGAAGTGAAATGCCGAGTGTGAGCTCCCTAAGGAGCCCCTCCTCCCTTCCCGTTCACCTGAGCTCAGTTCTTCCATTGCCTTTGGATCAATCTACCACTCCCCGGCTATCAAGACTTCTTTTTCCTAAATGTACTGGATACAATCCTTTTCCGACTTGTCTCCATCAGAAAGCCAATAGGAAAGAACTGGGAATGTCATAACAGTGGCAGTTAGAAAGAAAACAAAGCCATCTACTTTGGTTTTTCTGCACTTTCTTCAGGAGACACCGCCGTGCCCATCTGGTCCTCTAACTAAGACATCTCCTGAGAAAATGTGGGCTGGGGAGACACCTGGCCCAGGTGGGCAGAGAATTTGAATCTGCTTCAGATAAGCTCTTAATGGAACCAGCTCTGGATAAGAGGGGAGCTTTGTAGGTTTGCCCGCAATCAACAGTGTTCTGTAATCAATTCCAGCGCTGTGTGATGGGGACCGGAAAGCTTTCTTTCCCAATTCTTTGCAGCCTGGGGAGTAAGGAACCAGTAATTGACTCCAGCTTCCTTGAAGGTTGGGTCCTGGAGTCTGAGTCAGCATGCACTTTGCCAAAAGGGCTTTCTAGGCAATCTAGGGCTAGCGAAGGGGGGGTCCCTTGACCTTGATCCTCTTCCAGACCCCAACTCTAACCTTCAGCAAGGTGAAGGGAGAGGACCTCAGAAGGTTTCTAAGAATGGTACTTTAGCAGGCCCTGAGCAGAGGGGAAGGGAGAGGGAAGAGAAAGGGATCCGGGACAGCTGGGTCTGTAGACAGGTTCCTGTGGCACTTTTGTGCTGCCCAACTTAGCTCAATAGGGGTTTAGGCATGAGTGGGACGAAACTGGAAGCAAAAAGACAGAGAGGGGAACAGAGAAGGCCTTGGAGCCGGCTGGAGAGTAGGGGGTGGGGGCGAGCCTGACACATCCCTTTTGCTCTTGACCCTAGGGAGGGCTGAAGACCAAAGAAAGCTGTTCTAGCTTTCCAGATTAGCCAAGTGCTCTAAGTTTAATGCGTCTGCCTGTTAATGTGCTTTTCTACTTGGATTTTGAGTTTATTCCCCCAGTTCCGTTATATGAATCTTGTAAAGGGAATTACAAATAAGAAGAAAGCTTAGAACTTTTGAGCTAGGGTCTTAGAGATCCCCTCTCTAGTCCATTCCTAGTCTTTGCCTTGACTGAGGCCCAGTGAGGGCGACAGTGGGGCACATCAGTAAATGATCTAACTCGCCACTAGAGAAAACATAAATCAGTGGCCACAAAATTTCAGCCAAACTTCATCCGTCACGTCATAAAAAAAAGAAAAAATCTTGCCAGGGAGAGGCTTGAAAATCCAAACCAGATCCTTGTCCCCTCATACAGGCAGCAGTTCCACTGCAGCACGCGGCGGCCAAGTGCTTCCAGCAAGCCCCGTCAGCTGCATCCGTGGCTTTTGCTTGTTTGAACTGTCATGATAAATGAAACCTAGTGATGAACATCATCTCCTCTGCAGAAGTTTTGACCCCACGGATGCTGCTCTGGAGGAAGGGGAGAGGGGCTAAGCGGTCAGGGTGCCGTGAGCAGAGGGTTCTGCATTAAGCATGTGGGGCCCCAGCCCACGGAGGAGCCGCACTGACACCCACACAGAGCGCTGCCACTCATGACGCACGAGCGTGTGCCATCCAGGCCTTCAAAACCTGGCACATCTGTTCCGGGGGGAGGACTGGCAGCCCTTGAACCAAAGGCACCCGTCCAGGATCTGCTCTTCCACGAAGCGTCAGGGGGTTTCGTTATTGCAGAGCAACTGTGAGAAAGGATGACTCCTCCAGAGGCGTGAGTCTCTAGGCCAGGACTGAATCATCTCTTTCATTCTCAGAATCAGAGATTCTTGCTGATGGCTCCAAAATTAAGTGCTAAAATAAAAAAAAAAATTACTCCAGTCAATGGAATATGTTTAAAAAAGTTATAAAAAAAAAAACTACAGGTAATTTTCTGGCTGTAATTTTAAAAAGAAAAAAAAAAAACTTACGAGCATGTTTAAAGTTCTGAAAATCCCACCCGAGAGCATTCTCACGTTGCTCTCCTGTGTCTCACCTCAACGGATAAAGGTTACTCGAGTTTATTAGATACAGGAAAACCCTGTTCCTGAGAGACTTCTTCATTGTATATTGATCCTTCTTTTAGGCTTGTTCACCAACCAGGAGAATTGTAGTCTTCATTCCAGGACTCTTAGCCAGAACAGCCTTCTCACTCATTAACTCAGTCAACTGAGTGCTTCCTGTGTTCCCGCTGGAGCCTCAGAGATGATCAAGACATAGTCTCTGCCCTCTGATCGCTCATGGCCAAGTAGGGGAGATAAACAAAAAAATCTGTACCTATAATACCACATACTGAAAGTTAAGAATATAGTGTTTGGAATCAGGTTCAAATTTCAGCTCTGCTGTTTACTATCAAGTGGCAGTTCTTGGACAGGATTTCTCTTCTTTCTCTAATTAAATCTCCATTTTCCCCTCCTTAAAGCGTTGACCTCATGGAGTTATGTGGGGATTAAACGATGTGTTGTGTACAGAGCCCTTTGTACAATTTTTGGGAAATGACAGACACTCAGTAAAGGTAATCGCCTTGTATAGCAGCAGCTGACGTTTTTATAGGCACTAACACAGTCCAGAGAAGGGGGATTAGAAGAACAGGGGAGAGGAAGGGCTGATCTCCAGAACGGCTTCAGGACATAAGGACGCAGGCAGGGTTTTGAAGAGTAAGTTTAAGTCAGTAGGATGATGAGAGGGAATGTGAGGCTGCTCCCAGCAGGGGGAACAGAACTGCCTGAGCACAGAGTTCTGACAGAACACAGGATACTTGAAGGACTCGGCTTAGAAGAGCTTCCTGTGGCTGAGGCAAGGGAGCGCTGATAAAGGGAGGCAAGATGATGAGGGACATTAAAAGGGAGGTGAAAACTCCCATACAGCGCTTTAGTTTTCAGGGAAGGGGAGAAGAGATAAAAAGTAAAAAGAGGATGAGTGGCCTTCAAGAGCTAAAATGGGAATCAATGTAAAATATCAAGTGAGTATCTTAAATGCCATACATAGTCTCTGCACCCCTCTGCTGAGTCTCAGTGAGAGAATCTTATATTCTCACTGCAATGCAACAAACTCAGAAATTAGAAAAAACAGAAACACTCAGCCTTTCCACTTGGAAATCTAAAAACGTGTCTCTAAGTCAAGTGAAAGTCGCTCAGTCGTGTCCAACTCTTTGCACCCCCATGGACTATAACGTCCGTGGTATTCTCCAGGCCAGAATCCTGCAGCGGGTAGCCCTTCCCTCTTTCAGGGGATCTTCCCAACCCAAGGACTGAAGCCAGGTCTTCCACATTACAGGCAGATTCTTTACCAGTTGAGCCACCAGGGAAGCCCATCTCTAAATAATGGTTGGATTAAAAGTGAAGTCAAAATAGTAAAACAGACTATTTAGAAAAGAACTGTGAGAGGATGATTTACCAAAGCCTGTGGGGTGTAACTGTTTCACCCCATAGGCTTTCACTCAGAGGAAATTTTAGAGCTTTAAACTCATCTATCAGAAAACAAGAAATACTGAAACTAAATGAATTAACCATTCAACCCAAGAAAGGAGAAAAAGAAGGGAAAAATAAACCTAAAGAAAGTTAAAAGAATGAACTAGCTAAATTGAAAACAAAAGGCAGTTTTCAAAATCAGTGTTGACCAGTAAAGCCAAAAGTTGCGCTTTTTTAAAAAGCAGAAAATAGATAAGCCTTTGGCAAATAAAAATTTTAAATGAGAGGATACACAAAACGCATTCAATTAAAGGAGATATAAATAATAGAGACTCCGATTCTAAGAGAACGTTATGCACAACTGTATTCCGATGGAAATTACTAAAATTTTCCTTTATAAGTAGTAGAAAGCCTGAATAAAGTAGGAGGAAAGTTAAAGATAGTCTCAGATTTACCACCAGCCTCAGGTGGTTCTGCAAATGAATTCCAAGAAACCATCAAGGAATAGATAATCACTATATAGAAATAGAAGGAAAATGTCTCAACTCAGTCTG
>SJYF01000480.1:1837725-1847871 GCA_006410515.1 Procapra przewalskii | reverse complement strand
TAATTATCCAAAGTTTTCTAAAAATCCATGATAAAAACTATTTGAATCCACAAGAGTGAAATTGGAATAGATTCAGTATAACAAAATCAATCATTTTTTTTTCTAAACATCAGCAGGGAGACATTAGAAAATGTGATGAAAAAGAAGTGTAGAATTCAAGAAAGCAAAGAGCACTAGAAAGTATTTAAAGACAAATCTAAAAAGATCTGCGTGAAGCAGGAGCATTAAGAACTTAAGAGTAATTTAAACTCAACATTTAAAAGTTCAAATAAGGAAAATATAAAGAAGAAAGTGAAAATTACCTGCAACCTCTCTAGTCAGAAGAAGCCTATGTTAAAATTTGGTCTGTCCTTCCAAAGTGTAACAGTATTTGAAAATAATGTCTCTTTGAAAATGCATGTGCTATTTTAAGCAAAAAGAAGACAAAAGTTTGTTTTCAAAGTGTGTTTAAACTTGTGATAAGAAAGTAAATAGAAGTGATAAAACATAGACTCATCAGGAAGAAGCAGAAGTTGAAAATGAGACTTCTGAGTGAGTAGAAGCATGCCAGCAGAAAGTCCCCGGTCTGGGGAGATGGTCGCTGTGCCACTGTGTTCTGTCAACTGGTCACACAGCTTTAGTCTTGGCCAGGCAGAGAATGGCCCTGGAAAAGAGCTCTGATAGTCTTGGCTTGCATTCCATTCTCCTTGTATGCAATTCTTGCCTGCTATCTGCTTACCTTCTCTCCAGCACGCTGTTTCAGAACCAAAGGAAAACCACTAAAATGTGAGTCATTGGCTGAATATGCCTCAGATGTGGGACCAGAGAATTTTGTAACTCAACCTCCTGTTCTGTCTTCCATTTCTGCTCTCCCAGACCGCCCAGGTTTGCTGAATGTGAAGCCCATTGAGGACATACAAGACAACTTGCTGCAAGCCTTGGAGCTGCAGCTCAAGCTGAACCACCCTGAGTCCTCCCAGCTCTTTGCCAAGCTGCTCCAGAAAATGACAGACCTCAGGCAGATCGTGACAGAGCACGTGCAGCTGCTGCAAGTAATAAAGAAAACAGAGACGGACATGAGCCTCCACCCTCTCCTGCAGGAAATCTACAAGGACCTGTATTAGCAGAGAAGCCCGAGTCCACTGGCAGCATCGTCCTTCTCCCAGTTGCACTATTATTTTGAGGGAAAAATCTGACACCGAAAAAAAATTACTGTGAAAAAGCATTTGAAAAAAGAAAAGGTTTTAGAATAATAGATCTATTTTATGCATATTGTTTATAAAGATACATTTACAATTTACTTTTAATATTAAAAATTACCACATTGTGAAATTACTGGTCGTATTGGAAGACTGAGTCTGTTGTGTTTCCCACCCCATTCTCCAGGATTTTTTCCCCTTTCATTTCCCTTCCCTTCCTTCCGTCCTTTTCCATCTTTATTTTTCATTTTCCTTTCTTTCTTAAATACGTGAAACAATGTGGATGGAATTGCTAAATATCAATTTTCATTCTAAGTCAAGTCATTTTTTACTCAATTTACAACTTTTCTGAACCTTCTGTCTGCTTTAAAAATTACAACTAAGAATGGAACTCCAGGACCAGAAACCGTTCAGAGCATGTGTTTCTTTACCTGGATATACTCATGTGAGGCGTATCCTTAGGCCTACCAGGAATTTAATCTTCTTTAATCTCAACCAAGATTTTCACTCACCAGCTGCTGCCCTCTAACAAGATACCAAAGCATATGCAAATACCCCAGTGGCAAGTATTAACGGCTAGATGCTGTGGTAACACAGAAGTGTTCTAAGACATGGTACCTGGCAAAAGAACTTACCACTGAATTGAGAAGAGATGAATCCTTCTTAAAAGCAGATTAAACTGCACAGTGTGTGCCAAATGAATGGTTTGGATACCAAGTACATATAGGAGTTCAAAGCAATGAAGATTGGAAAAGTCATGAGTGACTATAAACTCATTCATGTGGGCCTCAAAGATGTGTTGGACTCAGCGATAGGTAGAGAGTGGAAGAAAAGACATTCTAGGAAAGCAAAATTATAGGAATAACAACATAAAAGGAAACAAAACCAAACCAAAACACGGATGAGGGAAAAGGGCCGCGTTCTGGTCCCCATGTATATAGAGCAATTCTGCTACATTTTCCTGCTGGCTTCCTTGGGGTCACCTTGCCCAGGGAGCTCTGACTTTTGTGACCTCCAAGGCTAACTATCTGTCTAGGTAATATATGCCTCCCCAGCAAAACAGATGACATGTTCCCTAAAAGCAGAGACCTTGGCACAGGGAACAGATTAGTTGATTGCAGCCACTAAGTTCATTAAGCGTTGCTTAGCCATGGACAGCATGACGACTTTAAAGCACAGTTCATCAGCAGTCTATGCTGAGGTCGCTCTTCCCCAAGATAATTGTTTCTGCCGACCTGAATTATCCCCCTGCGGCTTCTCCCTTAGTTTCGGCTTCCTCCTGGTGTTGATACTTAGGAGAACATAACACTTGAAGCTTTCAGTTCAAATCTTTTCATCCTTTACCCCAAAATAAACAGATCTCCAAAGAATCAGGTTAGGGAGGTGAGTCCTGACCCCAGTCCTAAACATGCAAAGTCCCTAACCCTTTAGGAGAGACAGCTTCAGAGTTCAAACCTTTAAAACCAAAGACATGACCAGGTCATCCAGGGGCCCTGGACCAAGCTCATTATGTAAATGGCATCAGAACCTGGGAAAGTGACAGATCCATCATGGGGGGTGGTTTTTCCTTCTTTGATGCCAAGCAGCCAGTGGCTTCCCTACTGTTCCTCGTGGAGGAAAAAGAGAGTGTGTGGTGAGTAGACAAGACGAGGATTCCACCTCCGGGCAGATCCCTTGTTTACAGGAGGGCTCGGAGGGCTCGAACAAAGAGCCTTTCAGCCACTGTTGGTCCAAAGCGATCTCAGCGCCCTCGGGACAATGCAGGGAGGGAGGGAGCCGCTCTCAGCTCTCTGGCACTGATGGTTAGCATTAAACAGCTTTTAAATCCTGGCAGCTTTCAAATTCCCATCTCTCTGACTTTTTCCCTGTGGTTTGGACCATCATTCGCTAAATATTTTACGACACGTCATAGGCAGGCTCCAGAGCTCCCACTCCGCTCTCTGGACTCCTTTTTCTCCCCAGGATGATTCACAAGTTCATCATCAACAAATGTATCATCAGTTATTCATAGCACTTTCTCTGGACACAAACACACTTAGGGATTTGTGTTAACAAAAATAGGAAGAAAAGTTAACTGTGGTCAAGAGCCAAAAGAACAAGAAAGAAACAGAGTTTGAGGCTCCCATGAGGGCCCTGCCCCAGCACCTGGCTCCTGTCCCATCCTCCCATCTCCCCGCTCTCTCCACGCAACCCCCTTCCCGCCATGACCCGCCATCTGTGCAGGAGCGGTAGGGGACCCAGGGCAGAAACCGTGGTTGCACACACCCTGCTTCTCTAGACTCGACCAGAAATGGGGGTGATCCAAGGGCTTCTTTTTTTTAAGGAGTGGATGAGGAGCAAGAGGACTGGGGTCTTGGGAAGCATGGGGCCGGCAGGGTGAGGGGGCTGGTGCAGAAGTGGGATGGTCAGCTGCATCAGCTTCGCTGAGCACAGCAG
This sequence comes from Procapra przewalskii, assembly GCA_006410515.1. Lineage (NCBI taxonomy): Eukaryota > Metazoa > Chordata > Mammalia > Artiodactyla > Bovidae > Procapra > Procapra przewalskii. The sequence continues at coordinate 1,844,257 of SJYF01000480.1, read as the reverse complement.
GGCTGGGGGAGCAAACTGCTACGTAGGTTTTTACTGAATTGCTCCTGGACTCCAGTGTGTTTTCCGTGGCTCCCTCGAGGCTACCAGGCGATTCCTTCTTGTGGGCAGGCCTGAACTTGCTGGATATGGTACTGATAAAAGCAGGGCAGGGTGAAGGGTTGGGAATCGCCCCCACCCACCCCTAGGTACCTATTCCTTCAGAAAGAGTCAGGTTACAGAAGTGAGCCCCTAGAAATGTAGAATCCCTGAGCCTTGAGGAGAGACCGCTTCTGGGCTCAACCCTCTAGAACCAGACAGTATCACATCCACCACGTGGAGACCTGGGGTGAGGGTGGAGCTGCCTCAAGAAAGCAAACTTCAGCTCTAAGTCCTGAGAGAAGGAACCAGAGTTCCTTCTCAGGAGGATTATGCCGTTGCTTTCTCCTTCCTCTTGCTACAGATTTGCTGAAACAGTTGCGGCTTACAAGACAAGGGGCCCGAGATGCCTGTCTTCACTAGGTGGGCCAGCCCCGCCCCATCCTGGTCCTTGGCCCCCAGCCCGTGGTTGCCTCCATGCTCATGATTCTCACTGTTAGTCTGTATGCATCCTTGGCCTTCACTCCATGCTTGTATATGATGGGTACGCCTCATCCACGTGGAGGTGCCTGTGATGGGGCCCCGCCCTGGAGGGGACCCCAGTATGGCAATGGGATCAGATGCATCATCGCAACTCAGCCCAAGCGATGAACTGCATAGAGGTGGGAGAGGGGGTCCACAGAGACCCTCCGAGGAGCATGGATGTGCGATCGTACAGAATGTGTTCAGAAAATGAGACGTCAGGGACCCCTGCTCTAGCGTCCGGAGTGGGATGGGAGTGGCCGAGTCGGGGTCAGGCTGGGACAGCCTCATGCCCCGTGCTGAGGACCGCCTCTGTGAGCAGTAGGGATCCAGGGGATGTGGTTGGTCAGGAGAGGGACATGACCCAATTTGCCTTTGGGGGAAAAAATCTCTCTAGAAGTCAGATCCTGTCTACATGCCTCCAGTGGCGGTCCAGCCCTGAACAGCCACCTGAAGGGGCAGGAAGCTGTCTCCCTTCCAGAACCCCCCAGGGATTTTCCACCTCATAGACCCATCTCTGCCCCTGGGGTCAAACATACCTGGAGGTCCTGACTCACCACATTCCCTGGGGTCCGGTTACAGCCATTCGGCCACCCTCCCCGTCACTGTTCCCAGGAGCCCAGCCTCACCACACGGTTCCTGCACCTGATGAGGGTCGTTTCTACCCCACCTGCATGTCCTACACCCATATCCACATGGGCTCTGCGCTTGTCCTGGAATTCTGGAAAACTAGAGATGAAGGGGCCAACCAGCTCAGCTGACAGATGAAAACCCTGAGGGTCAAAGGAATGAAGAAACATGCCCAGGGTCCTAGGAGGCTAGGATTAATTTACTCAAAGAATTTGAATTCCATAGTTTAACCAGAGAAGCTCAGAAGGACACACACGCTAGTGTGAGTATTTGCACTGGTGAGCAAAGGACAGGGAGGCAGCCGAGTCCTGCGAGGGCTTGCTGTGCCGATCAAGAGATTATCGTTTAAGTACCGTGTAAGTATCGTGTAAGTCGCTTAGGACTGTGTCTGGCACATGGAAAGCGCAGCTCTTAGGGGAGATGATATCCCCATTTTTTTTTCTTGATGTTTTGTGTTTTGGCTGCGCCTCGCAGCATGCAGGATGGTTCTTGAGCAGAGATTGAATCCAGGCCTCTGCAGCGAAAGCGCCAAATCCTAACCACTAGGCCACTAGGGAACACAAGGGTGTGTGGACTTTAGTGTTAGGCTGCCTTGGATTAAAACTCTAACTCTACTGCCTACTGGCTCTATAGCCACATGGCTTTTGGCCAGTCTCTTAACCTTTTTAGGCCTTAATTACCTCAAATGTAAAATGGGATCATAATACCCATCTTACAGGGTTATCGTGAAGAGTAATCGTAATAGTGGTTGAAAGACACTTCACAGAGTTTCTTGGCACATCTTAACCAGTTAATCTGTGTCAGCTACCAGTAACACCATTGTCCTTGTTATTATTAAAGTGCCCTTCATTTGAGAAGGCATCCTGGGTCCACAGGACAGGTTCTTTCTGTTCAAGTATCCAGGCCCTACCTGGATGTCCTAAAGCAAAGTAAAGAGATTGGATTTCTGCATTTGACAGTACCGTAAAAATGGGTTCTCTCAGAAATCCTGCCTCCAATCCATAAGCACCAGGAGAAAATAATTATTTGAAACACAAACACTATGCTTGGATTTAGAGCAAATGCCAGGATGAGGCTTAGGAAAACATTTTCTCCAGTAGTGGGACTTTTCTCTTGTGACTTATGCTCCTAATTTTAGATTAATATTACATAGTTTGCATTTCCAGAGGGGTTATAAAGTATAAGAAAATTGCAAATTTAGGTCTGCAGGGAGTGGGCCAGGATATTTCCATCCCCTCTGGGGTTTTGTAAATATGTTCCAGGCCAAAAGTTCCCAGGAAGAGGGTCCTTCCTGGGATCTGTGTAGTGCCATGGACTGGGCTTAAGGAAGATCTGAGTGACTTTCTGCTGGAGCTGGAAAACAGTGGTCCTCCAGCTCAGTTCAGTTCAGTCGCTCAGTTGTGTCCGACTCTATGCGACCCCGTGGACTGCAGCACGCCAGGCTTCACTGTCCCTCACCAGCTCCTGGAGCTCAGCCTCATGTCCGTTGAGTCGGTGATCCTCTGGCTACTTGTCCACAATGCTGGAGGCCAGGAAGACTGTCTAGAGTCTCCACTGTCAGTTTGAGGCTCAGCTCTGCCACATTCTAGGTGTGTAGCCTTGGACAAGTCACTTTCCTCTCTAGGGATATAGTACCTGGCCTCTAGAAGCCCCTCAGAAAATCACATCTAATTCATTCATCATGAATAAAGGAATGAGTGGGTCTCAGTTGCCCCATCTGTAAAATGGGAATGATAGTACCTAGGTACATGCCTTACAGAGTATCACAGGAAGGAAGCAGGGCAGGCCTGGTCACCATTATTCACAGGTAAGAAAGCGAGGTGAAGGAGTTAGCCCAAGGCTCCAGAAAAGATAGGGAGGCGCAGAGCTGAGGCTAGCCCTTCATCCTTCTGAGGCCCACCCCATCTAGGCTTCATTTATAGGACAGCATTTTCTTGGGCTCCAAAATCACTGCATACAGTGACTGCAGTCACAAAATTAAAAGTCACTTGCTCCTTGGAAGAAAAGCTGTGACAAACCCAGACAGCATATTAAAAAACTGAAACATCACTCTGCTGACAGAGGTCCAGATAGTCAAAACTGTGGTTTTTCCAGTGGTCATGTACAGATATGAGAGTTGGACTGTAAAGAAGACTGAGTGCTAAAGAACTGATACTTTTGAATTGTGGTGTTGGGGAAGACTCTTAAAGAGTCCCTTGGACAGCAGGGAGATCAAACCAATTGTTCCTTAAGGAAATCAACTCTGAATATTTATTGGAAGAACTGATGCTGAAGCTCCAATACTTTGGCCACCTGATGCAGAGAGCCGACTCATTGGGAAAGACCCTGATGCTGGGAAAGATTGAAGGCAAAAAGAGAAGGGGGAGACAGATGATGAAATGGTTAGATAGCATCACCAACTCAACAGACATGAATTTGAGCAAACTCCAGGGGCGAGTGAAGGACAGGGAAGCCTGGAGTGCTGCAGTCCATGGGGTCATAAACAGACACAGCCTAGCAACTGAACAACAAAGCTGTCTTTGGGAAAACCAAAGGCAGTATCGCCTGGTTGACAGAGCAGAAGCTTAACAGCATCAAAGACTTAACGTTTGAATGTTAGCTCTGCCATTTACAAGCTGTGCAACCTCAGGTAGGTTGCTTCCTGTCTCTGGGCCTCAGCATCAACATCTAACCTGTGGAGATCTCAATCCCTATAGGTTGTTCTGAGGATTAGAGGTGATCACATATGGGGGGCACACCTAGAGTTCCTAAGCAATTAGAATCTTCTTTTTAAAATTTTATTTATTTTTGGCCGCGCTGGGTCTTCGTTGCTGTGCTCCGGCTTTCTCTAGTGGTGAGTGCGGGCTACTCTGAGTTGCGGCGCCCTGGCCTCTCATTGCAGGAGCCTCTCTTGCTGTGGAGGATGTGCTCTTGGGTGCGCAGGCTTCAGTAGTTGAGGCACACGGGCTTAGTTGCTTCAGTGCATGTGGGATCTTCCTGGACCAGGGATTGAACCCTTGTCCCCTGCATTGGACAGCACATTCTTAACCACAGGACCACCAGGGAAGTTCCCTTTCCCCTCCCCCTTTTTTTAAATTGTGGCCTCACCCACGGCATGGGGGATCTTAGTTCTCTGATCAAGTATCAAACCCTTGCCCCAGGCATTGGGAGTGTGGAGTCTTAATCCTTGGACCACCAGAGAAATCCCTCCCGCTTTGTTTTTTTGTTGTTGTTTTGTTTTGAAAGTTAAGATTTATTTTGAAAGGTACCATCCGGATGGTGGGAAAAATTGAAGGCCAGAGGAGAAGGAGACGACAGAGGATGAGATGGTTGGGTGGCACCACCGACTCAATGGACATGAGTTTGAGTAAGCTCTGGGAGTTGATGATGGACAGGGAGGCCTGGCATGCTACAGTCCATGGGGTCACAAAGAGTCGGACAGGACTGAGCGACTGAATTGAACTGAACTGATCCAAGTGTGGGCTCTTGAGGTTTACACTGTATTAACTCCTAAGCAATTACAATCTTCTAAAGACAAGTACTTCCAGCCTCACACAGCTTACTGCATCCTCATACCCACTGGGGCCCGCTGGTGACCAGATGGTTTCTTCTCCACCAGAGGGGGAATCCTGCCTGCAGCCTGTTAGGGTTCTGACAGTGATCGGCCCAGGCCCTTGGAAAGGCGCTTTCCCTGAGCTTCGGTTTCCCCGTCTGCAGAGTCAGAGGCTCCGTCTGCAATTTCCCTGAGCCTGTTTCCCCCAGCCTGTTTCCCCATCTGCACAGTCAGAGGCTCCCTCTGTCCCCGTTTTGGCCTCTGCAGCCGCAGGACCTGAGGGCGGAGGTCGGCGCAGACCATCAGAGCCTGCGTTCCCTGCGGCCCGGGCGGCAGCCAGCGCTCCTCTGGGCGGGGGCCGCTCCAGCGGAGGGGGCGCCGAAGAGGGCCGAGAGCCGGGGCCGCGGAGGCGCCGGTTCCCACCCTGCGCTTCGGGGAGGGGGGCTTTGTGCTGAGTCAGCGGCTGGCGGCCCCGCGCACGCTGGAGCTCCCTGGCCTCCTCGCGTGCCAGCTGAGCCCCGGCCAGGAGCCCCCGGGAGCCACGCTGCGATCGCCGCCGCTGCTGCGGGAACCGGGCCCCGAGAAAGCCCTGGCTTCCCGGCCAGGCCTCCCACGGCTCTGGGCACCACCGCTGTTGATGAGGGAGCGGCCGCCAGGCCTGCCTCTGCCGTCCAGCCAGGTCCCCTAATGATGCTCATTACTGTTCTCCAACGCCCATATACAGCCTTTCCTTATAAACCGCTGTTCAGCCATTCACCCCTTCCAGAAACCCAGCGAGGCAGTTGTTGAGCCGGGGCCCCACAGTAGAGAAACAGGCTTCACTCAAAAGGCCCCATTGTGTATGTGTTAGTCACTCAGTCCTGTCCGACTCTCTGGGACCCCATGGGCTGTATAGCCTGCCAGCCTCCTCTGCCCTTGGGATTCTCCAGGCAAGAATACTGGAGTGGGGTGCCCTTCCCTTCTCCAGGGGATCTTCCTGACCTGGGGACTGAACCCTAGTCTCTTGCATCACAGGCAGATTCTTTACCATCTGAGCTATAGGGAAGTCCCTAAAGGCACGGCTGGGGACAATTTATTATAGTTTGAGACTGTTTACAAAGTTAGGGGAGTGAGGGAAACCAGTGAAGGCTGGTGGGACACCGCAGGGCTAGCCAGGGCAGGCACAGGGATCGTTACCAGAGCCCAGGAGAGGCAGCCATAAGGGGGGGTTCCCTGCAGGAGGGGAAGCCCAGGGAACTGAGCGGTCCCATCCCTGTGTTCCCCAGGTGGTGAGATAACCACCCCCCATCCCATTCTCCTCCCACCCTCCCACAGCAGTCTCCCAGGGGCCACATCCTACCGGAAGTAGAGAACAAAAGAGCCAGTAGATGGGACATGGGATCCCTCGATTCAGCCTCTGCACCACAGCCAGGGTGGAGAAGGGTGGGGGTGACTCCGCAGGGCAGGCGGAATCCAGCACGGGTAGGACGTGTTGATAAACCCACGATACTTGAAAAGGAAGCAGAGACTCTTAGATCTGAAGTCACAGAACACTTTACTGTCCACTCGAGGATTCAAATTCTGGTGTGTCTAGTTCTTTCCACTGGATTCAGCCAGCTCAGACCGAGGGGACCAGGGCAAGAAGACGGGAGGGCTGAGGCATTCAGCATCTCTTTGCCAGGGGGACCAGCCTCATCTCAGGGGGCGCTTCTCACTGGCTTCCATCACATCCCCTGATGGCTGAGGAGGGTAGCCTCAAGCAGCCCATGCATATTTTATCCTTAAACTTAATGG
>SJYF01000480.1:1822787-1836823 GCA_006410515.1 Procapra przewalskii | reverse complement strand
CCCTCTCGAACGTCCCTCCCACCCCCACCCCGTCTCACACCTCTAGGGTGTCACAGAGCACCCAGCTGACCTGTGTGTATTATACAGCAGCTCCCATTAGCTGCCTGCTTACATACGGTAATGGGTATGTTTCAGTGCTTCCCTCTCAATCCTACCCTTTCCTTCTGCTACTTTGTCCAACGGTCGTTCTCTACGTCTGCATCTCGATTCCTGCCCTGCACATGAGCTCACCGGTACCATTTTTCTAGATTCCATATATATATATATATGTTAATATGCAATATTTATGGGGCTTCCCTGATAGCTCAGTTGGTAAAGAATCCACCTGCAGTGACCGTCCTGGGTTCGATCCCTGGGTTGGGAAGATCCCCTGGAGATTGGAAAGGCTCCCCACTCCAGTATTCTGGCCTGGAGAATTCCATGGACTGTGTAGTCCATGGGGTCGCAAAGAGTCAGCCACGACTGAGCGACTTTCACTTATACAATATTTGTTTTTCTCTTTCTGACTTATGTCACTCTGTGTAACAGGCTCTAGGTTCATCCCCCTCAATAAATTGTTTAAAATCACTTAAAAGTTACTTAATTTATTTCTACCTACCCCAGAAGTTCAAGGGAAAAAAGTACCCTCGAGGCGCTGCTACGACACTTCTTCTCTGGCTTCAGGTGCCCTTAAAATAAGGCTGTGTACCACAGAGACGTCCTTTAGGGAAAGAGGTTCTTTGCCCAACGTCACACAGCTAATAATCATACTCAGAGTCCCACGGCCTTGCTCCCTGCATGGCTGACACAAGGGAAATCTGGCCAAATGAAGCCCAGGAGAGAGTCTCAAGGGGGGCAGGTCACCAGTCGTCCGCCCGAGAGGGCAGAGAGGGAAGAGATTTGAGCTCAGCATCGGCACATGTCCCCTGGGTTCTCTGTCCCCAGCTCTGGGGACACTCAGAAAAGCCAGAGGAGGCTCGTGTCCTCAAGGGTCCCACCCGGCACGCGGCCAGAAGCAGAAGGGCTGGGAGGCAGACGGCTGGGTGTCAGAGCCCCAGCCCTGCCCGCTCTTGGCTCTGTGACCTTGGGCAAGTCGTATAACCTTCCCAGGTCTTAGGCTCCTCTTTTATAACTGGGCAAGCTCTCACCTACCTCACCAGGCTACTGGGAGGAAGCGTGTGATGACACGCAGCAGCATTTGCATTGCCAGCACGTGGACTTGGTCGTGCTCTCTTCCAATAGCAAACCCTAGGCTGGGGGGCCCTGCCGCTCTCTCGACCAAAAGTTGCACTTCTGACCCGATGTCAGAAGAGGTTGTCTTAAAACTCCTGGATGATCTGAGCTCTGTGGTTTTTGTTGCCATGGAATTGGAGAAAGGCCAAACTCTACACAGGGTGGGGGTACGGAAGGCTTCATGGAGGAGGTGCCTTTTGAGATAGACTTGAGAGGATTTATGAGGGTCGTCCTGGGAGGCAGGGGAGGGTTGTCCAGGGCAAAAATACATGGCCTGTTGGGAAGGGGGAGTGTTTTGGTGTGGCTGGAACAGAAGTAGGGAAGGAGAAATGGCTGGAATCTAATTACAGCGGGGCCTTTACTGACAGATGAAGGGGGCAGCACAGAGCCGTGGAGATCTCAAGCAGAGAGCTGGCTGATGATATAGTCACTCCAGTGACCCCTCTGTCAGCCAGCGAGGAGATGGGTCGTGATGGGAAGGTGAGCAGACCTCCAGAGGCTGAGACACTCGTGCGACAAGAGGGGATGGTGGCCTGAAACGGGGATGGGGATCAGCCAGGAGGACAAAAGGAGTTCAGATCTGGGAGGCAGTCCAGGCTCAGCTTCCTGGGGCGGCAATAGGGGGTGGTTCACAGGCTTGTCTTGGGGGACACAGTTCAGGGAAGGGGTGCTCTTTATTGAGACGAGAGCTTGTCTGAGGTAAGGAACACAAGTCCTGTTTTTGAAACACTGCAGGTGGGAACTTGCCCATCATCGGGCAGGGAGGCCTCGTTAGCCGTCAGGTAGATGGGTGGGTGTCTGCTGAGCATGGGGAGGCAGGCTGGGGGAGCCACAGAGATGGGATGGAGGAGAGTGGCGGCAGTCTCGGGACAGCGGCAGGAAAGGAGGCCAACCAACAGTCCAAGCCTGTCTGACTCCCTAAGCCCTGTTTTCCCTTCAAGGTCAATAGGAGGTTTGACTTTCTCTGTTTTCTCTTAGCTGTTGGTTCGGTTTTATTTATTGAGTACCTTCTATGTGGGCTTTCCTGGTGGCTTAGTGGGTAAAGAATCTGAGGGAGACGGGGTTCAATCCCTGGGTTGGGAAGATCCCCTGGAGACAGAAGCGGCAACCTACTGCAGTATCCTTGCCTAGAGAATCCCATGGACAGAGGAGCCTGGCGGGCTACAGTCCCTGGGGTTTTAAGGAGTCCGACACGACTGAGTGACTCACACTTTCATTTTCTATGCGCTGTGGGCTGTTGGGGAGATAGGATTTCACCCAAAGGCCAGTTCTTCAGAGTTTCTAGTGGGCAAAGCCACAGGCCATCCTGTTTCTGCTAACAGTGAGGTCGAGGATGAGCAGTATTCTTTGCATTTCCTTCTCCCCGCCAGGAACAGGGGTAGAGGCTGCAAGTGCCCATGGACCCTACGGGGGTCCTGCGGGGCGTCTGCTCAGACACACCAGCTAATAGGTGCTCGTCTCCGGCTCCTTTGTTGGGCTCAGTTCTTTCCCACGACTCAACAGAAAGCCCCCCTGAGCTCCTAGGTCTCCTTCTGGAGAGAGTTTTATTATCAGGAAGCAGTGGCCCAGACAGATGGCAGGGCCCAGGCCCAGAGTCCTTTTGCTCTCAAATTCCTCTGCCTGGGGTTCCCAGCCCAGGGGATGCCCCCTCCAGCCTGTGTCCTTGGACCTCAGCTGGAGCCCCAAACTAGACTTTCTGTGGTTGAAATTCAGCCCCTGATTTGATTTCCTGGGTATTCTTCCCACCCCAGTTTTCCCAGGCCTGAAACCTTGAGCGGCCTCAGTTTTCACATCAATAAAATGGAGGTGATTGCCCTCCACTATAAGATGGCGCAAAGCTGTTTGGAGGATCAAACGAGGTAATGGGAAGAGGAAGCGCTTTACAAACCCTATAAACTGGAAATCGTGGGGGCCGCTGAGCTACTGCTACTTGCTTTAGCGCCGCGTCCCCAGGTGCCTCCCTGAGTTGGGCCCCAGGCTCTCGAGACTCCAGCCAGACGCTTGGGTCTCAGAGAGGAAGATAAAGCCCAGGAGCTAGGGCTCCACCCCAGGGAATCAGCTTTGGTGCCTGGAGCCATGGGAGCCCCGCCTCTGCCCAGGTTTATGAGCACAGAGGAGGTTTACATTGTGACTAATGTCCCATCTCGCTCCCAGGGTCACCCCTACCTGCTGGGCAGGAAGTCCGCGGGACTCAGCCCCCCCTTAATCACCGCCACCTCCCTGTGACCCGCCTCAATCACGTCTCTTTACAGTCGGGCAGAGCCGGCTGGGCCTCCTCAAACTTCCATATCTGCACCGGGAGATCACTGATACGCCTGATGGCGTTTGCTCGCCTCCACGCCCTGGGCCCAGCATTCCGGGAGTCACGCAACCCCACGGGCCGGGGCGGAAGCCACTCCCACAGCGGCCGGGCCCCGGAACCTCCCCAGCCCGAGAAGTACATGAACTGGGCCTTTCTTCACCGCCAGCTGGCCAGCCAGCCCTTCTGCCCCCTCACCCGACTGCCTCCCCGGACACACACACACACATCTACCTTCTCTCTCGGCTTCAGGGATCTCCAGACCCCAAATTTCTCCTGCTGGAGAGGGAAGAAGTTGCTAACCTGAAGACCACTCCAGCCATCCGTCCATCATTCACTCATCCACTCATTCGTTCACTCAGGGCTCAGAGAGCATCTGCTCTGAGCTCGGCCCTGTGTGCTGGTGGCAGAGATGAATGACCAGTCGCTGCCCTCGGGGAGTTTGTAGTCGGGATGGGAAGGGGGCCAAGGGTGCCATCTGGAGGGCTGTTGCAGCAGAGAAGCCCGGGAGCCCCATCGCACCCCTCCTTCATCCTCACCTCCCTCATCCTCACCTCTTGCCTGCACCCGGCCACCAGCTTCACCTGTTGAGATTCGCTGGGATCTTCACGCTCCTGGGAGCAGCCCGAAGCCAAGGGCGATGGGTTGTTGTTCAGTCGCTCAGTCGTGTCCAACTCTTTGCAGCCCTATGAACTATAGTACGCCAGGCCTTCCCTGTTCTTCACCATCTCCCAGAGCTTGCTCAGACTCATGTCCGTTGAGTTGGTGATGCCATCCAACCATCTCATCCTCCATCACCCCCTTCTCCTGCCCTCAGTCTTTCCCAAGGTCAGGGTCTTTTCCAGTGAATCAGTTATTCACATCAAGTAGCCAAAGTACTGGAGCTTCAGCTTCAGCATCCATCCTTCCAATGAATATTCAAGGTTGATTTCCTTTAGGATTGACTGGGTGATGGGAGTCAGGGGCAAACACCCAGCTCCCTCACCCCTCCAGTAGGGCACAGACTATACTGACTCCTAGAGTGTCCCAGTGGGATTAAGATCCCCACCATGGCAAACAGCTCGAAAACACAGATTTGGGGGGCTGCCTTCTATTTCTGTCCCACCTCCTCCCCACCTGAGGTGTTCTCTTCACCTCCTGATAACCCCTGCCCACCCTGAGCCCTGCCCAGGGTCTCCCTGTTTGTGGGGGAGCCCAGACTTAGACACCCAGGTAGCAGTAACAGTGGCCAGACTGGGGACGCTCACGCATCTGTCCAGACAGTCCGTGAGAACACCCTGAGCACCCACTCTGGGGGCTGGGGACCCTGGGGAGATCCAGCCTTGGACCCGGCCTCCAAGAAACACACTGTCTAGTGAGGAAGGCAGACTAGTAAGGCAGCGGTTACCAGTCAGAGTGATGCTGGCAGTGATGGAGCGTGGTCCAGGCTGCTGTGGGAACATGGAGGAGAGCCCCTGACTCAGCCTGGGTGTGGGAGAGGCCGGCATTAGGCTGGGTCTTAAGAGTCCAGGAGAAGAAAGCATGAAAGGGAGGGAGCTCCAGGTCAGGCACGGTATGGGTGAAGGCAGCAAGCATGGGCTGGCTCCAGAAACACCAAGGGGGCCACGGGGGTTGGGACCCAGCTCATAAGAGAGAGCAGGGGAAGATGAAACCGAATTCAGATCCTAGGGTGTGTGAGTGTGTGAGTCGCTGAGTCGTGTCCAACCCTTTGCAACCCCATGGACTGTGGACCATGGGATTTCCCAGGCAAGAATACCGAAGTGGGTTGCCATTCCCTTCTCTAGGGGATCTTCCAGACCCAGGGACAGAATCCTGGATCTCCAGCATTGCAGGCAGACCCTCTACTGAGCCACCAGGAGAGCCCTGAAAGGCGTCTAGTTTTTCCATCGTTTGCATTTTTTAAAGAGACCCTGAACAGGGCAGTGTTGAAGCCTCAGGAAGTGAGGCTGCCATGGGGGTGGGTTTCAGGCCCCTCCCTCCTCCCTGTCCTGCCTCATTGCTGGTCCACCCCTCGCTGTGACCAGGTGGCCGTGTGCAGAGGGACACGAGGCTTTGCGGGACAGCAGAGAACAAGAGGAAGCAAGCGGGCTGGCGTCAGGCTCCCGTCTGCAGCCAGCCCAAGCCAGCCCGGAAAGCTCCTCCGCCCCTCAGGCTGGCTCCCACTCTTCTCAGAGATCCCTGTCTACTGGAAATATGGGAAAGTCAGATTTGGGCGATAATTCGTGTGGGTGTGGGGGAGGGGTGATGCAGACATTCCTGGGCCGGTCAGGTGAGCCCGTGGATTGAAACCACAGAGTCAGTTCCCTGAGCCACAGGGAAGACTGTGAAGCCGGGCCAGGAGCCCGATTGCAGTCAGGGGAGGTGTGGTTCTGAGCCCAGCAGGGGATGGTCCCTGAACTCTCTCCCTGGCTCAGCGCCACAGACCTGCATCTGGACCCTAGGAAAGAAGAGCCCTCTGAGTAGAGGTTAAAGAGCTTCTTTGATAAATCCTCTGTTCCCAGTTCTTTTCATGGATTCTCTGGTTTAGTCTTGCAAGAATTTAATGAAGCTCTTGTAAAATCCCTATGCCCACCAGTTTTTTTGTTTGTTTGTTTTGGCCACTTCATGCGGCTTGGGGATCTTAGTTCCCTGACTAGGGATAAAACCCCACCCTCTGTGGTGAAAGCACCAAGTCTTAATCACTGGACCAGCAGGGAAGTCCTCCTGTGCCCATTTAAAGAACAGGTGGGCTTCCCTGATGGCTCAGAAGGTAAAGAATCTGCCTGCAATGCAGGGAGCATGGGTTCTGTCCCTGGGTGGGGAAGGGCCCCTGGACAAGGGAATGGCAACCCACTCCAGTGTTCTTGCCTGGAGAATTCCATAGACAGAGGAGCCTGGTGGGCTACAGTCCATGGGGTCACAGAGTCTGACAGGACTGAGTGACACTTTCACACTTCACAATCGAAACGTAAAATTGTTAAGTGATTTGCCCAAGGGCACACTTTTACTTCGACAGAGAAAAGAGGGAGCCAATTTCCCACACTTCACCGCAGCCCACGCTGAAGCTCTGACACCACACAGAAGCCTAGCGCAGTCAGGCAGCCCCCAGACCAGAAACAGTCCCTCTTCTCAGGTGGCACCGGCCCACCTCTGAAGCCTCACCGCAGTCATATGATGTACCGCCTGCCCAATCCCTGCCGCCACGGGGATGCAGAAAGCCAATGCGGCTCCTGCCCCGCCCTGGAGCAGGGGCGGGGCCTCCTGCAGCACTTGGGGAAGATGAGAACAGCTCCAATCAAACAGAGGATGTTGGTAAAGGAAAAGGAAGTGGGCTCTGGAGGAGCACTGGCTGCAGTCATGTGAGGAAAACGTGGCATCTTCCGTCCACCACAAGGCGCGGAGCACACACAGAATTGTGTCAGCGTCCCGCCAGGAAGCAGCAGGCACGCTCAGATTGGGTAGTTTGAAGACAGCTTGATAAAGGGGTTATTTCCAAAGGGGTGAGCAGAGAGACCCCCAGGGGCAGTGTAGAGATCCAGGGCGAGACCCAGGGTCAGGCAGCAGTCACCAGAACCTGGAGGGAGAGTCAGCTGTGGGGAGAAGAGAGCCTGGGAGGAGAGTGGTGTTGGTCCAGGGAGGTGGCCCGCTCACCGGGCCCTGGCAGCCCAGAAGCCAGGGGAGCAAGCCCCAGCCCCACTCTCTCTCCCCCTCTGCCTCAGGCGTGCATCCCATTGACGGGCTGGCCAGAAACCACTCGGTGAGGATGTCTGTTCATGCAAACCCTGCAGGTCAGCCTCCGGCGGCGGCGGCGGGGAGAAAGACAGGTGTGGATCTAGGGAGGCGGAAGGGAGGTACCCAGCACACTGACAGCCCAGCAGCTCTTGGAAGCAGGGCCCTTGGTCCTCACGCTGGGAAACTCCACTGCAGGCAGTGTTCTCCAGGTTGAGTGCTTGAAAACCACCCAGGGAGTGTGCATAAGTGCAGTTTCCTGGGACATTTCCAGACTCTGATTCAGTGTGTCTTAGCATGGGTTCACCCAAGGGTGCAGATGATATCTGGGGGAGGTGGTTGCAGGAAGCAGCGGTGGCAGTGCGGGGAGAGCCCGAGGGAGAGCAGAAGTCAGAATCCAGGTGTGGTGGCACCGTTGCTGGCCTCTCAGTAGGTAAGTTCCCCAGGACAGTCCACATTGCCCCCTGGCTGAGAGCACCGACGCTGGGAGTTGTCCCGAGCATATCTGCATGTGAGCCTCGAGGGTTCCCACAGCCGGGGAGGAGATCCTGGGGCAGAATGGGAAAAGGGGTGCTGCACGTGCCGGGCGTGGGACCCCGACAGCTGAAGCCGAGCCTGAGCCTGCACGAGACCGCCCCCACGGCTGTGGCTGGTCACAAGCCGGCCTGGGATGCGACATGGGCACCAGGCGCCTGTGCCTCTGCCTGACGAGTCCGGTGGAGGGCCCCAAACCCGCACAGTGGGCGCACATCCCAGGAGCTCCTGAAGGAGACTTTAGGGAAACCACAACTGGGAAGGCTTCCAAGGACAGTGGAGCACTTACGTTTCAGGCACCAGGGGCTGTGAGTGAGCCAGGAGGCCCCTCAGAAGAGGGAGTGAGTGGCTGATGGTGCTGACGTATCATTTTGGATTTTGGGTGTATCAGTTATCTATTGCTTCTTAACAAGTTACCCTCAAACATCTGGTGGCCTGAAACAGTGATAAATCGTTTCATCATCTCACGCAGTATCCGTGGTGAGATTTCGAGGCGGCTCAGCTGGGAGGTTTTGACTTGGGAGTGTCTCAGGGGTTGCACCGAGGTGTCGGCTGGGGCTGCACCCTCGGAAAGCCTGACTGTGGCCGTGGGCTCTGCTTCCGTGATGCTCACGTGGCAACTGGCAGGAGGCCTGGGCTCCTTACCGTGTAGATCTCTCTCCTTACCGTGTAGACCTCTCTCCTCACCGTGTAGACCTCCCTGCCTGGGTGCCCTTGCAACATGGCAGCTCGCTTCCCCCAGGTGCAGGATCCCAAAGAGCAAGGCAGAACCCACAATGCCTCGAAAGTCGTATTCCGTCATTTCCACGAGATCCTGCTTGTCACACAGGCCAGCCCTCTTCTCGGTGGGAGAGGACTGCTCGGTGTATGGGTACCAGGAACCTTGGATCACTGCGGGGGGTCACCTTGGAGGCTGGCTACCACCCCAGTGTTTACACGGAGCCTGGCAGGTACAGCTGGTGAATTCGTGTCTGACAAGTGCCAACTGTGTCCCAGCCTTGGGTGGGGCTTGACACAGCCCCTACCCTCAAGGGCTTATATTATTCTTGAAATGTAGGCTAGAGACTGAATCAGGAGAGGCCAGTACAAGCTAGTGCTCAAGAGAACCATAGATGAATAGATTCATGGAGCTCACCATGGCCCCAGAGGCGGTCCAGACACCTTCGTGGCAGGCACAAAACCGGCTGAGCCCCTGTTCTCACCTCAGGGACAAGTTCCTTGGAACCTGGGCAGAGGAGGCCCTGGGCCTCTAGCCAGATGGCTGGGTGACATTGAGCTGGTCCTGTCCCGTTTGCTGACCAAAGGCTGACACCGCCCAGGATAGTTGCTCCAGTTTGGGTCAAGCCTAGAGGCTGAGAGCTGGACGGGCCCTGAGAGACCGTCAGGTCTCTCATCTGATATGTGATCATGTCCAGAGAGGAAAGGGAGTGATCTAAGGCCCCTGGGAAACGAACACACACTAGGCACCCGCTTTGAGCCAGGCCTGGTGCTGGAACCTTCACCCCCGTTGTGCCATTTAGTCTTTACAGAAACCCTGAACTGCAGGAATGATAAACCCCCTTTTAGAGAAGAGAAATGAACTGTCTGGAGTCAGAGCTGAGTAGCAGTGGGGCCTAAACTTGAACTGTGGTCTCTCTGACCCTGAGGGCCTTGCAGGGTAGAAGGTAGACAAACGGAAGAGTCGGACATCCGTGCCCCCACCAACAGTGGGCTCTGGGGACTGGGTTTATCTCCAGCCTCTCCAGCCCTGGTGCAAGCTCCCTGGACGGTGCCAGGGACATGCGGCCGTGTTTAGCAATCCCCAGTGGGGCCGGCCACTCTGGGATGGAGCACGAGATGGTGACGCCGCGGGGCTCTTGGCTGCCTCCACGGTCCCCGTCGCAAGAAGGGCTGCCGCCATGTGAGACAGTTATTGCCACACGCGCGGGGCTCAGCATCTCCGAATAAGGCCATTGAGGACTCGGGGGACCTGAGCTCTGGTGCAAAGGCTCAGATGATCAGCACCAAAGTTGTGCAAGGGATTGGGTCAAGGGTTTGCCGATAAACAGAGCTGGGTTCCTTAGATACGAACACAACAAGCTGTTACTGGGGATCCAGTGGGGTGGCAGCTACCGGCCAAGGCTCCGAATGCACATTATTGCCCATTTTCACAGCATACCTGGGTTGGGGGAGGCATCTTTATCTCTCTTACAGATGAGGAAAGTGAGGCTGAGGGGGGAAGTGACACAGTCACAGTTCTTTAGAGCCTGAGTCAGAATTGGAGCTCAGGGCTACATGACTCTCAGGCGCCCACCCCAGGCTATCCCCTCATTTCTAAGGACAGGCTCTCTGAGTTCAGGATGGGTGGTCAGAGGGGAGACCCTCTCTTTGTGCTTACAACAGGATCCTTCATGCAGCAGTTTCCAGAGTTGCAGTTTCGCCCAGCGGTTAAACATGGGGCTTTAGATGTCCGACAGGCATTCAAGTCCTTCCACTTGCAAGTTTTGTGGCTCCAGGCAAGCCTCTTGGCTTGGGTGAGTCCCAGTTTCTTCCAGCCCAGAACCAGCTAAGAATATGTCCTGTGGGCTGTCCTCAAAGGCCGATGAGAGATTGGGAACTCAAATGCCCCGCATCTTGAGTTCCACAAGAGCCTGGAAACCGCTTAGCGGGACAGTCACCATCTAACTAACTTTCGCATCTGCGGAGCACGGAGTCTGGCGCACTCCAACCCATAGCAATGAGGCCCCCTGTAAATGTCACCGCCTCTGAGAAGCCTCCCTTGATTCCACGGGCCCTCTTCACCACATTCTCAGCTCTGCATCTCACTCTCACCTCTAAGGCCCTGGACAGACCTCTGTGTTGGCATTTATCGGGTTGGAGAAGAATACAGTTTCTTGGCAAAGAGCAAGGCAGACCTGAGTCCACTCTGCCTCTGTCTTTCTAGCTGTGCAGCCCTGGACAAGGGACTCCACGTCTTTGATCATGAGCATCCTTTTCTGAAAATAGGAATGGCGACCCTGTCTTCTCGGGGTAATTATGAGAATAAAATGCTGTTCATGCTCTTAGCACACGGATTGACGCAAACTAAACAGGTAATAAATTTTGTCATTGGAAGGACTGATGCTGAAGCTGAAGCACCAATACTTTGGCCACCTGATGCAAAGAGCTGACTCTTTGGAAAAGACCCTGATGCTGGGAAAGACTGTGGGCGGAAGGAGAAGGGGGGTGACAGAGGATGAGATGGTTGAATGGCATCACCAACTCGATGGACGTGAGTTTGAGCAAACTTCGGGAGAGAGTGAAGGACATGGAAGCCTGGCGTGCTGCAGTCTCTAGGGCTGCAAAGAGTCGGACACGCCTGAATGGCTCAACAAGAAATCAGTGCTATCAATGTCGTCATTATTGCTGCTGCTGTGCAGAGACCCTTTTGCCCATGCATCTCTCCCCTCCAGCTCTGAAGTTGCAGGTAGCCCAGGAGGACCTAGGAGCCTGGCCCCTGCTGACCATCTGTTATGCACCAGTCTCCAGCCAGAGGCTTCCATAGGCTGCGATCCCATTCCACCCTGCTGGCCCGTGGCATTCTTGTCATTCTTACAGAGAAACGCATCAGAGCCCAGAGAGGTGAAGTAACTTGCCGGAGGCCACACACCAGGCAAGAGGTGGAACCGGTCCAGCTCTTCCCAGCAAACCTATCACGTTCATCTCTGCATCCCGGGGACCCAAGAAATGGCTGCTGATGAATGATCAGCACCCAGGCTCAGGCCATGAGGCATGACGTTCAGGAGGGGGTCTGCTTAGGCCTCGGGGCTCTGGACTTTGCAGGGACAGATAAGGGCCCTCCTCCAGTTTGATGCAAACGCTCCTGCCGGGACGCAGGTGAACACACAGCCTCTGGAATCCTGAGCCTCCCTGCCCAGCCCAGCTTCCTTGCTTCACACAGCTTCCCATGGGGACCATCCACCTCAGCCCCAGACCTGGGCTCAGAGTATCCCCACCCCCGTGTCCTGCTTCTGGGCTTTGGGGGGAATATCTTTCATGTATTTGTCTTTACCATACAATTCATTTTATTTTAGAAAAATAAAAATGTACTTAGCAGAGAATGAAATTTTCTATTTATTACAAATATTCATTTCACAATGAAGACTGAGAAGAATCAATCACAACAGAACACGGAGAGCCATTAACAACTCCCAGACGCCCAGGCTAAGTGACAAGCGTGTTGTTTAGTCGCTAAGTCGTGTCCCACCCTTTGTGACCCCATGGACTGCAGCCCTCCAGGCTCCTCTGTGTATGGGATCTTCCAGCCAAGAGTAGTGGAGCGGGTTGCCATTTCCTATTCTAGGGGGCATTCCCCACCCAGGGATCGAATCTGCGTCTCCTACAAGTCTCCGGCGTTGGCCGGTGGATTCTTTACCACTGAGCCACCCAAGAAGCCCAAGTGACACGTGTACATGGACTTTTTTTTTTTTTTTAACCAAAATGCAGTTCGGAAACTGCTTCATCATCTTAAAAAAAATTGGGAGAAAAATAATCCCCGTTGGTGAGAGATGAGGCGCACACTGCGGATGACGCAGGACAGGAGCAAATGGCCAGCGCTGCCGACCTCTGCTGGGGGTTTCCTCCCCGACGACATCTCTCTGCTGTAGGTGATACAGGCACGGCCGCAGCACAGTGCTTGAGCAGAAGAGCCAAGCTTGCTTGCTTTCTAAATCAGATGAGGATGTTTTCAGGGTGGGAGGTCGTGGGAAGCTGAAGCAGGGCCTCTGAGCGTCTGCAGGACTCACTGATCTGCCAGAGGCAGGCAGCTCCATCCCCACGGCAAAGACGGTACAAAGGGTCCCCAGGCACTGTCACAGCTCCAGCACCTACCCCTCCTTCATAGCCTCTGTGCCATAGGCGCATCAGCGGCTCAGCTACCTCCAGGCCACCGCCCAGGTCCCCAGTCTCCGTGGCTACGACCCCTTCTTTCCCACTTCTGTCTCCCCCGACTCCATCCCGAGTTGTACAGCAGCATCACCTCTGGGGCCTCAGGCTTTAGGGGTGAAAAGGCCAGTAAGTTCTTCTCTGGGAGAAGCTGATGTGGGAGGGATGGAGATGAGACCTCTCTTTCTTCCTGCATCTCTCACAGGAGCAAGAACAAGTCAGGAGTTAATAGGCCGACACGACGTCCCGCATACCCACAGTAAACAGACATATAACTGCTCTTTTGTAACCTCTTTCCATTCCCTTCCTTCTTCATGTTTTCTCTCCTATTCAAGCTCTTCTCCTTCTCCTTCCATTTCCCAGCCACTCCAGCCCTGGGTAGCCTTGCCCTCTCTTGAGCTCATAAGGCTATGGGATCTCAGATCTTAGGGCCCCTGGACAGGGCGATTCAAGCTGCTGCAGTGCACGCTGGGTTTGGCTGGCCTTCTAGCACCATGGGCCCTTGGTGGAACCCAGGAGGAAACAACCAGGGGCTAAGCAGGAGCCACTCTTGATCGAGAGGTACAAAGTTGGACAGACGGCATCTGTCCGCAGACCTAATCTCCTTTGGTGCAGCATAGAGGCTCCTTCTAGGGTGCATCTATGAGGCCTGACCAGGCATCAGCCTGAGCTTAAGGGCACTCCTGGTGGCTGTGGGCTGCCGTGGAAAGGTGGAGGAGACCCAGAGAAGCTTGAACAGCCCCCAGAGTGTGGGCAAGCCCATGGTGGCCAGCTGGCAGCCAGCGTCCCGGTTAGTGGTGACAACAGCTGGGCAAGGTGGCCTAAGAGCAGGTGGTACAGAGAGGGGAGGTCGTGGAGCATCTGGAGGAGGTAGAGATGGACGCTGAGTAGACAGTAGCCAACCCCAGCGGCCACAGAGTGGCCTTCTGAGTGCCCTAGCCCCTCCTGCGGCTTCACCCAGTTGACCTGGTTTGTTAGCTGCTCAGTCATGTCCAACTCTGTGACCCCAAGGACTGTAGCCCACCAGACTCCTCTGTTCATGAGATTTCCCAGGCAAGAATACTGGAGTGGATTGCCACTTCCTTCTCCAGGGGATCTTCCCGACCCAGGGTTCGAACCTGCGTCTCTCGTGTCTTCTGCATTGACTGGCAGATTCTTTAATACACACAGAGCATGGGGGCTGCTGGTAAGCCTTTTCCTTGCTGGGTGGCGGCTGAGCAGTGCTGACTGGGGCAGGGCGGGGGGCAGGGCCCTGTCCTTGAGGTCCCTCGGCATCACACATCTGGTCCATCTGGGCGGGGGTGGGGCCAGGAGCCAGGCTCCCTGGTCACTGACGAAATGTGTCTGTCCCGGGTCTGTTGGGCAACGCTGAGCCTGGAGA
>SJYF01000480.1:1758804-1790331 GCA_006410515.1 Procapra przewalskii | reverse complement strand
CGCTCCCCACCAAACCCCTGGTAACCTTCACGTGCTTTCAGTGCCCTTGATTTCGCCCCTTCTAAATATTTCTTGTAAGGGGAAAAAAACTCTGTGTCCTTCACGTGGGATAAATTTTTTCCAGGTTTATCCGTGTCCTAGCATGTATCAGAACTTCATTCTGAGTGCTGTCCCATGGTGAAAGTGAAAGTGAAGTCGCTCAGTCGTGTCCAACTCTTTGAGACCCCATGGACTGTAGCTCACCAGGCTCCTCCGTCCATGGGATTCTCCAGGCAAGAGTACTGGAGTGGGGTGCCATTTCCTTCTCCAGGGGAACTTCCCGACCCAGGGATTGAACCCAGGTCTCCTGCATTGCAGGCAGACGCTTTAACCTCGGCCACCAGGGGAGCCCTAAAAGGATATACTTTCTGTTTTTTATGTTTATTCACAGACGGATATTGGGGTTGTTTCTACCATCATGAGTAGTGCTGGTCTGAGCATTCACGTACAGATTTCCGTACGGACACGTGTTTTCGTTTTTCCTTTGTGTATACTTAGGAGTGGACTCGCTGGATCAAACAATTATTCTAATTTTTTGAGAAACCACAAACTGTTTTCCATCACACCTGCGTCATTTTACGTTCCCAAGAGCAGTGCGTTAGGTTTGCCAGTTTTTGCGCATCCCCACCACAGCTCGTCATTTTGTTTTTTTGAGTAACAGCCATTTTAATGGGTGTGACATGGTAACAAGAGTTTATCGTTTTAATGAAGTCTAATTTCTCCTTTTTCTTTTCTTGCGTGTGCTTTTGCTATCGTGTTTAGGGAACCATTGCCAAATCCAAGCTCAGGCAGATTTTCCCCGGGGTCTCTTCTAAGAGGTTGATAGTCTCAGCTCTCGGGTTTGAGCCTTTCATCTGTCTGATTTAGTGTCTCTTTGATGTAGGGTACGGGTCCCGCTTCCTTGTTTCGCCCGAAGATACCCAGTTGTCCAATAGATGCGTTTGCTTTTAACTCAGCAATTCCACTCCTGCCAATTTATCTTAAAGATAAGCTGGCAAAAATATGAAAAGAAAGAGCCCAGGGCTGTTCATTGCAACACTCTTCCTAATGTTAAAAGACTAGAAATAACCCAAATAGCCATGCAGGTACCAGCAGAATAAAGTATAGACCATTCTCAGAAGGATGTGCTGTGGAGCTGAGATAGGAGTAGGGCCTCGCTAGGCTATTATTTCTAAGCAGAGAAAGCAAGTTAAAGGACAGTGTGCCACGGGTCGTCTAGGGAGGGGATTACAAATAGGTTTTGAAATGTTAAGGATAAACTATAATTTTAAATGCCTGTGACGGAGATAGAATAGGATGGAGAGAGAAATGAGACTAGATTTGACTTTGGAAACTTGTAAACATATTACATGACTACAAATGAAAGTTAAATTTTAAAAAGTTAATTTTATTTAAAAAAAAAATCGAGAAAATGAAGATCTGTATATCACGTTGGTGGTGTAGCCACAGGGGAAGCTATTTCGAGTGACTTTAAAATATGATAGGGGCTCGCCAGGTTTCTCAGTGGTGAAGAGTCCACCTGCAAATGCAGGAAACACGGGTTCGATCTCTGGTCTGGGAAGATCCGTAGGCCACGGAATCACTAAGCCCATGCCCCACAGCTGCTGAGCCCGTGTGCCTCAACTGCGGAGGCCCAAGGGCCCTAGAGCCGGCACTCTGCAACAGGAGAAAGGCCCATGCAGCAACGAAGGCCCCGCACGGCCAAAAATAAGTGCATTTACTAAAAGAGATCCCACATGCCATGTGGTGCGGCCAAAACCAAAACCACAGTGATTCAGTCCTAATGGGACAGACTTTGTATCTCCTGCCACGGTGTTGTGGAACAAACCACCCCTCAATCCAGTGGTCTTCAACAGCAGCTGCGTTGGCTCACTTGAGTCTCCAGGGGCGTTCTGGGTAGGTCCGCTGCTCTTGGCTGGATGGGCTCACGTCTGGTTAGTCATGGATCTGCTGGCCGCAGTGATGGATGCACTAGACTGGATGGCTGTCAGCTGGTCCAGGATGGTCTCCACTGCAGGGGGAGGTAGAGGGCCCCGTGTGTGTCATCCTCCGTGGGCCAGCTCGGGCTTGCTCTCCAGTTGCTGTGAACACTCGGGAAGATCCCCTGGAGAAGGGAATGGCAACCTGCTCCAGTATTCTTGCCTGGAGAATTCATGGACAGAGGAGCCCTGGCAGGCTACAGTCCAGGGGGCTGCAGAGAGTCGGATACAGCTTAGCAGCTGAGCACACAAGCACCAAAGACAGAATGATGTGAGGGGGCCGGGGCAGCAGACACATGGAGCATGACTTCTTGTTCAGTTGCTCAGTTGCGTCCAGCTCTTTGCAGCCCCATGGACTGTAGCTCACCAGGCTCCTCTGTCCATGGAATGCTCCAGGCAAGGATACTGGAGTGGGTTTCCATTTCCTCCTCCAGGGGATCTTCCCCACCCAGAGATTAAATCCATTTCTCCTGCATTGGCAGGCAGATTCTTTACCACTGACCCACCTGGGAAGCCTGAACTGGCGGTGAGTTAAAGCTGAGTGAAAAAAAAAAAAAAAAATGAGTGAACATGGAAATGTATTATACTATTCTCTCTACTTTTATACACTTTAAATTTTTTCATAGAGTTTTAATTTTTAAAGAGGGAGAAAAAAAAAAAAAGTAGAGCAAATAAGCATCGTGATCACCCAGCCTCCGCAGTTACTAATACTTGACAAAATAAAAAATAAAAAGTTCAAATAGCGTGATGGTCTTAACCGTTGAGAAGCTTTTCCTGATCTATGTAGTATAACTAGTTTCTGATAGTGATCAAAATGTGAAGGAAATGGACTTAGGCCAAGGAGGCGGAGATTAAGGGTGTAGGGTGCTCTCACAAAGTAGATCTCAAGTGTCCATTTTAGGATGTTCTTCAGCGTTTTGGCCTCAGCCTCACCTTCCACCCTTTGTTCCGTTCTACCCCGCTGTACCTGTTGACCCCACACCCACCGTGGGCTGCCGTGTGTTTGCCGTCTCCCAGCCTCTGCACGGATCCCTCTGCATTTTCCCTGGTCTGCCTGGCCACCTTGTACTCACTCTGCAGAGCCCAACTCAGTCATTCCTTCTCCTTTGGTTTTTTCCTAACCCTTTCAGTTCAAGTAAGCCAGTCCCTTGACAACACTTGCTTTCCTTGCCATGTATCAGCTGGGCTTAGAATCAGCGGTACAGCTGGGCTTAGAATCAGCGGTACAGCTGGTCTGTCTCCCCTGCTGCTGCTGCTGCTAAGTTGCTTCAGTCGTGTCCGACTCTGTGCGACCCCAGAGATGGCAGCCCACCAGGGTCCCCCGTCCCTGGGATTCTCCAGGCAAGAACACTGGAGTGGGTTGCCATCTCCTTCTCCAATGCATGAAAGTGAAAAGTGAAAGTGAAGTCACTCAGTCTTGTCGACTCTTAGTGACCCCATGGACTGCAGCCCCCCAGGCTCCTGCATCCATGGGATTTTCCAGGCAAGAGCACTGGAGTGGGTGCCATTGCTAGAGTGTGAGTATCTCAAGGAGAGGGGATTTGCTTTACTGCCTCTGTATTTCCTGTGCTTGGTAAGTGGAAGGGTGTCAGTAACACTTGCTAAATTGTTGCTTGTTGTAAAATTACCGGAAGGGGAGGGTCATGACACCAGGAAAACTCTCATTCCTAAGGAGATAGGAGTCTGTGAACTCGCTTCCCCAGGATTTTAAAGCCGAACATCAACGACTCCAGGTGTTTAGAGCACTGGGCAGGGAGTCAGGAAACAGAGATGACGTCCCCACGGGCAGGGTCAGGGAGGTCAAGGACGAAAACCTACACCGCGAAGTGACCCCGTCAGCGCTTTAGGCAGAAGGACTCTTCTGGCCAGATGCCCAGCAGAATGGAGTGTGCACCTTTAGGGCCTCAGCGCTCTCACTGAGAAATCGAGGGCCTGGCGCTTCCCTGGTGGTTCAGTGGTTAAGAATCTGCCTTGCAGTGCGGGGGACACGGGTTCGACCCCTGGTCTGGGAAGTGAACATAAATAAGTCGAGGGCCTGAGCATCCAGAGGTGACAGTCTCCCCCTCCGTGCCGCGGCCACTTAGCTGGAGTGTTGAGAAGGGTTCCAGGGTCATGTCTGAGCCCTGGAGGGTCAGCGGCCACTGCAGGGGCTATGGGCAGCAGAGAGCGGTGGTTTATACAGCACGCGTTTGCTGTGGCTGCATGGACAGGATTAATCAACTCCCTGGGTGTGAGATTTTTGCACACCCCAGAATTCTCTCTGTCTCTTCTAGGCTGTCAGTCTGTAAACTAACAGAAACGTCCTTGTTGTTGCAGATATGAAGCTAGACCTGCCAGTAATCACATCAAAGAAGTAAGTCTTGGCGGACGTTGGCCGTGGGCAGAGTGCCATGGGGCAGGCGCTGGGCAGGCGCGGGAGACGTGAGCGGAGGAGAGCCCTCTGTGGGGCCGTGTGGTCTGGTCACTGTAGACTCTGGTGGGAGGGGAGGAGGAGGCGGCAGTTGACTCTTCCATGATGAGTATCGTGACGGGCCATCGCCCTCGCTCTCAGCATTGTTGCCGTTGTCGTAGCAGCGCCATTCCTGGTCCAGGCCACCTACCTGTATCATCCCAGTTCATCTTCTTGGGAAACCTTTGAGGTGGGTATAGTTGTTTGCGTCCCCTGCATGGGGAGCCTCCCGAGAGCTACCCAGGAGGACTTGAGCTTGAACCAGGAGGAGCAGCTCCAGAGCCTGGGGTGGGGGGTGACTGTGAACTTGTGCGCGCCGGCATTTCTGGAGCATCTCCCATGCGACAGGCACTGTGCGCGTAGCAGCTTGATGGGTTAGCTGCTTCCGTCCACGCGCTGCCCCTCGGAGGTCAGCCCTGCTGTTGTCTGTGAGGCGAGGACACAGGATGGGGAGAGGTTCGCTAACTTGCTCAGGGTCAGCACTTAGACCTAAGATGACTGACTGAAAACCATTTTGCCAAGAATTTCCAATACTGAGTCAGCCTTAATCAGTAAGAGGTGAAGCAGGGTGTTCTCTGCGGATGGAAGACGTGTGTCCGAGGGCAGGGGTGCCTGCGAAGCTGAGGCGTATCCAGGTGACCCCACTCAGGGGTCGGGGGGCCCCGGGATGGGTCAGAGGGGTCACCAGCCTCAGTCTGGCTTCTGATCAGAGCTGCCGCTCAGCCCTTAGGCTTCCCAGCTCTTCCTCTCTCTTCCTGCTGCTTCTCTAGCAGTGTTTGGAGCTGATCACAGCAGCACTTTCTAAAGGCATTGCCCTCCAGCGGGAGGACACCTCCGCTTCTGTGTCTCTCTGCCGTGGGTCGATCACCCACTGGTCTGCCTCAGAGACTTTCCTGCACGCGCTTCAGCAGCCTCTGTCCACAAGCCAGTGTGAGGTTGTTAGAGGCAGGGACTCGAGTGTGATGCTGGCAGTGGCGGGACAGCAGAGAAAGGAGCTGGATGCCAAGTGGTTTCACTCAGAGTCACAGGGAAGAGCCCACTCCTGCTCCCAGGGAGCGCCCGCTGAGGCCTGCATCTCCATCTATTAAAGCGTCCTTTGTATTGTGAAAAGTACTGTGTCTGAAGTCAAGGTGATTTTACTTTTCAGGTCTGCCTCCGAAACCCCACAGTCACAAGCTAACAGATAACTCATCCAACGCAGCCTGTGCGCCGAGCCCTGCCCGTGTCTGGTCCCCTTTAATCCGTGCTCACAGCTCCCTGGGGCGGGCACCGGTGTCCCTGAGCTGGGACGGGTGGGGGCATAGCTGGTGCGAGCTCCTTGCACTCACAGTGAGGGCTTGGACCCACGTCTGCCTCGACCACTCTGCTGCCGAGGGCAGAGCAGGGGCCTGTGTGCGCGTGCTGTCTGTCTTGCTCTCTTACTTTCTTTGTCTCTCTCAGTTCCACCATCTGCCCAAAGGGGGAAGCATTGAATCTTTAATGCAGTGGTTCTTTCACATGTTTTAACTCAGGGACACATGTTTTAACTCAGGGAATCTGCTGAAAAGTCATGGATCCCTTCCCCAGGAAAATACACACAACACAGATACACATTTTTGTTCAGACACAGGAGATGCATAGACCCACGAAGGCTTTAGATGGCGTTACAGGTGGCGTGAAGAACACAGATGCTTTTAGATCGCTCGTGTGAAAAGGCTTCCGACTGCCCATGGGAGTGGCCGTGCCTTTCATGCAGGAGAAGAGACGCCCTGCTGTTCTCTGGGCCGCGGCGATTTACCCCAGTTAGAAACAACAGCACGTGGCGTGATCCTTTCGAGGTCACGATCCTTACTGTTGCCTGTCTTATGGGGGCCGGGAGCAGTTACGCCATTGGCTCAGCCTCCCAGCAGTGGCAGAGCGAGGCGGGGCTGAACGCGGGATGCCAGGACTCTGGTCCTGCACGTGTGATCACAGCTGCATCCGTCTCAAATGCAGAGCGGCCTCGCCGGGTCTCAGTCTCCACATCGGTGGTACCGTTTCCTGTATACACAGGATGGCAGGCTCATCCCTGTGCAGGACAAACAGGGCGTGGACAGCTTGGAGATGCTTCTGATGGTCAGGGTGAGGCGGCCACAGCAGAAGCCAGCTAGCTCTCTTCCTTCACCCTGTGTCACTAGCAGCTTACAAACCACGCCGCATCCCGTCACCTGCATCCAGGCAGGATGCCCAGGTGAAGAGAACAGTGACAGCCATCTTGCCCCGAGCCATGTGGCTTCTCCAGATGCTTTCCAGACCGATCACTGTAGGTGGAGGTGAACAGAGCTCGAGTTTCACACTCTTTCACCCGCGCTCATCTCATTCCACACGTGTGCCATCTTGTGCCACGTGACACCCCCCAGCAGCCTCGTCAGCTGGTGGCCCTGCTTCACTAAACAGAACCTGTGGCCGTTTGTAACTTGGGAAGTGTTCAGGGCTTGCCTTCAAGTTTAAGAAATGTAGTGTATCGTCTCATTAAAATACATTTTGAAAATTGTGGAAGAGGGGTCATTTTTTTTTTTAAGACGCTGGGGTGTATATAAGTGTTCCTTTCCATGTGTGGTGTAGACATTAGTAGGTCCTGTGAAAAATGTTCATTAAAATTCTCATTTTGCTTTCCAACACTAAACAAAGACCTTTTTCTGTGACTGGGATACATGTCTGAAAACTTCATGATTTCCAAAATGGAAAATAATACAAAACAAACCCTGACAAAGGCTGACCATTTTTCTCTTTATGTTTACCTAGATCATTATGTCCACCAGTTTTTATTTTTTCTTTTTCTGTTTGTTTATTTGGCTGTGCAGGGTCTCAGTTGTGGCACACTGGCTCTCCGATCTTCGTTGCTGCATACGGGATCTTTGCAATGGGGGATCTAGTTCCCTGACCAGGGTTTGAACCTGGGTCCCCTGCACTGGGAGCATGGAGTCTTGGCCACTGCAAGGGAAGTCTTTAGTCCACCAGGTTTAAATCACATAAATTTTCACACTTTGTTAAGCTGGGATCATTTTTTTGTTCAAATTAAGCAGATTAAATGCAACTCTGTAATAAAAATAAATAACACAACAATAGTTAATCACAGAGCAGGTAGAAAATGGAGAGAAGTGTAAAGAAATCATTTACCTATAGTCCATCATTAAGAAGAACTACAGACTTTTGGGCGTACTGCCTTCCCATCGTTTTCACAGGTTCTGCTGTCTTTTTTTTTTTTTTTTTGGTCTGCTGTCCCTTTAATACCGACGTTGAAGTGTCGTTGCTAACAGACCTCCCCCTTTGCAGGTATCAGCGTAGCGTGGAGTGGGCCGCAGAGCTCCTACGAAGACAAGGCCGGGATGAGAGCACGGTGCGCAGCATCCTCGAGGGCTACACGAAGCCCCTCGATCATCCTCGTCTGAAAACGACGGAAGAGGTTGCTTTGGGCGATGAGCCCAACTCCGAGGTGGTTTCCAAATCAGAAAGCAGAGCAGACAGAGAGAAACTCTCTGCCATGAATGGGGTCGAGGGCAAGTCGTGTGATCTGGAGGATTCCAGCGAGCGATCAGACGGCCCGCAGGAGGGCCCCAGGCCTGAGCCCCGAACCCCAGACGGCTCAGGTGAAGACGTGGCCGAGGTCCCCGCGCCTCTGCCCCACGGCCACTGGGACGCTCTTCTGCTGCCATCTGGCGGTCAGCCTGGGGAGAGCAGCCGGCGAGCCGGAGAGAGGGGGCCTGAGCACGTGCTGGTGGAGGAAGCTGTGTGTGCCGCGAGCGAGAGCAGAGAGGTCCAAGCAGGGGACGTCGTAAGTAGAAGAGAAGAGATCACTTCCTGCAGAGCCGTCTGTTCCTGGCCCAGAGATGCTGGCCAGCGGGGACGGCCCTCCCTGGGACCTGGCAGTGGGCTGGTGTCCAGCGCCAGGGGCCTGGGCGAGCCGGTGCAGGATACACCCTGCAGACCGTCTGCAGGCCCAGCGGCCCTGCGGGCTCCGCAGTCAGGGCTGTTTCAACTAAAACCTCACAGCCTGTGAATAACCTGGCTTTACGCATAGGAAATAACACACGTCAGGTAACATCCTGTCCCCTGTCGGGGAGAAGAACGCGGAGGTGATCTTGAAGGTAGCCGTGGGCACGGGCTCAGGTGTGCGGGAGCCGTCACAGGAGGCGGTAGGGCTCAGAGCTGGAGCCGCTTCATTAAGTGACGTACTCGACAGTTGCCCCAGAATTACCTGTGGGAGCTGCAAGTGAGAAGCAGTCTCATGATTAGATAGTATGTGAAACACCCACGTGAAGAAATGTTATCTTGCCTTGAGAATGGAGTCTCATTAAGAACTTAGGCATGTGCTTGTGAGGTGTGCAGTCAGGCGAAAAAAAGAAGCAACACGTAAAATTGACCCATGAAACGATCCTCCATGGAGGATAAAAAGAAATAAGATGTCAATACTGACCTTGGAACAACATGGGTGGGAACATGGGTCCCCTTAGAAGAGTGTTTCTTTCCGTAATAAGTGCTGCAGTCCATGATCCGAGGTTGGCTGAATCCACAGATAGGAAGCGAGGACCTGCAGGGCCAACCGTGAGTTACATGCACATTTTCAGCTGCCCATGTTGTTCAAGGGTCACCTATAAAAGGAAAACGAAAACTTCTTTTTCTACATAAATAATAGAAAATTTCGTTTTTAACAGAATCCAGCAAGTGTGGGTCTGGGAAACTTAGAAGCACCTTCATTGTGAACTGCAGCCGCTTCCATATGACCTGTAGGGCTTACGCTTGTCCTCTGCGCATCTCATTTTCCTCTTCAGGTGTTGCCGCAGAGGAGACTCGTATGTAGAAGAAATCCGTTCAGGATCTTTGAGTATCTGCAGCTCAGCCTAGAAGAGGTAATGTTTCCAGCGTGTGGTTTCTCAGCTGTGGGCCTCGGGCCTGGGTGACACAGTGTAGACAAGTCTGCCTCAGTGCGGTTCTGCCTGCAGTTCAGTACCAGGACCGCCACAGGCAGCACCCACCGTCAGCCTGCCTGCGTCTCACTCCTCGGCCTTCACTTTATCCCCTCTAGGAGGTCTGTTTGTGGGTCCTGCCCGGTATCAAGCCACAGAGGTTTCAGGGGGTCACGTGACTCTTCTTTTGCCATCAGGGTTTCAGAGTGTCCAAATACCATTTCACTCTTTTTTTTTTTTTTTAACCAGCTTCTGTAGAAACATGGTGCCCCAGATGGTAAAGAATCCACCTGCAAAGTGGGAGAACTGGGTTGGGAAGATCCCCTGGCTGAGGGCACGGCAGCCCACTCCAGTATTCTTGCCTGGAGAGTCCCCATGGAGAGAGGAGCCTGGGGCTGCAAAGAGTCGGACACAACTGAGCAACTAAGCATAGAAAAATTACAAGTTTATTGAGACACAGAGCACATACATACCATTCTCTCATTTAAAGTGTGCAGTGGTTTTATGTGTGTGTGTGTGTGCTGTGTGTGCTGTGCATGGTCACTAAGTCGTGTCCGACTCTTTGCAACCCCATGAACTGCAGCCCGCCAGGCTCCTCTGTCCATGGGATTCTCCAGGCAAGAATCCTGGAGTGGGTTGCCGTGCCCTCCTCCAGGGGATCTTCCCGACCCGGGGATCAAGCCCAGGTCTTCCGCATTGCACGCGGATCCTTAGCTGTCTGAGCCACCAGGGAAGCCCATGTATATGTGTGTGTATACACACACGCGTGTGCGCATATATGTAATTGTATATCTGTTTGGCTTTGCTGGGTCTTTGCTGCTGTGCAGGCTTTTCTCTAGCTGAGGTGAGCAGGGACTACTCTAGCTGAGGTTTGCAGGCTCCTCTTTGCAGCAGCTTCTTTTGTCGTGGAGCGTGGGCTGTAGAGCATTCCGGCTGCAGAGCGTGGGCTCAGTAGCTGGCGCACACAGGCTTAGTTGTGCCGAGGCATGCGGGATCTTCCTGGACCAGGGACTGAACCCATGTCTCCTACATTGGCGGCAGATTCTTTACCACTGAGCCACCAGGGAAACCCCTGTGCGGTGGTTTTTAGCATATTCTTGGAGCTTCACCAGCTTTTTGTAAACTGTGATGCGTGCTCCGGGTCATGTCATGACAGCTGATTGTGTGAATGGATGGATTCTGGGTGTTTCCTTCTGCAGAATTACTAACGTGTCCCCTTTACGGAAGCCTCAAAAGTGGGTGCAGGCGGGTTTCTAAACCTGCCTCCTGTTTTCCCTCTGGGGTTCCTCCATCCTGTGTTCACACCGCCTCAAGCGCCTCCTTTTTGGCTTGTCTGTCCTGCACCTGGATTTGAAGATAGCGCCCCTCCTCCATCTCATGTCTGTGGTTGTGCCCTTCTCCGGGGGCGCCCCTGCCTGCCTAGACAGCTCCCGCGGCGTCTGGCTCAGCCCTGGGCATGTCTAGGGGTCTCAAGCCACACTCACTGAGCTCATCCACGCTGGTCATTCCCCAGATGTGCTCACAGAGATGCAATGGTGTCTCCCGCTGGCCCGAGCCTCCCTCGGCAGTGTGGCCAGTGGGACACAGAAGAGCTCACAGCAGGAAAGGACGTCGGGATTCGGGATTTATTCCCTTGATCTACTCATTCTACACACGAGACAGCAGAGTCCGCTGTCGAACACAGTGGTCACCAGCCGCGTGTGACTAGATAAACTAGTTAAAACTGAGCAAGATTAAAAGCCCTGGCCTCGGCTGGCCTGCCGAGTTTCAGAGGCTCAACAGGCACGCGTGGCGACTGTGGAGTGCTGCTGGGAGCACCAGCCTCTAGTTGCCTGGCCTCAGCCTCGGGTGTCTGCACTGCGAGGCGAGGGGCGTGCGACACCTCGTGCATCAGCTGTTCTGGAATTAAATCGTGCGTGTGATGGCCTCAGTGATGCGTGTTCTGTCGCGGCACCCGGAGGGTGTGGTGCCCACGGTTGCTGCCATCATCTCTGTCACTCGTTACTGGCTGGTTGGGACCCTTTCCTTTGCGATTCATGTCGAGCAAAATTATTCACCGGGTGCTTTCTGTATCCAGGCTCTGGGCTGAGTATTGACAGTCCAGAGAGAAGCAGAATGCGGCTCAAGTCCTCAGATGGGATCGTGGTCCGCCGTGACGGGCACAGTGTGGGCAGTGGGCTGCACCTGTGCCATGCCTTCCTCCCCGGGGCCTGACGTATGTGAGGTGCTCGATAACAGTTTATCAGTGGACGAGGTCTGAGATTGGCCCAGAAACTGGTGGAGCCAGGAGGGACGAGATGCATGTCAGGAACCAGGAGCTCCATCTCTGCTCCAGCCCAGTGGCCCGCTGTTGCTTCTCACTGACTGTCCTGCTCTCGCTTCCCGAACACCTGCTGAAGAAATGCTGGACTGACAGGAGACGAGGGGCTTCTCATTCCTGCAAGCTGCCTGGCCCCGAGAAATTCCAGAGGCGTGTTGGCAGAAGTCTCCAGGCTGCTGCCAGTTAAACCCAGCCCCGCTTCCCAGCTCTGTTTTGGCCGATTTCTGTGGATGCATCACACCTGTTTATCAGCACCACCCGTGCAGTTTTCCGTGTTTCCATAAATGTCCACGAGGAACATGGGCAGCCCTGCTGTGGTGATTCAAAGCGGCTCTTAGGTTGTGAGAATGGAAGCACTGAGCTGGCGTAGACGTCTGTCTTGGAGAGCTGGTTTTCACCTTGACGCTTTAGGCCCTGACCGGATCTAGTGATACGGGCGTTGAAACCATCATTAGGCTCATCCAGCATCACATTGGTTGGGTTAGTCGCTAAGTCATGTCCGACTCTCGCAACCTGATGGACCATAGCCCGTCAGGCTCCTCTCTCCCTTTAATTCTCCAGGCAAGAATACTGGAGTGAGTCACCGTTTCCTTCTCCAGGAGATCTTCCTGACCCAGGGGTTGAACCCAGGTCTCCTGCAGTGCAGGTGGATTCTTTACCGACTGAGCTGCCAGGGAAAGCCATTATCCATCATTATTAGTGCTCCCAAAGTAAAGGCTTGCTGTGACATTTCAGGAACGAGGTCGACATTCCCCACAGATCTCCCTGGACTTGTTCCTCACCCACCTAGTGGTCTCCAGTTCTTTGCGACCAGTGGACTGTAACTGCCAGGCTTCTCTGCTCTTTACTATCTCCTGGAGTTTGCTCAAATTTACATCCACTGAGTCTGTTAACTATCTCATCCTCTGCTGCCCCCTTCTCCTCCTGCCTTCAGTCTTTCCCAGCATCAGGGTCTTTTCCAATGAGTCGGCTCTCCACAGCAGGTGGCCAAAGTGTTGAAGCTTCAGCATCAGTCCTTCCAAACACAATTCAGGGTTGATTTCCTTTAGGATTGATTGGTTGGATCTCCTTGCCGTCCAAGGGACTCTCAAGGGTCTTCTCTAACACCACAGTTGAAAAGCATCAGTTCTTTGGCACTCAACCTTTATGGTCCAACATGACTACCGGAAAGACCATCACTTTGACTATACAGACCTTTGTTGGCAAAGTGGTGTCTTTGCTTTTTAATACGCTGTCTGGATTTGTTACAGCTTTCCTTCCAAAGAGCAAGTGTCTTTGATTTCATGGCTGCAGTCGCCATTCACAGTGATTTTGGAGCTCAAGAAAATGAAATCTGTCGCCCTTTCCCCACTTTCCCCTTCTGTTTGCACGAAGCGATGGGACCAGATGGCATGATCTTAGCGGCTTCTTGAAGGCTGTTTTAAGCCCGCTTTTTCTCTCTCCTTTCACTCTCATCAAGAGGCTCTTTAGTTCCTCTTTATTTTCTGCCATTAGAGTGGTATCATCTGCAGATCTGAGGTTATTGATATTTCTCCCAGTTATCTTGATTCCAGCTTGTGATTCACACACTCTAGCGTTTCTCATGATATACTCTGCATATAAGTTAAATAAGCAGGGTGACAGTAGACAGCCTTGCCATACTTCTTTCCCAATTTGGAATCAGTCTGTTGTTCCATGTCTGTTTCCAACCATTGCTTCTTGACCTGCCTACAGCTTTCTTGGGAGGCAGATAAGGTGGCCTGGTATTACCATCTCTTTAACAGTTTTCCACAGTTTGTTGTGATCCACACAGTCAAAGACTTTCCACACAGTCCATGAAGCAGATGTTTTCCTAGAATTCTCTTCCTTTCTCTGTGATTCAGTGGATGTTGGCAATTTGATCCCTGGTTCTTCTGCCTTTTCTAAACCCAGCTTGTACATCTGGAAGTTCTGGGTTCACATACTGCTGAAGCCTGGCTTGAAGGGTTTTGAGCATAACCTTATTAGCACGTGAAATGAGCACAGTTATCCGGTAGTTTGAACATCCTTTGACAGTGCCCTCCTTTGAGATTGGAATGAAAACTGACCTTTTCCAGTCCTATGGCCACTGCTGAGTTTTCCAAATTTGCTGGCATATGGAGTGCAGCACTTTCATAGCATCATCTTTTAGGATTTGAAGTAGCTCAGCTGGGATTCCATCACCTCCAGTAGCTTTGTTTGCAGTTATGCTTCCTAAAGCCCACTTGGCTTCACACTCCAGGATGTCTGGCTCTGGGTGAGTGGCCACACCATTGTGGTTATCCGGGTTATTAAGACCTTTTTTGTATAGTCTTCTGTGTATTTTTGCCATCACTTCTTAATCTTTTCTGCCTCTGTTAAATCCTTATCATTTCTCTCTTTTATCGAGCCCATCTTCGCATGAAATGTTCCCTTGGTATCTCCAATTTTCTTGAAGAGATCTCCAGTCTTTCCAATTCTGTTGTTTTCCTCTATTTCTTTACATTGTTCATTAAAGAGGGCCTTGTATCTCTGCTTGCTATTCTTTGGAACTCTACATTCACTTGGGAACATCGTTCCCTTTCTCCTTTGCTTTTTGCTTCTCTGCTTTCCTCAGCTGTTTGTGCAGCCCACTCAGACGACCACTCTGCCTTCCTGCATTTCTCTCTCTTGGGGATAGTTTTGGTCGCCGCCTCCTGTGCAGTGCCGTGAACCTCCATCCATAGTTCTCCAGGCACCCTGTCTACAAGATCTCATCCCTTGAGTCTATTCATCGCCTCCACTGTATGACCATAAGGGATTTGCTTTAGATCATACCTGAATGGCCTAGTGGTTTTCCCTACTTTCTTCAATTTAAGCCTGAATTTTGGGATAAGGAGCTGATGATCTGAGCCACAGTCAGTTTCCGGTCTTGTTTTCACTGACTATATAGAGCTTCTCCATCTTGGGCTGCGAAGAATAGAATCAGTTTGATTTCAGTGTTGGCCATCTGGTGATGTCCGTGTGTACCGCCATCTCTTGTGGTGTTGGAAGGTGTTTGCTGTGACCAGTGTGTTCTCTTGGCAAAGCTCTTTTAGCCTTTGCTCTGCCTCATGTTGTACTCCAAGGCCAAACTTGCCTGTTATTCCAGGTATCCCTTGACTTCCTGCTTTTGCATTCCAATCCCCCATGAAGAAAAGGACATCTTTTTTGTTGTTAGTTCTAGAAGGTCTTGTAGGTCTTCATAGAACCACTCAACTGCAGCTTCTTCGGCATTAGTGGTTGGGGCATAGACCTGGATATATAGCATAGTGATGAATGGTTTGCCTTGGAAACGAACCAAGATCATTCTGTCGTTTTTGAGATTGCATGCAAGTACTGCATTTCAGACTCTTTGGGTGACAAAGAGCTCCTCCATTTCTTCTAGGGGATTCTTGCCCACAGTAGTACATTGAATGGTCATCTGAATTAAATTTGCCTGTTCCTATCCATTTTAGTTCACTGATTGCTAAGATGTTGATGTTCACTCTTACCATCTCCTGCTTGACCAGATCTAATTTACCTTGATTTAACAGACCTAACATTCCAGGTTCCTATGCAAATTGTTCTTTACAGCACTGGACTTTACTTTCACCACCAAACACATCCACAGCGAAGCGACATTCCCACTTTGGCTCAGCCTCTTTGTTCCTTTTGGAGCTATTTGTAATTGCCCTCCACTTTTCCCCAGTAGCATACTGGATGCCTTCCAGCCTGGGAGGCTCATCTTCCAGTGTTATATCTTTTGCTTTTTCATACTGTTCATGTTCATGGGGTTCTCGCAGCAAGAATACTAGAATAGTTTGCCATTCCCTTCTCCAGTGGACTGTATTTTGTCAGAACTCTCCTCTGTGACCCTGCACAGCATGGCTTGTAACTTGATCAAGTTATGCAAGCCCCTTCAACACTGATGACTTCATTCTAAAGAATGTCAACCCCACTGGAACAAGATCCTCCCCATCTATAATAAGTCTGTCAGAATGGGGATCACTTAAACAGGGTGGTCAGGGAAGCCCTATCTGAGGAGTGACCTTTGATTCCAGCTGTGGGAGCAGCAATAACAAGGGCCGAGGCAGGAACAAGCTCAGTGCATCAGAAGAGAAGTGAAGCAACCTGCTGGGAAGAGTCACAAGGCCGGAGGCAGTGAAGTCAGGTGTGCAGCCAGGCGCCTGGGAGCAGGGGGTCTTCCTGTGTTGGGAAGGTGGCTCGGGCTGCCCAGGAGAAGAGGCTGTGTGGCCAGAGTGTGAGGCCCTTTGCAGAAGTACAGGCAGGAGGAGACCACTGGTCTTCAGACGAGATCGGGCGCATTCAGAGTGGTATGGCCATAGACCTGCTGGTCTTCAGAGCAGCTCTCGATTTGGATCTGGGTAGAACTAAAGTAGTTATCAAGCCACTTTTCTCTTAAAAACTGTCGAGGGACCCTGAGGAGCATCTTATGTGGATTATATCTGTTGATGTTTACCAAATTATATATTTAAATGAAATTTTATGTACTAACTCATTTTACATGATAATAAACCCACTGAAATAATATTTTTATGAAAAACAACTATATTCTTTCAAAGCAAAACAAGTCAAGTGAGAAGAATAGCATGGTTTCTTCATTTTTGCAAAGACTGTAAGGTGAGGCTGAAGAGAAGCGCCCTGGATTCTCACATCCGCTGCTCCGTTCAGCCTCTGGTGGTATCGCGTGTGTCAGAGCCTCTGGGGAGAATGAGCCTTAATCTCAGGACATGGTTTTGACCTTGTGGCTCCCTTCAAGGGTCTTGGGGACCCTAGGATCTCCCGACTGGCCACACCTCGAGGACCACTGCTGTAAAAAGAAATGTCATCAGGTGGCCAGGAGAGGGTGGCGATGGGGTGGACTGGGGCGGTTTCTGAGGGTCAGGAAGGTGTTTCCTTATCAGAGCCTTGCCGCTCCTTGAAAGCCCTGCCTGCACCTTCACAGCTGTGGTCTCGCGTCCTAAACACTGGGCAGGGAGAACGGCAGCCGTCAGCACCAAGGACAGCAGCCGGGGGGGGGGCAGCTTGGGGGCCCTCCAGGGTACCTGTCTTTTGATCAGCCATCAGCACCAAGGACAGCAGCCCGGGGGTTGTGGCAGGGACACCTGCTTTCTGCTGCCACCATTAGCAGAGGGCCCTCGACAGGGAACCTGTCATTTGATCATAAGCCTTGTCTTCCATCCTCAAGTTTAAAAAGAAAGTAGCGTGTAGAGCCACCGTTTAGTCACCATCTACTGCAGACCAGCCTCACCTGAGTCTTTCAGATGGAAACTCAGATCCCAGCCCCCTTCTACAGACAGAGCAAATAGCAGGGCCTGTTCCCTCATGTCAGTGCTAGGCATCCTTTTGGTTTTGTTAGAAGGTTATTTTTATTTCCACATCAGAGTGATCTTACCCAATTGAGCCTGACTTTGCCGTTTCCCCTTTGTATCCCCATGTGAGGGAAGCATGGTGTCATATGATGAAGTTAATGGAAAGATGGAGTTTACTTGTTAGGAAATCACTTTACAGCAAGTGACCAAGAAACTCATTTGATTACGAGTCAACCCAAGTCTGTGTTGCTCACTTTCCACAAATTTCTTTGGTTTTCTTCTACAATTTTTTTTTTCTGGTTATTTTACAGAGGAAAATCCAGTGAGCAAAAGTTTCTGCTGTTATTGCTCTTTATGTCATTTTTCAGTTTACGTTTGTCGTTTTTTAAAAAAGAAAATACATGGGAAATTTCATAAATGTGTTTTTTTTTCATTGATTCTAAACTATTCTGTGACATTCCTATTTTACCTCCTTGAAATTTGAATGAACCATATATGTTTAAAAGTACGTGACCAGTTGGATGGTGCAAAGGACATTCATTGATATTTAAGGCAAAAATCAATCTGAGAAACAGTTTGTTGAGAACAAGGAACAGTTTCTGATGAGCATTTTCTCCTTGTCCTGTTTTTAGGCCTTCTTCCTGGTCTATGCTCTGGGATGTCTGAGTATTTACTATGAAAAGGTAAGGTGTTTTATTCACACAATCCACTTAAAATTCCCTGATGTCAAAAGCACGTTGTAATACTTTTCATATTGCTTTACTCCAAGTGTATCTACTTTCACTGGATAAAACTGGAATTGAATTTTTTTTCTCTAAGTATAGTCTTTGGATCCTGAATTGGGACTGTTCAGCCAAAAAAGCCAACTTTGACCCTTTGAGACTAAATTTCATTCCCAGATCCTAGAAGAAGAGCCGTGTCTTTATCTGATGATCAGGAAATCTGTAAGAAGAGTAGTGAAAGTTAAGAGCAGAAATGGAAACCACCTGTGTTTAGCGCCCAGTTCAGTGCAGGTTGGGAGCCAGGGGCCTTGCATGCAGTGCTTCTGGGCCTACGTCCGCGCGTGAAGAGTTCTACAGATGAGGTAACTGAGGCTCAGGAAACAAGCCACTCACAGGGTCACGCAGCTGGTCTGGTTAGAATTAGCGTTTGAACTGATGCCAGGCAGCTCCAAAGCCCACAGTTTTGTGCTGTAGCCTGCTGCCCTTGGAAGATCATTAATCCCGTTTCCGGTGAAGGAGCTGGGGGCGGTGGGAGGTGAGAGTTCACCGCACCCGTCTGTACTTTTTGAATTTTGGACCTTGTGAATACAAGACCTCCTCAAAAAAACTCAAACGAAGTTAAAATCAAGGTAAACAAGCTAAGTAGAACATCAGACAGGAGAAGTGAGTGAAGTGAAGTTGCTCAGTCGTGTCCAACTCTTTGCAACTGGCTCCTCCATCCATGACATTTTCCAGGCAAGAGTACTGGAGTGGGTTGCCACTGCCTTCTCCAGGGGATCTTCCTGACCCGGGGATTGAGCCGGATCTCCCGCACTGTAGACATGCTTTACCATCTGAGCCACCAGGGAAGCCGGGAGAGCGTGTATTTTTTTCTGTCCTTGGGAGCACATGTCATATGCTCACACATCACTCAGCATATTCTAACCCCATAAATCGTTTTCAGACTGCTCCCGTGGCTTGGGAATGGGTGTGTGGCTGGCGGGTGACTCATTTTCTCGGGGGGGCGGGGGGCAGCCCTTCTCAGCCCGCCCTGCGTCCTCCCCTGGGCCCTCACCGACACTCGTCAGGACTTGCCGGCTGCCCTGTAGCATCCTCAGACTCTGAAACGCAGTTGGCTGTCCAAGTCAGAGTCCAGCCTTCTCTACCAGACTCTTGCTTGTTTTGTGGGGGGATGGATTTGAAGACCACACACATACGGAGTTGCCACTGTAAGAACAACTGCTTTGGGTTTTTGTTTTTTGTTGTTTTTTAAAGACAAAAAAAAGTCTCAACTCTAGCTCATATTTATAGTATTAAGATCTTAGGCTAAGACAAACTGAGCAATCTTATTGAGTGACCGAGCCGTAAACCAAGTAAAGAATGGCTCCTTTCACTCAAGGCCGAAATGAAGCAGGAAGCTTTTCACACTTTGCTGGTGCTTCGTGTG
Organism: Procapra przewalskii; assembly: GCA_006410515.1. Taxonomy (NCBI): domain Eukaryota; kingdom Metazoa; phylum Chordata; class Mammalia; order Artiodactyla; family Bovidae; genus Procapra; species Procapra przewalskii. The sequence continues at coordinate 1,771,162 of SJYF01000480.1, read as the reverse complement.
ATGTTTTTGAATTGACACGTGAGAATGTTATCTGAGCCGTAGTGTCTTCAAGTCCGACCTTAGAGACAAGCAGCTGGATTATTAATTTGTGCTATGGGATTAATTACCTAGTTTCAGTGACTAAATGGAGTATCTTTTCTTTTAAGGCTTTTACAGAATTAACTTTTTGCATTTCTGAACGTGGCCCGCCATACTGTAGCTACCCATCAGGGTCTGTACATGCTGGAACATGCACCCTCGGCTTTGGTGGCCCCCCAGCCTATCCCTGTTCCTCTGCCCAGGCTGTTCTCCCCCACCAGCCTGTCCACTGCCCTCCCCACCCTCACTTGGCTGCTCCCTGTCTCCAGAGTGGCTGTCTCAGGGGCTTCGCACGGGTCCTCTGTGACTTTGCTGTCCAGTAGAAATGTGATGGGAGCCTCACACAAGAGCCTCATGCATAATTTTTAATTTTCTAGTAGCCACATTGAAAAGGTTTTTATTATTTATAGTCAGCTGAAATTGATTTACGTAGTTTATTTAACCGAACATATGTAAAACTACTGAGATAGTCTTAACCCAACATATTTAAAACTGCTTCTCTTTTGCATATAAGTTTGCATTCTCTTTTGTGTAAGAAGTCTTTGAAACTCAGTGTGTGTCCATCACAGTTCAGGGGAGTGGCTGGCGGCCGCCACACTGGACATCGCGGGCCTGTGTCTTCCAGCTAAAACCCTTCACTGTGGGCACCATCTTCAGCTCACATTTGGTAGAGATGTTGATTCGCTGGCCCGGCGACCGGTGGGTACACACATCGTAATGCCTGGTCTTCTCCCGCCAACCGTAGGAGCCCTTAACGATCGTGAAGCTCTGGAACGCTTTCGCCACAGTTCAGCCCACATTCAGGATGACCTACATGGCATACCATCACTTCCGCAGCAAGGGCTGGGTGCCCAAGCCTGGACTTAAGTACGGAACAGATTTGCGTAAGTGATTTCTTGGCCTCGCAGGCACGCAAATCAGGCTTAGGGTCCCGGTCAGATCCTGCGGTGAATCGGTTGTGTGTGGTTACTTTTTTTTCCTGAGATGCTGTCCTCCTCCTGGCTTAGATAAGGATGTTTGGATGAGGGTGGAGGGTATGTTTTTTCCTCTTGTCTGCTCTGAGATCTTAAAAGAGAATCCACAGCCCGCCCACCCACCTCTCATTAGTTTGTGATCCTGTGATGAAGGGTGGTCCCTTGTCTTCTGGGAGTTTTGTTTGGCAAATTATGTGCAGTCACCATTAATAACCACGGTGTACAGTGATGACTGTGACAGCGATCATTTCTTGAGCCCTCGCTGAGTGCCAGGCATTCGACACTCATGACCTCATTTAATCCTCTAACAGCAGTTCTACAAGACTGGTGCTCTTGAGCCTCATTTTTCTGATAAGGACACTGCAGTTGTGATAGAAAGGGTCACCTGCCCCTAACAGTTTCCAGGGCGAGTGTCAGGGTGCTACACTCTGAATGCCGGAGCCCAGGCTCCTAGAAGCTTGCATACGGCACCGCCTCCCTGCTCCTGATGCAAAGGGAGGAGTCGGGGCCCTGCAAGCACCGCACTCACCAGAATGTTGCTGAGGGCCTCGTGTGAGCCAGGTCTCCTTAGGTGCCAGCAACACCAGGGTGAACACGCCAGGCGAGCTGCCTGGGTGGGCTCGCTCCTTACGCGCTGGGAGGGAGACGAGCAAGCGGACGTGCAAGTATGCACTGTGGGCACTGGGCAAAAGAAAGTGGAATAAGGTGACAGAGCAAGAGGCAGGTGGATGCTCAGGGGAGACTGAAAAGATGTACCCCAAGCACCAACAGCGCAAGTGCGACGCCGGTGAGGGAACAGGTCCCCTGAGAGTGGGGCCCAGAGGAGCAGCCCTTTGCAGAGGTCCCTCCCCGAGGAGAGTCAGGCTGGGGGAGATCACGTGGGCTCTGGCATAGACTTGGGATGTTATTCTGCCTATTGGAAGTCTGAAGGGATCTCAAGGAAAGGAATGACTTATATTTAACGACTCGATTCAAGAGGACCTTTGCTTTCTTACTAATAGATGCTGGGGTTAGGGTGGGACGAGGGGAGCAGAAAGTGGAAGCAGAGAGAGGAGTCAGGGAAGCCGACCTGACCAGCCTTGCAGATGGAATAGGAAGTAGCGTCTGGGGGAGGAGAGGAATTCAGGGTCACGCCTAGAGTCTTGGATTTGTGTTTTGGACATAGTAAGTCAACTGAGAGCGGGGGGTAGAAGAGGAAGACACTGCAAAGATGGACGATTCTGGAGCCCAGGAGAGCCTCGAGGTACACTCTGGCCTGGGGGTGGTTGCATCACTAGGCCTGGGCAAGTGGGCAGAGTTCCTTGGGATCCCCTACTGCAGGGGTCCCCAACCTCCAGGATCGAGTGCCTGGTGATCTGAGGTGGAGCCAATGTAATGGTAACAGAAAGATGTGATGCACGTGAGTCATCCCCAGACCCCACCAGTCCATGGAAAAACTGTCCTCCACGGAAGCAGCCCGTGGCGCTGAAAGGTTCGGGGGCCGCTGCCCTCCAGCACTGCTGCTCCCGATAAGCCCCTGAAACTTCGCCACATCCACCCAGTGGGTGCTCCGGAGAGCTCTTGAGAATTTCACGTGAGGAGCAAACAGAAATGTCGAGGCTTGAGAGGATTCCTGTGACGTCGTTGCCCCCAGTGTCTGCAGGCTCGATCATGTACTATTCCGGGTATATTTGAGCCTTTCCTTGTTAATACACAGAGAAAGCCAGTTCAGTCTTTTAAATCCTTAAGTGCTCTAAAATCCAGTGTGCTTAACCTAGAATCATAAGATGATCTTCAAGTGGCACCAGGCACCCCCCCCCAACCCTGAGAATTTTACTCAGAATTGCATGTTTGTAAATGGGTGCGTTTTCCTGCGTCAAGAATGGGTTGTTGTCATTCAGCCTGTAAGTCATGTCCCACTCTGCGCTTCCACAGACTGCAGCCCGCCAGGTTCCCCTGTCCTTCACTGTCCTGGAATCTGCTCAGATTCGTGTCCCTTGAGTCAGTGAAGCTGTCTAGCCATCCCATCCTCTGCCACCCCCTTCTGCTTCCATTAAATTCTCAAAGTGGGTCAGCAGTATATATAAAGCTGAAGGAGTGCCCACCCCTCTAAGATAAAGGCTCCTGTTTCTTCTGAGCTTGGGTTTCAGGTACAGATGTCCTAACTCTGGGTCACCACATGAACAATCAGGATGACCTCGAGCTTAGCTTGCAGAGTCACCCACAGGTCATGGCACTTAAATGAGGGGAGCCTGTGGCCTGGCCATCGCTGACTCCCGCCTGCCTTCCTCCTCCCCGGGGAAGAGCAGCCGCCCAGGCCACACACTTGGCAGGCCTTAGCCAGCGCGCTCAATGAAGGGGTGAAACGTGAGCGGGATTTTCCAGCCGATAAGGCCACAGTGATGCACTCAGAGGCGGCGGGGGTGACAGAGCTCAGTGTCTTGCTGCCTGTGTGACCTCAGGAAGGTTACTGTGCCTTTCAGCTTCTGGTCACTCATCATGTAACATGGATAACATCATATTTATAAAGCAACATCTTTATACAAAAAAGTAAAAACAGAAAGTTGCAGGGGCGGGACCTCTGTCGATTGCGGTGTAAGCATACCTTATCATGTGTCTTCAGTAGTCAAGTCGTCTTTGTGGAGGGTGAGTAGAGAGAACCTTCCTCGTTTAAAAATAAACGGCCTTGTAAGGATGGATGAAAGGGTGGACAGGTGGACAGACTGTTTAAAAAGGAAGGAAATCCATCCACTGCCATTTCCCAGCTCCCCAAGGCCTTTGCCCTGCTGGGGGGTGTTTTATGCACTCGGAGGCGCTCGTGTGGTCGCTGTGAGCCCGGGTCCTGGCCCAGCAGCACCGCGAAGGGCGTCCTCAGGCGGGAGTCCGGGAGCTGCGCAGGCCTGCGGTGAGGGGCGTGGCCCGGGCGTGGCGGCAGGGTGCTGCCCGGGTCTGACACTGCTGTTTGCACTTGGAAGGCTGGCAGCGCGAGCTCACACACGCTAGAGCTGCCGGCGCGGCTAACGCCCAGGACACGCTCCCTCCACTGCTGTCACTGCTCACAGAGGCAGTGGCTCACGACAAAGGGCCGCTGTGAAACTCTCGTCTGATCAGGGAGACTCTTCCCTGGACTAAGTCCTGTGAGTCCAGTTTCACTCCAGCAGTGGCACGTGGAACAGGCAACGCGATCTCAGGTCAGGCGCAGCTGCCTGGCTGCTTGATTCTGAATGCCCACGGCAGACAGGCCAGGAACCATGCGAGAGCCCTTGCTTACACACATCCCCATCCCCCCGCAAAGCCCCCTTGGCTGCCGGCTCCTCTGGGCACCATCAGCTTGCCTGTTGCCTTTCTCCTCCCATCTTACTTCATCTTCACGCTCCATGAGGCTTGTGGCGCTCCCCTCCTCCTATAGCCAAGGACATCGAGGTTTCAGAGGGTCAGGGCAGCTACCAAGGGTCCCACAGCTGATTGTTGACGTTTAGTCATCCAGTCGTGTCCAGTGCTTTGCGACACCGTGGACTGCGGCACCCCAGGCTTCCCTGTCCTTTATTATCTCCCAGAGTTTGCTCACATTCATATCCATTGAGTCAGTGATGCTATCCAACTGTCTCATCCTCTGCTGCCCCCTTCTCCTCCTGCCTTCAGTCTTTCCCAGCATCAGGGTCTTTTCTAATGAGTCCGCTCTTCACATCGGATGGCCAAAGTGTTTCAATGAATCAGTCCTTTGAATGAGTATTCAGGGTTGATTTCTTTTAGGGTTGACTGGTTTGATCTCCTTGCTGTCCAAAGGACAAGAGTCTTGGTTCTCCAGAACTATGGTTCAAAAGCAGTAACTCTTTGATGCTCGGCCTTCCTTAGGGTCTGACACTCACATCCGTACATGACTACTGGAAAAGCCATAGCTTTGACTAGACGGACCTTTGTTGGCAAAGTGATGTCTCTGCTTTTTGATATGCTGTCTAGGTTTATCATAGCTTTTCTTCCAAGAAGCAAGCATCTTTTAATTTCATGACTGTAGTCACTATCTACAGTGATTTTTGGAGCCCAAGAAAATAAAATCTATCACTGTTTCCACTTCTTCCCTTTCTATTTGCCATGAAATTATGGGACCAGATGCCTTGATCTTAGTTTTTTTAACGCTGAGTTTTAACCACATTTGGTAAGTTACAGAGATTAGGGCTCTTTATGTCTCAGCTCCACGTAGTTCCCACCATAGCTAAGCAGTGTTGCCAGCCTGAAAGCCAAAAGCCAACTCCAGGATTTTTATTTTTGTCCTAGACATGCAGTTGCTGTGGCCTTAACCCAGAGTTCTACTTAGTCCTGAGCCTCCTTCCCACCCATTTCAGTTTTGGATTCACGTTGACTGTTTGGTCACGTGATTTCACAGCTCCCTGCAAATCAGAAGTTGCAAATCAGACAAAAAATGGGAGTCGTGGGAAGCCAGCAGAGACAGGATGTCCAGAGCCCAGAGAACCATCACGTGTGGTGGAGAGCTGGCGGCTGGCTCTGCCCCGGGCAGAGGCATCGGGGCCCCCGTGCCCTCACCAAGCAGGGAGGAGTGCCTTCATCCCATCTCTTCTCCAGTCCTTTCCGAAGCCACCCTAAGCTTGTTTTTCCTACCGACTATGTGTTTTTGTTAACATCGTCCACGTTTGTACATCTAATCCCTATTAATTCATAAGTGGTTTTGGACACAGCTCCTGAGAAGATTCTCCTCCATGATTATGAAAGTGAAGTTGCTCAATCGTGTCCAACTCTTTGTGACCCCATGGACTGTAGCCTACCAGGCTCCTCCGTCCATGGGATTTTCCAGGCAAGAGTACTGGAGTGGGTTGCCATTGCTGCTGCTGCTGCTGCTGCTGCTGCTAAGTCGCTTCAGTCATGTCCGACTCTGTGCGATCCCAGAGACGACAGCCCACCAGGCTCCCCCATCCCTGGGGTTCTCCAGGCAAGAACACTGGGGTGGGTTGCCATGAACACCATATAATACTTAAGAGAAAGTGGAGTGATTTCATTAGCATCGTCTAAGGATTCAGTCCGTCTTTTCAGTTTCCCGCTTGTTCCCGCAGTGTCTTTTGTGGCTGTTTGGGTTCTGATTTTTTTTTTTTTTTTGACAGCCTCCACTCGAGGTTCATTTATCACACGGAACATTTATCCATCTTACAGTTTCCTAGGGAGGCCATGAGAAATGACCACAAACAGGGGCCTGTAAAGCCGCAGACGGTCCGGAGGCTGGGAGACTCAAACCACGGGGTGGGCGGGGCCACGCTCCCTTCCCCCCTACCCTTGTCCAGCTTCCGGCGGCACCTGGCGTTCCTTGGCCGTGGCTGTGTCGCTTCAGTCTCTGCAAAGTTCCTTCTTCCCAGCACGATCACGTTCACGGGATTGGGATGCAGACATGTCTTTGGGGGCCGCCGTTCAGCCAGCACTGCAGCCCCTTCATCTAAGAGCCCCTCCACCTGTTGGTTTTCTGTGATGGTGACTCTTGAGAAGCCCTGTAGGGTGTCTCACAGTCTGGGTAGGTGTGATCACTTCCTCGTGGTTAGGCTAGGCTCACCAGTTTTCAACCAGCACGGGTGATGTGTGTCCTTAGGGGCCACGTCCAGGGGTGGATGATGTCAGGTTGTCCTGCTGCTGGCGAAGCTGTTCATTTGCTAAGTTGCTTGTTATGAGACGTCTGCATTTTCCCTTTTGTAGTTCACAGGTGTTTGTAGAGTGAAACTGAATATCTGGTACCCCGGTAGTTACAGTGGTTCCCCGAATTAATTATTGCACTCATCACCATTTTCACCAGTTATCGCACTCCACCATTCATTCCACACGTCACATTCTCTCTTCTCTCTGTCCCTGCAGACTGTATTTTAAATACCCAGTATCCCTTCGACTTCTCAAGTTTTCATCTTTTCTACTTGGAGGCATTTCTGTAAAACTCATTCCTTTTTTCCCTCCGGATGCACTGTTACTATGGTGATGGCTGTTACCACAGGTAACTTTCGAGCATCTCCACCTACACTGTTTTCCCCGATTCCCATAAGGATATTGGAACATGGGTGTCGTCGTGTGGTCTTGGCACTGCGGAGCCTTGAACAGGGGTCTGACCGATGCTGTGTTCATGCTTCTAACCCCTGAGATGTACCTCCATCTAGTCAGGCATCCGAGGGCCTGAAGTGGGGGGTCAGACTTTCTTTCAGGCTGTGTCATCTTCCAGTTGAGTCTCATCCGTGAAGGGTGTGTAACTGATCGGAGATAGTGGCATTTGAGAACTGGAGGAGATCGTAATTTCCCTTCACGTCTTCATTTTATGGGTTGGGGGACCGAGGCTCAGAGAAGTTGAGGACGTGCTTAGGGCCCCACAGCTGGGAGTGGCAGAGATCTGAACAAAGCAGAGCCCGGAACCCAGCCTCAGCCTAGTAGGGGTTCTCCTTCCACGGCACCACAGCCCAGAAGCTGAGAAACGGGTGTTCACATATTTACTTCCGTTTGGACCCTTACCCAGTGAATTTGAGCTGACTTGCCAAGTAATTTAAATAAAATTTAAATAGGAATTCTGTTCATAATAAGGAAAGACAACCATGGGAAGTAGAGGGGGAGGGTTGCTGTATCATCAGTAGGGTCTTTGACCCGTTCTGACCTCATGGTGCTGGAGCCAAAAGGAAACGTGATTAACTACAGAATCGATATGGCCCAGAAGGAAAAGTTGTACCAGTTCCTCAAGGAAACAAAGCTTTTCTGCCTTGGTTTTTCTAAGGGCTCACAGATATAACTGTGTTAGTTAAAGGAATGCCTGCAGCTATGGTTGCCCCAAATTTCAGGGGCTTAGTGAACACTTGAAGTTAATTCTGCTTCTGTGAAATCCAGAGCTGGTATCCAGATGGTGGTTGGACCAGCTCCCAAAGGGGCTGCAGGAACCTGGCTTCTTCATGTGGTCCCACGGGCTTCACGTGGCTTCAGAAAGTGACAGGCACAGACTTGGTGTCTGGGAGGGCTTCAGGGCCAGCCCAGAAGGGCCCATGATGCCCAGTCATGCCTGGTCGGTGCTTGGGAGGCTGAGACGGGTCCCTCACATGCCTGGAGAAGGAGCAGACGGGTTTGGTGGGCAGATGGCTGCGCCCTATCTTGCTTGAATCTGGGTTTCATTTGTGGGGTATGGGTGGGACGAGGGCGTTAGGGTCTCAACAACAGATTTGCTTTGCTAATTGCATTCTGTTCTGGGGAAAAAACAGTTTGGGTTTTGAAACTAGACCAGAGGGAGTGCCTCAGATCACCCACGTGCGGAGCACTGGCTGTTCGTGTCCCTTTGAGGATAGAAAGCACTTCATCAAGTAATAAAGTAAGTTTGTCACACATTTTCTTTTTCCTTTGCAGTGCTGTATCGAAAAGGCCCTCCGTTTTACCATGCAAGGTTTGGAGTGATTTTTTTTTTTTCAGTTGGAGTGCAGTTGATTTACAATGTTGTGTTGGTTTCAGGTGTACAGCAAAGCGATTGACACGCATACACATATATTCTTTACTTTTTAGATTCTTTTTTCGTATAGGTTATCACAGAATATTGAGTAGAATTCCTTGTGCTATATAGTAGGTCCTTGTTCATTATCTGTCTTGTACAGAGCAGTGGGTATGTGCTCATCCCAAGCTCCTGATTAAATGGAGTGATTTTTAAATAAGGTAATGACTTAAAGGGACAGGAGGAAATTTCTGAGCTCCAGTTAGAATTTTCAGAGACACACGATTCCTCCTGGCCTAATAGGAGTCAACACTATATGTCTGTACCTTGTACATTAATGTCCTTACACTATAAAACAAATAGGTCAGGATAGTAAACATTGAGTTAATCTGTGTAGTTATTAATATAAAATAATTGTTCATCTTCATATCAGTGAGTGAGAGTATCCAAACAGGTGAGTGAATTCACAGCTTTCATGTTGGGAGAGAGATTCCTGTTCCTTTCCTGTAATTGCTGAAATCAGGCTGACTGTCTGTAATGTAAAGTATGAGTTTTTCATTAAAATATGTTTCCCAGGCATAGTTTAGGGGAATTCAGGACTAGATGATGTATGCTTCTGTCTTCTGAATTGTCGTTCTTGCTAGGACAGCATTCTTTTTAGATGGCTTGACATCATGCTTTTCATTTCTGGAATGCCCCTACTGTGTTTTCTAGTTACTCCGTCATTGTGGAGCTGGTGGACGACCATTTCCAGGGTGCTCCTCGCAGACCTCTCAGCTGGAGATCCCTGGCTGCCTTGAGCAGAGTTTCAGTCAGTGTCTCCAAGGTAACAGAGCATCGGCTTTGGGGTTCAGACGTCACTTAAACGGTTGAATCTTCATATTAAATGTTCCGGAAGCATGAAAGTCATCTGTGGGCACCGCAGAGCATTTGTGCCAGAGGAGCTCTGGAAGCTGGCCCTCCTCTCATGCCCTCCCCTTTACCCCCACCAGCGGGTGCACAGCTCCAGGGACTGAGCCCCAAGGTTCCCCATGGGCATGGGTGTCAGTGAGGCTTACCTTCCTTCCCGGGGGCAGGACCCACCAGCACATGCTCAGAATCCACCCACATGCATTCACAGATGACTCAGAAGACATGGACGCATTTGTTTTCACAGGTAGCAGGTGTCTCAGAAAGAAAGGGAATTAATACTTACCACTGAACACCTCTGATGACCTGCCCGTAAGAATAAGACCCATCCCCCTCAGTCAGTCTGTACTATCAGGGAGCTTCCATAACCCTCTTATCCTCCATCAGAGGGCAGACAGACTGAAACCACAGTCATAGGAAACTAACCAGTCTGATCACATGGACCATAGCCTTGTCTAACTCAATGAAAGTGTGAGCCATCCGTGTAGGGCCACCCAAAGCGGACAGGTCATGGTGGAGAGTTCTGACAAAATGTGGTCCACTGGAGAAGGGCCTGGCAAACCACTTCAGTATCCTTGCCTTGAGAACCCCATAAACAGTATGAAAAGGCATGAAGATAGGACACTGAAAGATGAACTCCCCAGGTCAGTAGGTGCCCAGTATGCTACTGGAGATCAGTGGGGAAATAAATCCAGAAAGAATGAAGGGATGGGGCTGAAGCAAAAACAACACCCAGCTGTGGATGTGACTGGAGATAGAAGCAAGGTCCAATGCTGTAAAGAGCAATATTGCATAGGAACCTGGAATGTTAGGTCCATGAATCAAGGCAAATTGGAAGTAGTCAAACAGGAGATGTCAAGAGTGAATGTCGACATTCTAGGAATCAGCAAACTAAAATGGACTGGAATGTGTGGATTTAACTCAGATGGCCATTATATCTACTACTGTGGGCAAGAATCCCTTAGAAGAAAAGGAGTAGCCATCATAGCCAACAGAAGAGTCCGAAATGCAGTACTTGGATGCAGTCTCAAAAACGACAGGATGATCTCTGTTCGTTTCCAGGGCATTCACTATCATGGTTATCCAAGTCTATGCCCCCAACAGTAATGCTGAAGAGGCTGAAGTTGAACGTTTCTATGAAGACCTACAAGACCTTCTAGAACTAACACCCAAAAAAGATGTCCTTTTAATTATAGGGGACTGAAATGCAAAAGTAAGAAGTCAAGAAACACCTGGAGTAACAGGCAAATTTGACCTTGGAGTACAGAGTGAAGCCGGACAGAGAACACATTGGTCATAGCAAACACCTTCTTTCAACAACACAAGAGAAGACTCTACACGTCGACATCACCAGATGGTCAACACCGAAATCAGATTGATTGTTTTCTTTGTAGCCAAAGATGGAGAAGCTCTATACAGTCAGTGAAGACCGGAAGCTGACTGTGGCTCAGATCATCAGCTCATTATCCCAAAACTCAGGCTGAAATTGAAGAAAGTAGGGAAAACTGCCGGGAGCCAGTGTGAGGAAGTCCACCCATGACAAGGTCATGCAGCAGAGCTTTGATGGCGAGGCTAATCAGACCTCAGGTTTTCCGCCTGGTATTTCCTGAGCACATACCCCCCAAAATAAAAATCTGCCTGCTTTTCCACTCTTCTGACACACTCTGGAAAAAGTCAACTCAGGGCTTTAGTCTTCTGCATTTGAAAGGGATATTTCAGCTCAAACCCCCTCTGATAACTGTCTAGCTTGCCTAACAGGTTCCCCCAGACCTCTTACAGCTTGTGAATTGCTTATAGCCCCCCAACCACAAGAGGCACAAACCTTAAAAGCATCTTAAAGATACAGAACCTTTTCTAAAGAGTTAAAAGTTATATTAGTAGAGGGTTTTCACTGTTGACTCAGTGACTGCTGCCAGGCCTCCGTATTCTTTATCTTTTAGGCGCCTGGGAGGATGTTAATCAATGTAAACGGGATATGGAAAAAGATGTATAGTAGTTTTGATGTTAGCAACACTAGACTTTTGAGTTAATCACTTTTCTTTTGTTATAAATCACTGTGCTCCTTTTACTTGTCATAATTTGCTGTATCTTTGCTGTGTAAGAAAGTAACTTTATTTAGTGCTTTCTGAGAGTGGCACCAGACTTTGGGAAGATCAACACAAATAAGTCTTCTGATTGACAAACCCTTATCAGAAAAAAGCTGTAAAATGTTAATTGGCCCTTTTGGCCAGAAGATGATGTAAATCACCTAAGATTTGTATATACAATTAGGTATGCAGAGAGAAAAGCCTGGTTTTGATAAGAATCTGGGCTGCATAATTTTGTATTACCCATTGATCTCTATGTACAATCAAAAAGGTATAAAAGGACTTTCTAGACATTAGAGGCTGGGCCAGTCGCTGGACTGGTTTCCCCCGTGTCTTCTCTTTAGTCTAATTTCTGGCTGAATTCCCATCTGGGTCGTGGAGGCTCACCATGTCTACTTACTTGTCCCGGCTTCTAAGATCTGTAAGAGAGAGAGCCCAAGGCGGGGCACTCTCCAGTATTCAAACGGACGCCTGTGGCCTAACGTAGATGGTGCAAGTTCCTTGTCTGGAACTTTATTGGTTTTCCACATAAACCAAGTTATTTAGCATCTTTTCTCCACTTAATTTTCCTACTACACTATTTCTTCCTAATCTAATCTTATATTTCTATATTAATAAGTTACTCCTTGCCTACGCTGTTCACGCTTTGAATTACCCTGGATCCACCGGGGCTGGACCCCAGCAGAAAACCACTAGACCATTCAGGTATGACCTAAATCAAATCCCTTACGATTATGCAGTGGAAGTGAGAAGTAGATTTAAGGGCCTAGATCTGATAGATAGAGAGCCTGATGAACTATGGACGGAGGTTCGTGACATTGTACAGGAGACAGGGATCAAGACCATCCCCACGAAAAAGAAATGCAAAAAAGCAAAATGGCTGTCTGAGG
>SJYF01000480.1:1738446-1752619 GCA_006410515.1 Procapra przewalskii | reverse complement strand
GGGGGGGGGGGGACTGGTTAGTGGGTACGGACTCTCCTTTCGGGGCAATGAAATGTTCTAGAACCAGATAGAGCTGCTGGTTGTACGACATTGTGAATGTACTAAATGCCGTTAAAATGTTGAGAGTTTTTATATCTTTGTATTTTTTCATAAAAATAAAAGTTAACTATCATTAACATGATGTGAATCTCACCTCGATAAGACAAAGTAAAAATAATGATACAGTGTTACTGGGAATTCCCTGGGGTGCTTTCACTACCGTGGGCCCAGTTTCAGTCCCTGGTCAGGGGACTAAGATCCTGCAAGAGTTAAGATCCTGCAAGAGCCGTACACCGTGGCCAAAAATAACAGTGGCGTTACTGACGCCAGCAGGTTGCTGGAGGACGCGGTAGGTTGATCCGTGCAGGGTTCTTTAGCTCAGAGCCTGGCCCGTGGCGGCCTTCAGCACTTTGCAGGTGTGACATTTTGGGGGGTGGGGGAGTCACTGCATCCTTAGAGCCACAGTGCACGCCGTCCGTGACAGCTGTTATTAATACTTGGTGGTGGTGATTACCATAGGTTGATCCTCTTAGCTGCATCAAGAGGCTGACCTTTTCTCATCTCAGCTCCAGACTGTGAGGGGGAAATGATGGCATCTTTGCCTTTCCTGTCCTAGAGTTCCCTCATAAAGAGATTCAGTTATCTTAAAAAAAAAAAAAAAGCTATTTATATGTAATGCTCAGCTCCCACTCACATTGGTTTAATATATAACATTAAACCAGTGTGAGTAGGACACCATTTTAGGCAGGGTGACCAGGCTCAACCTGGTTAGGTTTCCCAGTTTCTGAGTATACAGATCCAAAAGTTCACTGTTACTTATTGATAAGCTTTTTTTTTCAATCTTCATTTATTTTTACCCTTTTTGTTAAAGCATTTTCATTTTCTCTTTTAAAAAAAAATGCTCTTGAATGTGGGTTTTCATTTTCTTCTGTGGGAAAAGTACTTAGGCTAAAAAGAAATTAAATGTTTCTCCTCTCCATCCCCCACCTCTATTTACAATACTTATTGGCTTTTCCTGGTTGTAAGAGTAATCCAGCACGTTGTGGAGGCTTTGGAAAAATACTTGCATGTGGGTGCGTTTAGTCCCGAGAATCGGCGACTCTCAGGCACGGTCTGGCGTTGCTGGAAACGGGAGCCTGGCTAGCGTCATCCCAGGAGCGCTGAGGGGAACAGACGAGTGCGCGGGGCCACACTGACCGCTGTGCTGCCGAGAACGAGTGCAGGGGGCCCCTGGGGGCCCGCTGGCACTCATTCGGGGGCGGAGTCGGCGCCAGCAGTGACTCCTGCAGTTCACGTCTGGCCAGTAAGATCGCGGAGGCGACAGATTCTCCATCCACAGTTCTACACAACTGAGCCGCACTGCCGTCTGCCAGTGCCGTTCTGATGCATCACTTCTTTCACTGGGGTAAAACCTGTACGCTGCGATTCTGTGAGCAAGGGATGTGTAGGCTGTGTGCCTCAGCTGGTAAAGAATCCGCCTCCAATACGGGAGACCTGGGTTCAATCCCTGGGTTGGGAAGATCCACTGGAGAAGGGAACTGGCTACCCACTCCAGTATTCTGGGCTGGAGAATCCCATGGACTGTATAATCCATGGGGTTATAAAGAGTCAGACACGACTGAGCGACTTTCACTTTCGAGGGAAAGAAAAATACGAGGTTGATTGCTGCCAGTCACCTCTGGGGTGCAGAGCAGCCCTGAAAATAGGGAGTGGGGATCTTGAAAGCTTTGTTTGAAAATCAGGGTCACCCGGCACTGAGAAAAAAGCATGAAATTAAGGTTTCTAATATTTATCCATGCTTATTTAATTGTTTCACAGTGTGTTTCTTCTGTTCATATTTGAATGCCGGTGAAAGCAGAATCCTCATCTTCTCCTTTATCTTCCCTCACGATGGCAAATCACCGACCCAGTTTCCCGGGTCACCCTGCGTACTGCCGGTCACTTTCGGGTAGCTGGATGCTGGAGGTGACTGCACGGGCCTTGCTATCAAGCCTGGTCTGAACCCTGGTTTTGCCACTGACTGCCTTTGGGGAAGTCAGTTTCCCTTCTCATCTGTACAGCTGGCATGCTGTAAGTACCAGTCTCACAGGACGGTCTTAGGGACTGAAAGGGAAGAGTAGAAGGTGTGTGCTCTGGTGTGGAGTCGTATATGAATGCTCATCACATGCAGCTGTTACGATTACTGATAGTAACAGTTGAGCGAAGAACTGGGCCTGGAAGCGGAATCCTGAGACAGCGTGAACAGAAAAGGGGAAGGGGGCATGCCCTCCAAGCTCAGTGTTCCTCTCATCTTCACCTGCTCAGGTCGTTATGGTCCCTTGAACGCACGGGATAGCAGGCACAGTTGTTTAAGGCGGTCTCACTCTCTAGGCAGCAAGTTTTGTGTTTCTTACAGAACAGTCCTGAAAACGTAACAAACGTGGGTCTGCCTGCACATTCTCCCACTGGAGTTGCCAGGGCTGGAGCAGTGACCAGTACCTCCCTAGAAGCAAGCTTTAGGATCTAAATATCTCTGTTGTTCATTCACTAAGTCTCGTCCAGCTCTACTTTTTAATATGCTGTCTAGGTTTGTTATAGCTTTTCTTCCAGAGAGCAAGCATCTTTGAATTTCATGGCTGCAGTCACAGTCCATGGTGGCTTTAGAACCCAAGAAAATAAAATCTGCCACTGCTCCCACTTTTTCCCCTTCTGTTTGCCATGAAGTGATGGGACCAGATGCCATGATCCTAGTTTTTTAAATATTGAATTTCAAGTCAGCTTTTCCACTCTCCTGTTTTACCTTCGTCAAGAGGCTTCTTAAGTTCCTCTTCACTTTCTGCCATTAGAGTCGTATCATCTGCCTATCTGAGGTTGTTGATATTTCTCCTGACAATCTTGATTCCAACTTGTGATTCATCCAGCCCAGTATTTCACATGATGTACTCTGCATATAAGTTAAATAAGCACGATGACAATAGGCAACCTTAACATACTCCTTTCCCAAGTTTTAACCAGTCCATTGTTCCATGTCTGGTTCTAACCATTGCTTCTTGACCTGCGTACAGGTTTCTCAGGAGGCAGGTAAAGTGTTCCTGTCTTTGTTGTTATCCACACAAAGACTTTAACGTAGTCAATGAAGCACAAGTATATATATATTTTTAATTTCCTTGCTTTCTCCATGATCCAGTGAATGATGATAATTTGACTTCTGGTTCCTCTTCCTTTTCTAAATCCAGCTTGTACGTCTGGAAGTTCTCAGTTCACATGCTGCAGAAGCCTAACCTGAAGGATTTTGAGCATTACTTTGCTAGCATGTGACATTGTACGGTAATTGGAATATTCTTTGGCATTGCCCTTCTTTGGTATTAGAATGAAAAGTGACTTTTCCAGTCCTCTAGCCTCTGCTGACTTTTCCAAATTTGCTGGCATATTCAGTGTAGTGCTTTAATATGTTTGAAAGTGAAAGTCACTCAGTCTTGTCTGACTCTCTGCAACCCCATGGACTATACAATTCTCTGGGCCAGAATACTGGAGTGGGTAGCCTTTCCCTTCTCCAGGGGATCATCCCAACCCAGGGATCAAACCCAGGTCTCCCGCACTGCAGGCAGATTCTTTACCAGCTGAGCTATCAGGGAAACCCCAAATATGTTTATTACTAAGTAATTTTATGGGTACTTTGAAGATGGGTTTGGGTTTTGGAAATCAGACATCATTTGGTGCCCACACTGGGGAATAAGATTAGCTGGATAGTTTATCAGGTTGGTCAGAAACAGAGTTCTGGAAGCATTCTCCAAAGATGAACTCTGAGATGTTTTGCTCACTGGCTCAAGTCTGATCATTTGGGTATGAAAATCCTAATGTGCTTGTTAAGAATCATTATGGTTACCTATCCCAGTTGTCCCCTTCCTCCTTCTGAAAGTGTTAGAGAAAGAAGACAGACTTTCATTGTGTCTGAATTCCACACTTTCAGTGGGCAGAGGAGATGTGTTGCTGTGATAACCCCAACACCCCCAGCTCCTCTCTTCAGGCCAGAAGATGAGAGGAAAACGGACTGACTGAGAAATTCCCAATCCCATTTGTGTGCATAGACACACAAAGTCTGGTTCAGGAGACTGCCCAATTCTCAGCTCAGATTCTGAGACCTTCCCCCCTCCCACTGATTATTAAAAAGTTGTGTGTGTTAAGTCTCCTCAGTCACGTCCGACTCTGCAGCCCTGTGGACTGTCACTGTGTGCTGTTTCTATAAAAACAGCAAGGCGAAGGCACTAAGTACTCAATAAAACTGTAGAGGTCTGAGGCTGCTGCTGCTGCTGCGTCGCTTCCGTCGTGTCCGACTCTGTGCGACCCCATAGACGGCAGCCCACCAGGCTCCCCCGTCCCTGGGATTCTCCAGGCAAGCACACTGGAGTGGGTTGCCATTTCCTTCTCCAGTGCATGAAAGTGAAAAGTGAAAGTGAAGTCGCTCAGTCGTGTCCGACTCTTAGCAACCACGTGGACTGCAGCCCACCAGGCTCCTCTGTCCATGGGATTCCCCAGGCAAGAGTACTGGAGTGGGGTGCCACTGCCTTCTCCACAGGAGGGGCAGGGGGTCTCATGGATTCAGCCTTTCAAATTTTAGAGTGGTGACTACGTAACAAACCTGTCCACAAAAGGTGGTTATTTTCCTGTATCTACAACGATCGAGCCACAGAGGCTGGGATGGTTGGATGGCATCACTGCACCATCCTATAAATCCCCACTTTCTGGATTCACATTGAAAGGTGACTTTGTTCAGCGCCAGTTACCCTATAGGAAGAGTTTTCACTGCTCTGTGGATAAAAGATACATGCCGCCACGTCATGCTTTAACATGGACCCTGAATTACTAGGGAAGGCATTTTGGTAGTAGCACTTCCGTTCAGTTGCTCAGTCGTGTCCAACTCTCTGCAACCCCATGGACCACAGCTCGCCAGACCTCCCTGTCCATCACCAACTCCCGCAGTTTACCCAAACTCATGTCCATTGAATCGGTGACGCCATCCAACCATCTCACCCTCTGTCCCCTCTTCTACAACTTTGAAAACCCAGGGCCTTTTTTATTCATTTTGTAAATTCTTTCACTGCAGGAGGCTGAAACAGGCAGAAAGGAAAGCTGCAACTTTTTTATTAACCACGGTTTAAGGCATGTAGAAACCTAGCATCTGTTCCAGGCAGGAGCCCCCAGACGCCCCATCCTGTCTCGTCTGCTCTCAAGCACCGCACGCTCAGCACGAGCCGCTTCCCGGGCGTGGGCCCGTCTGGGGACTAGGGGCGTCGGTGACATAGAAGCCTTGCTCTTCTATCGCCCGATAGAGCGTGATGTACTTGGAAGCCTTCCTCGTCCTTGGGACCACGAACTTCTCCGTGAACGCGTCTCGGTCCAGCTGCTCCTCGCCCTCTGTGGCCAGTACGCGGTTGATGAACGCGAGGGCGTAGCTGTAGCAGTTGTGGCGGTCCTCTTCATACCTTACAAGGGCAAGGGTGTCAAGACAAGGGTTAGCCCTGAGCTGCCCAAAGCCTTCCGTCGTCTTAATCCCTCTGCGAGCTGGGCCCCCACCTGAGCCAGGCCCCTTGATGGCAAAGCATCCAGAAATGCGATTCTGAGGGACACTTGGCATCTCGGCCCATTTCTGCTTGCAGTGCAGAAAGGACTCACCAAAATGTCCAGGGTGGTGACTTGGGTTACAACTAAGCGCTGACTGGGGGAACTTAGTTTCCCTGAAGACCTGTGTTCTAGAAGTGGAATTCCATGTCTTACAATATCCCACCGTGTTTAAGGGCTTCCCGGGTGGCTCAGCGGTAAAGAATTCGCCTGCCAATGCAGGAAACGCTGGTTCGATCCCTGGGTCATGAAGATCCCCTGGAGAAGGAAATGGCAAAATCCACTCCAGTATTCTTGCCTAGGAAATTGCGTGAATACAAGAACCTGGAGGACTATAGTCTGTGGGGTTGCAAAGAGTTGAATTGGCAACTAAACAACAGTGTCTAAACGTATTTCAAGGAAAGCGTCAGAACAACTTAAGTCTGCAAGCATTACTGTATACCTCTTCTACAGTGACGAGGGGGCATGGAGTCGAGAAGTTAATTTCAAAACAGCTGAAGCTTAACACGCGGGGAGCTTTAGATAGGTTTACATTTTGAACATCATTTAAATTTTTTTAAGGGAACGTAAGACTATGGTTTTTGCTGTACGTATTACTAAATGTCTTGTGTGTGTTCAGTTGCTCAATTGTGTATGATTCTTTGCAACTCCTATGGACTGTAGCCTGCCAAGGTCCTCTGTTCATGGAATTTTCCAGGCAAGAATACCGGAATGGGTTGCCATTTCCTCCTCCAGGGGATCTTCCCAAACCAGGGATTGAACCCGCGTCTCCTGCGTTGGCAGGCGGGTTCTTTACCACTGAGCCACTGGAGAAGCCTGTTAAATGTCAAGTATCTAAAAATACCTAATCAAATAACTAAAATGACTTCAGTACTAAGTTGTGGTCCTTTTCAAAGCTCGTAGAGTGCTGTGGTTCTAATGTGTAAAGGCGTGCCGGCTCACCTCTGCACTAAACCCCAGGCATTCAACCCCTGCTTCGTTCTGTTACAGATGCACCTGCCCGGGTGCTGGCTCAATATGAAAGCTGGGGCAGCTCAGCGTGCTCGGGGAGCTGGGATCACACCTGGCGGTGAGTGAGGGCCCTGTCCTACCTGTGAGGCAGCCAGGCCCCCGTGGCGGAGAAGTCCTCCAGGTACTTGTCCCACTGGTCCAGCAGTGCAAACAGGCCTGGCCGCAGGAGCGGGACGCTCACACTCTGCTCCCAGCCCACCTCGTCTCGCTGGACACCATGCACCGTGTAGTTATACACAATGCCTGCGGCCAAAACCACAGTCACGCGGAGGCATCAGGGGAAACACCCCCCAGAACCACGGGGGTGACTGCACCCAACAGAAACCCAGGTCGCTGGCACGCCCCTCCTCCGGGGACTATCTGCCTCCCCTGCTCTCCGCACCCGAGGTCGCCCCAAAGAAACGAGACAGTAAGACGGCCTGAGATTGTCATCTCCAGCGAGTCTTGTGGAAGCTCTGTTTACAAAGGGGTCTGTCTGGTTTCCTTAAGTGAGCAGCAGGCTTCTCTTGACAAAGACTGGTGCACCTTGGCACGCTCACACCAGTCGCTGTGTTCAAAGCCCAGTCCTCGCTGTCTGTTCACAGTGTCAGCGTTCTCTGACCTTTTTTAAAGCAGACCTTTGCAGGCCCCCCCATGTGTTCAGCTGCTGTGCCCCCTCCCCACCCGTTATCACTGAGGTCCCTGCCTGGCCCCTGAAATGGGAGCACCCAGTGACAGTGGGCTGAGTATGGCTTTGAGAGCAGAGAGTCTGCTCCCAACGCAAGAGGAGGGCTTGGACAGCCCAATCTCCAGATGTGTTTCTTCTTGTCTTAAAAATCTAACAGAAAGGCTCACAGGCTGGTGGTGGTTTGAATGTTTGGAGACACTCCTTTGAGAGCATTCAGACACTGAGGGTGGTTTGTGATATTGCTGCAATACTTTTTGCCTAGAGACACTGCTCTCTTCTAACCGGGTTTCATGGGAACTTCTTGAGCTGTGAGAACGCACTTACCACCCGTGTTGGTTATTCCCACGTGAAGATCCGACCTTCCATCGTACTCCCTGAAAGACACAAGTGCATTCCGGTCGTCTCACGTGCACCTTTGGCAGCTGGAGTTGGTATTTAAAGTGGGCAGAGAGCGATGGGCCTCCCCTCTTGGCCCGTACTGGAACTCGGCCCCAGCGGCCAGCTGGAGAGCCACTGCCCCTTGCCCCTGCTGGATTTTCTTGGCCCCCAGTCCTGCAGTGAGTGTGCTGGAAGGCCCGCTCTACTGGAGCAAGAAGCCACCTGACCCCCGGCTCCACAGCAGAGGGGTCCACCCGGCGGGCAGCTGTCGAGGAAGCTCCCTGTTCCTTGTTGCTCTCTCCTCGTGTGTTGAGGGGAGCCAGTTCCTCACCACACGGGTGAGAGGGTCATAAGTATGGCTCAGTGGGCGTCTGCCTCTGAAACGAAC
Organism: Procapra przewalskii; assembly: GCA_006410515.1. Taxonomy (NCBI): domain Eukaryota; kingdom Metazoa; phylum Chordata; class Mammalia; order Artiodactyla; family Bovidae; genus Procapra; species Procapra przewalskii. The sequence goes on along the minus strand of SJYF01000480.1, from coordinate 1,744,538 downwards.
ACTGCCCGTTCCCTGAAGCCTGTGACCACGCTCGCTTTTCCTGAAATGATTCTTCACCCCTCCCTGACATTAGATGTACAACTCCAGGTGATTTAAGCTCCATATAGGATCCCAGATCATCACTCACTCACCTTGAGGTTTTCCCACCTTTAACATGGAAATAGCATAAGCCTCTTAGCAAGCTGGTTGTTAGAGTAAAATGCCTACTGAGTGCCACCACTCAGAGGTGTCACATGAACCAGGTCACTTTTAAATGACAGCTCTTTAGTCAGACCACAGGTCTGGATGTCTGGTTCCTCGTTAAAGCAAGAAGTCCTGGGCTTTAAAATGGCCCAGGGACATGGAGGTGGCACTAACGGTAGAGAACCCACCTGCCAAAGAGACACGGGTTCCATCCCTGGATGGGGAAGATCCCCTGGAGAAGGAAATGGTAACCCACTCCAGTACTCTTGCCTGGGAAATCCTGTGAATGGGAGCCTGGTGGGCTACAGTCCATGGGATCGCCCAGAGTCGGACATGACGGAAGCGACTTAGCACGCGCTTAAGGACACAGATGACTGCTCCATCTTCTTCAGAGCAGCTCTCCCCACCCCACCCCAACACCCAGAGTTGTCCTGTTGCAGCCACTGTGAGTTTTCTGCGATCCTGTGAGTTCAGAGGTTGAGAGTGAAGCTGGGAAAGGCAGACAGTCTTGAGCGGCTGGTCATGGCACTGGCCCTGGACACGCACTCCCCATGTCTGCAGCCCCCATTTCCCACCAGAGTCCCAGGGGCCCATCCCACTCCTACCCTCCTCCCTTTCCTTCAGCCGCTTCAGTCACGTAGCAGGTGTCAACTGCAGGCCGGTGGTTTGTGGTGAAGGGCCAGGGGCCCAGCGGGAAATAAGATGAGGTCCCTGCCTCACAGAGTTCACTTGCTTCCAGAGAGGACATTTTTAGTTTAGCAAGTTTTTGATAACCTGGACAGTGTTAGAGAACCATGTGAGAGGGGCAGGGCCAGGCCACCCCCGTGCCATATGACACTTTTGTACAAATTAAGAAAAGGTGACTCTGCTTGCAGATGCAGTGCTACCCAGGGTGAGTGGGACTCCGGCCGAGTTTCAGTGTACAAGTGGCCAGGTGCCTTTGTGCAGTCCACAACCTGCGCAACCGTATGTGGCTGCCCTGGGGGAGCCTCATCTGGTTAGACCAGAGCCTTGGCGATTCCTCGAATCCCTGCTGGTTCTCTTTGCTGAAATGGATGAAGTTGTCTCAAGGTGGGTTGTTGTCTCAAGGAGCCAGTTCTGAGAGTTTAGTAATAGGATGCGAGGGAAGGAAATAATCTGGAACTTGGTATTCAAGGGTCTGGTGGGCAGGGGGCTACTACATGGGTCCTGCAGTTCCTGGCCTGAGTGCCTGAGGGGATAGGAAGATGCCTCAGCAGACGGCCGGTTTCAGCACCACCCCCTCCTTCCTGCTGCCGCCAAGGGAGGCCAGGCCTGTCACTGTCACTAACACATCGTAAAAGAAATGAGTGCTTTCCAGGGGCCAGCCTGAAAGCCCGTCCCGGGCTGTGTCGTTTCTGAAGAGCAAGGCTGCAGCTTTGTTCACTGTTTGAGCGTGATGGTTCTGGTTAAGGTGGAAAGGAAGGGTCTAACGGTCACCTTCCGAGCTGAGTATGAAAGAATAGGATGGGAAGGAGCAGTTTGGTTCAACACCACGCCTGCCAGCTTGATAGGCCTTATCGCGGACCCACACAACTCTGCACGGTCGATGGGTCCTCATTTAACAGATGAGGGTCCCAGAGCTCGTCTGAAGCAGAGCAGAAACTGGGGTCTTCTTGGCATCAAAGCCTGCACGCTCCCCTCTGCACCCCGCAGCCTCCCTGAGGGAGGGTCGGGCTGCAGTGTGTTCTGCCTCTAATGTTGACCCGTGCCTCCTACACACCAGTTCATTTCATCCCCATAGGAACAGGAAGGGGGTTGATTAAGGGGCAAAGAAGCCTCAGGTCCCATTTTCTAGTCCGAAACTCGCATGAGGGATTCGGGCGAGGGCGTGTTTCAGGAGGCAGGACCGTCTGGGCATTGGACGGCGACGGAGTGCAGGACACACTTCCCAGAGCTCACTCAGCACCTGTGTCCTCTTGAACCCTGGCTTGCAGCAGCGCCAGTTTCAGTTCCATCTGTCAACTCAGGACTCGGAGAAGCCGCCATCCTTTCTTCTGATTTCTGAAATGTATCTGAAAGTCCGGTGGCATCACCAGCTGAAGCAGACCAGCTTGTCTCAGTTTAATGCAACTCCCTGGAAAATGGTCTGTAAGTGGCCATTCTTCAGGCTCTGTGCTGAGTACCTGCTTGTCACAAATGTTACAAACAAACTCAAAGTAAAGGTATTGTTTTGATGAGATTAGCTGCTGGGTCATTTTCCCAGTGAGTCTCTTCATATGAAATCTATGAGTAAAAAAAAAAAAAAAATCCAGTCTATTGATTCCTCTCTCTCAAAATTGTTTAAGCAGCTTTGACCTTTGTCTATTCTTGCACTTACCCCAGAAAAGTATATGGTGCTGAGTCACTCAGTCATGTCTGACTCTGCAACCCCATGGACTGTAGCCCGCCAGGCTCCTCTGTCCATGGGATTTCCCAGGCAAGAATACTGGAGTGGGGTGACATTTCCTTCTCCAGGGGATCTTCCCCACCCAGAGACTGAACCCATGTTTTGTTCGCCTCCTGTACTGACACGCGGATTCTTTACTACTGAGCCACCAGGGAAGCCCCCCAGGAATGTATGCCCCTTCTACTCTTGTGAAACACAGAGGCCTGTGTCTTAGCATCTAACTCCAAAGCACTGAATAGATGCTCCACTGGATCTCACACTGTAGAGTGCATATGAGAAAAAGAAAGTTGAGGTGACCGAAACAGCGAAGGGAGACCTGGCAGAGTCCAGGCAACACGCCCGACAGTGTACCTGAGGAACGTCCCTCGCGTCGGCCTGAGGAGGAAGGAGCACTTCTCTCGATGGCCATCAGTAAACGGCTCAGAGATGCTGACGGGCGCTTCCTCCAGCCTCCTGGAGCCCACATCCTGCCCGCAGAGCGGGCAGCGCCTCGGCACCCCGAAGCTGTAGACGCACTTCTGACAGTGGTTGAACTTGATGATAGGCTTCCCAGCCTCTGGCCGCTGCATGGCTTCCCTGTCCCAGGCAAGCAGGGGCGAGCTCCCAGGACTTCCTTCTCCTCATTAACTCAGCCAGTCAATGTCCTGCTTCCAAGTAACCTGAGAGCTGTGATGTCATTCTGCAGGGCGGCTTCACGCCAAGCCAGCTAGAGTTAACCTGTAACCAGGCCTCCCCAGTGTCTTAAAGAGCTAGTTTCATCTGTGCTCACAGTGTGTCTCTCTAGCCGTGATACGTTTTCCCCCAAGCCGACATCCAGCTCCTCTTTATCCTCCAAAGCCCTACTCTTCTGTGAAATCTTCCTCAGCTTCCCCCAGCATCCCCTTGCATCGGCAGCGCTGAGTTTGTTTCTCAATGGACATCAGGTTGAGCAAACTACAGGAGATGGTGAAGGACAGGGAAGCCTGGTATGCTGACGTTCGTGGGGTCCACAAAGAGTCGGATACGACTGAGCGACTGAACAATATTTGTTTCTACTAGAGCCGTCAATGTCTGTGAGCTTCTTGGAGTTAGAGACCCACTTTTACTTTTGGTTTTCTAGAATAGGTTGTTATCTCATTTAGGTCTTGAATAAATACATGGGATCCTTCCTTTCAAGGATTCCCCAGTGGCTCAGCAGTAAAGAATCTGCCTGCAATGCAGGAGATGAGGGCTCAGTCCCTGGGTCGGGAAGATCCCTTGGAGAAAGAAATGGCAACCCACTCCAGTATTTTTGCCTGGGAAATCCCATGGACAGAGGAGCCTGATGGGCTACAGTCTAAGGGATCGCAAAAGAATCTGACATGACTTAGCAGCTAAACAAGTCTCTTAACTCTTAGGGCTTCCCTGGTAGCTCAGCTCGTAAAGAATCCGCCTGTAATGCAAGAGACCTCGGTTCAATCCCTGGGTTGGGAAGATCCCCTGGAGAAGAGATAGGCTACCGACTCCAGTATTCTTGGGCTTCCCTGGTGGCTCAGCTGGTGAAGAATCCACCTGCAATGCAGGAGACCCCGGTTCAATTCCTGGGTTGGAAAGATCCCTGGAAAAGGGAACAGCTGCCCACTCCAGTATTGTGGCCTGGAGAATTTCATGGACTGTATAGTCCATGGGGTTGCAAAGAGTCAGACATGACTGAGCGACTTTCACTTACTTTGAGGTTATTTGTCTTGTGATATTTTATATTATAGAAGGAATCTTGCTCGTTAGAAACCGACAGCACAGGAATAGGAGTCGTGGTTACCCGAGGCGGTGAATACGGCCTGGGAGAGGGCATGACGGGGGGTCTGGGGTCGGGTTGAGCTGATGCACTGTCTAGGTATTGACCGTGTGTCAGTCACTCAGTCGTGTCCGACTCTTTGTGACCCCATGGACTGTAGCCCACCAGTCTCCTCTGTCCACGGTTTTCTCCAGGCAAGAACAGTAGAGTGAGTCACCGTGCCCTCCTGTAGGGAATCGCCCGACCCAGGGATCGAACCCAGGTCTCCCCCACTGCAGGCGGATTCTTTACCATGTGAGCCACCAGGGAAGGTGTTGATTACCCGACAGTATTCAGTTCGTAAAATTTCATCAAGCTATACATTTTACTCTATGCAGTGTGTTACTCTTCAGTTTTAAAAGCTTTAAGCAACTGCACAAAAAGATGGAAAACAAGATAATGTCCATTGTCTCTCATAACAGTTTTGCCCCCACCGTATTATATTCCCAGAAGAAAACTAAAAGGTAAAACAAGTGAGCATTTCTATGTGCTTTTTTTTCAAACCCCAGTGTTGTTATAATTGTTTACTGTTTTTTCTCATTTTTATTATAGTTGATTTATAATATGGTCTTAGTCTCACATATAAAGCAAAATGAGTCAGTTATACATAAATTAGTACATATGTCCACTTTTTTTTTTAGATTCTTTCCCTATGTAGGCCATTACAGAGTATCGAGTAGAATTCCTGTATAGTGATAGAGCAGGTTCTTATTCATTATCTGTTTACTGTATACTGTTTTGAAATTCACGTTTTTCTCTCAACTTGGAAACTTCTTCACAGTATCAGGTGTATAAGTCCAACTCAGCATATCAAAGATGTGCAGAGCATCCCAAAGTTTGATTGTGACACACTTCACTTAGACAGCCCCCTGCTGATGACTGTGGTTTCAGAGAAGAGGGAAGACCCCCAGAGAAGGTACCGTGGCAGGTAAAAGTGCTTCAGAGAAGCGCTTCCTCATTGCATTCAGATCAATTACAGCAAGCTGAAATGCAGGAAAGCACACATTCTGTGTAATAATACGGAATGATCATCAGACTCACAGAAATTTAAAAAGGCCTTAGAAATCATTCCAACCAACCTTCTCCTGTTACAGCAAAGGCAGACAGGTTACAGCTAGACACCCAGCTCAGGTGACAGGGATCTGAGATTGTTCATTATTAACAGAAAACACCACTGTTGTTCAGCGAGAATATCCTCATCTTCAGGACACCAACACCCAGAGGTATTTTTAGCCCTGGGAAAAGAAACGGGGGGCCTATGCCTTAATAAACACTTTTTAATACACTAGCATTCTTTTCTTTTTCTTAATCATTTCTTGATCTTTTCAGTAAACAGAGCAGGGTAAAACATCACAGGGTAAGAAACTTAGGAGCAAAACAAAGACTAAACGCTATTTCCAGTTCAAGCTCAGGACTCGTGTTTTTACTCAGCCTTTCCTGTATTGCGTATCCTCTCCTTTCCTCCACGCTGAAAATCTCACTTGACACAATCTCAAGCGCAACAGTAGTAAATGCTACCACCCGTCTTCACGATGAGAGGTGTCGTTTTTATTTTTGCAATGGTCTCCCTCTCTCTCATGTCCTTACATGGTCGGTCCTGTGTCGTCACTGTCTGAGCATCTGCCCTTGTAAACAATCGTCTCTCTCTTCTGACCCTCGCTGAGGCTTAGTCTTAAGCACAAACTTCGCTTCATGCGCAGGGTTGATCTT
>SJYF01000480.1:1723966-1734492 GCA_006410515.1 Procapra przewalskii | reverse complement strand
GACAGACTGAAACCACAATCACAGGAGACTAGCCAATCTGATCACATGGACCACAGCCTTGTTTAACTCAGTGAAACTAAGCCATGCCATGTCGGCCCACCCAAGATGGAAGGGTCATGGTGGAGAGGTCTGACAGAATGTGGTCCACTGGAGAAGGGAATGGCAAACCACTTAAGTATTCTTGCTTTGAGAACCCCATGAATAGTATGGAAAGGCAAAAAGATAGGACACTGAAAGATGAACTCCCCAGGTCAGTAGGTGCCCAATATGCTACTGGAGATCAGTGGAGAAATAACTCCAGAAAGAATGAAGGGATGGAGCCAAAGCAAGAACAACACCCACTTGTGGATGTGACTGGAGATAGAAGCAAGGTCCAATGCTGTAAAGAGCAATATTGCATAGGAACCTGGAATGTTAGGTCCATGAATCAAGGCAAATTGGAAGTAGTCAAACAGGAGACGTCAAGAGTGAATGTCGACATTCTAGGAATCAGCTAAGTAAAATGTACTGGAATGGGTGAATTGAACTCAGATGACCATTATATCTACTACTGTGGGCAGGAATCCCTTAGAAGAAATGGAGTAGCCCTCATAGTCAACAAGAGTCTGAAATGCAGTACTTGGATTCAGTCTCAAAAATGACAGAATGATCTCTGTTCATTTCCAAAGCAAACCATTCAGTATCACAGTAATCCAAGTCTATGCCCTGACCAGTAATGCTGAAGAAGCTGAAGTTGAACGGTTCTATGAAGAAGACCTACAAGACCTTTTAGAACTGTTACCAAAAAAAAAAAAAAAAAAGATGTCCTTTTCATTATAGGGGACTGGAATGCAAAATTAGGAAGTTAAGAAACACCTGGAGTAACAGGCAATTTTGGCCTTGGAGTACAGAAAGAAGTAGGGCAAAGGCTAATAGAGTTTTGCCAAGAGAACACACTGGTCATAGCAAACACCTTCTTCCAACAACACAAGAGAAGACTCTACACATGGACATCACCAGATGGCCAACACCGAAATCAGATTGATTATACTCTTTGCAGCCAAAGATGGAGAAGCTCTATACAGTCAACAACAACAAGACCAGAAGCTGACTGTGGCTCAGATCATGAACTCCTTATTACCAAATTCAGACTCAAATTGAAGAAAGAAGGGAAAACCACTAGACCATTCAGATATGACCTAAATCAAATCCCTTATGATTATACAGTGGAAGTGAGAAATAGATTTAAGGGACTAGATCTGATAGATAGAATACCTGATGAACTATGGATGATGGTTTGTGACATTGTTCAGGAGACAGGGATCAAGACCATCCCCATGGAAAAGAAATGCAAAAAAGCAAAATGGTTGTCTGAGGAGGCCTTACAAATAGCTGTGAAAAGAATGGAAGTGAAAAGCCAAGGAGAAAAGGAAAGATATAAGCATCTGAATGCAGAGTTCCAAAGAATAGCAAGGAGAGATAAGAAAGCCTTCCTCAGTGATCAGTGCAAAGAAATAGAGGGAAAAAAAATAGAATGGGAAAGACTGGAGATCTCTTCAAGAGAATTAGAGATACTAAGGGAACATTTCATGCAAAGATGGGCTCAATAAAGGACAGAAATGGTATGGACCTAACAGAAGTAGAAGATATTAAGAAGAGGTGGCAAGAATACACAAAAGAACTGTACAAAAAAGATCTTCACAAAAAAGACCTTCACAACCCAGATAATCATGATGGTGTGATCACTCACCTAGAGCCAGACATCCTGGAATGTGAAGTCAAGTGGGCCTTTGGAAGCATCACTATGTTCAAAGATAGAGGAGGTGATGGAATTCCAGTTGAGCTATTTCAAATCCTAAAAGATGATGCTGTGAAAGTGCTGCACTCAATATGTCAGCAAATTTGGAAAACTCAGCAGTGGCCACAGGACTCAAAATGGTCAGTTGTCATTCCAATCCCAAGGGCAATGTCAAAGAAAAGGCATTGGATTTTGTCAAATGTTTTTTCCACATCTACTAAAATGAGCATATTATTTTTTTCTTTTAACATGGTCAATTACATTGATTTACGAATGCTGGACCACTCTTGCACTCCAGGGATACTTTTCACTAGGTTATGGTGGATAATCCTTTTTCTATATTGCTGCATTCCATTTGCTAGTAATTCGTGGAAACGTTTTATATTTCTCTTTGTAAAGTATATTGGTCTGTAGTTTTCTCATGATGTGTTTGCTTTTTGTATCAAGCTGTAATACTGGCCTCATAGAATGGGAGGTATTCCCTCCTCTTCTGATTTTGTAAGACTCCGTAAAGAATTGGTGGTAACTCTTCTTGGAATGTTCAATAGAATTCACTAGTGAAGCTTGACTCCCCAGGTGGCGCTAGTGGCAAAGAATCTGCCTGCCAATGCAGGAGCCAAGGGTTCAGTCCCTGTGTTGGGAAGATCCTCGCCTGAAGGAAATGGCAACCTGCTCCAGTATTCTTGCCTGGAAAATACCACGGACAGAGGAGCCTGGCGAGCTCCAGTTCCGGGGGGTCGCAAACAGGCAGACATGCCTAGGCACCCAGATACAGTGAAGCTACTGGTTTTGGAATTTTCTCTGCGGAAGGATTTTGGATTGCTAACTCAGTCTCTACTGGAGGCCTATTCCTATTTTCTACTCCTTGAATCAGTTTCAGTAGTTTGTGTGTCCAGTCCTTAGAATGTGTGATGAGAATGGCCCTTTAGCTGCAGGTTCTTCTAATTACTTTTAAAATTAGAAGGATTTCTTGACACTTTGTAACACTCTTTTTTTTCCACTGATATAACTCTGCCCTGGTTAACAAGCACAGCTAAGCAGGAAGAGGAACATCTCTCAGTAATGTATCACACACAAAAAAAGATGGAGCATTCAATCTGAGCCTAAAACACAGCTTCAAAATGTAGGAATCAACTGCCGACCAAACCAAACAACAGACAATTCCACACTGGGATGACACTAGAAATCAGTGAGGAAAAGATGATTAGAAAGTCCCAGTGGTTTGAAAATTAAGCAGAACACTTCTAAATAACTTAGGAGTCAAAGAATGAAAATTAGAAAATATTTGAACTGAATGATAAGGGAAATAGGACTTAAAAGCTTGTGAAACATAGTTAAAATGTGCTTAGAGGGAAAAATTATAGCTTTAAATACTCAAAAAAGAAGAACATTTGAGAGTTGATAATCTGAACTTCCATCTGAAAAAGCCAGAAACAATAGCATTATGAATTCAAAGAATGTAGGGGAAAAAAAGTAGTAAAGATACGAGCAGAAATCAGTGAAATATAAAAAGCATCTACGGTGGGGAAAATGAACAAAGTCAAAAGCTTCTCCCTTGAAAAGATTAACAAAATTGATAAATTTCTAGTAAAATGAATTTTTTAAAAAGAGATAAAACACCAAATAATATCAGTAATGAAGTGAAGTTGCTCCTCCTCCATTCATGGGATTTTCCAGGCAAGAATACTGGAGTGGGTTGCTATTTCCTTCTCCAGGAGATCTTCCTAACCCAGGGATTGAACCCAGGTCTCCTGTGTTGTAGGCGCTTTACCATCTGGGCCACCAGGGAAGCCCATCAGTGATGAAAGGAGATACCAATTAGTATCAGTAATGAAAGGAGGTTACAGATCGTTTTTTAAAGAAGATATTAACTCCATGACAATAAATTTAATAATTTTAATGAAATGGACTCTTTTACTTGGGGAAAAAAAGCTTTCCAAACCTGACAAGATAAAATCTGAATAGGCCTACAGTGCGTGCGTGCTCAGTCGTCTGAGTCTTTGCTATCTCATCGCCTCTAGCCCTCCAGGCTCCTCTGTCCAAGGGATTTCCCAGGCAAGAAGAGCCATTTCTTACTCCAGGGGATCTTCCTGATCCAAGGATCAAAGCCACATCTCCGGCATTGGAAAGTGGATTCTTTATCACTGAGCCACCTGGGAAGCCCAGCCCATATGTAAGACAGCAATTAAATCTTTAATTAAAAATCTGCCTATGCCAGAAACTGCAGGCTGAGGTGGCTTCAGTGGTGAATTCTTCCGAATATGTGAGGAAAAATTAATACCTGTATTACACAGACTTTTCCAAAGAATAGAAGAGAGATAAGACTTCCAAACTTGTTTTAGGAGGCCAGCACATCTCAAGTACAAAACCTGACATGGACATCACAAGGGAACACGACAGAATAATATCTCTTATGGATAAGGATGCAAACTTCCTAAACACAATATTAACAAATCGAATCTGATGACTTCTGGAAAGAATAATATATCATGGCCAAGTGAGGTATATCTGAGGAATCTCAGGTTGGTTTTAACATTGAAAAATCAATTGATATAATTCAATACGTTAACCAAATAAAAAGGACCGTGTGGTTATCTCAGAGAGGAGAAAAGCAGATTTTATTTAAAAGAACAAGACATTTATTATTAAAAAGTCTTAAAGCTAGAATGATAAAGAAACTGCCTTTGTTTGATAAGGGGTAGCTTTAAAAACTCTGGGCCTAACATTTTAATTAATGATGAAATATTACTTTCCCTGAACTCAAGAACAAGACGGAGGTGTCTACTATTACCGCTTCCGTTCACAGTTGCCCTAAAGATTCTCAGCAGTGCAGTAAGACATGAGGTAGAAATAAAGGATGTGAAGACTGGTAACAAAGTAAAACTACCATTATTTGTTGATGGCATGATTGTCTATGTGTAAAAAATCCAAAACAACAAAGAAACCACTGGAACTAATACATGAACGTAGCACGGAGCAAGCAATAAACAATTAGGACATTTTAAAAAATATCACTTAAAATGAGTCCAAAAAACTCAGCCCAGTACGTGATAATAAACATAATAAAAGTTGTTGACGTCTACACTGAAAACTACAAATTTTCCAATATTCTTCCTAAGTTTCTGAAAGAAATTTCAAAAGTTCTACATAAGTGGAAGTATATTCTATGTTCATTCATCAGAAGACAATATTTTTACAGCAGTAAAAAGACTTTTGAATGTCCCATGGACAGCAAAGAAATCAAATCAGTCCATCCCAAAGGAAATAAACCTTGAATGTTCATTGGAAGGACTGATGCTGAAGCTGAAACTCTGGCCACCTGATGCGAAGAGCTGACTGTCTGGAAAAGACCCCGATGCTGGGAAAGATTGGAGGCGGTAGGAGAAGGGGACGGCAGAGGACGCGATGGCTGGATGGCATCACCGACTCGACGGACATGAGTCTGAGCAAGCTCCGGGAGATGGTGATGGACGGGGAGGCCTGGCGCGCTGCAGTCCATGGGGTCGCAGAGTCGGACACGACTGAGCGGCTGAATTGAACTGCGCAGAGGAGAGCGGGGAGCTTGGGCGCGGGAGGGCTGAGGTGATCCTAACCACGAGAAGTCGCTAAGCAATGGTGAAGAAGAAAAGGAGAGACCCGCAGGGACTAACCATGGGCCCCCGGGCCTAAAACCCGCTGGCCCGAGAGGCTAGCCACGCCCGCCCGGGAGCTGCGGAGGCGGGACTAGGAGTGCAGCGATTGGCGGTGGGCCCCGCCTCACCCCGGGGCGGAACCAATTGTGACGGCGGCGAGGTTTCCTGCCGGCGCCGGCAGCGTGCGGCACGGGGACGCCAGCGTGCGCCGGCGTGACGCGGCCCCGTGGGATGGGCCGGGCCGAGGCCGAGGCGGCGGCGACTGGGAGAGCTAGAGGCGGTGGCCGCACGACAGCCCTCCGGTCCGACCGCCATGAGCACCAAGCAGGTCACCTGCAGGTCAGTGCGCGGCGCCGCGAGCCCTTCCCCGCGCGCGCCTCACCGCCGCGCCAGGGGAACGAGCCGGAGTGGGGCGGGGGGAAGCGGCTCTCCCGAGGTTCGGGCTGCGGCGGGGCCGGCGCCCAGGACCCGGCGGTGCGTGGCGGAGCCCCGCGGCCGCTGCGCGGCTGGAAGGAGGGCGCGCTGGCGGGTCGAGCGGGCCGAGAGGGCGGCCCGGGACGTGGGGCTGCGCAGCCAGGGGGCCGAGGAGGCCGTTTACAAAGGGCGGTGCCGCCAGGTGCAGGCCCTCGTCGTCGGTGAGGGCCTGCGGAAGCGGCCTTCGGTGCCTAAGCGTCTGGAGAGCTCCCGTGCGCGGTTAGCGAGTTGGAAGCTGCTGTGTGGGAAATGGCGTTTGCTGGAAGTTTCTCTCTCTTCCCGCGTATCCCCAGGGCTTGTGTTCAGCAGCCTTCACAGTAACATACCAGGCAGGCTTTAGTCCTGTTTTGTAGTGCAGGGAACTCAGGCCGACGAAGGTAAGTGAGAGCCGCCCCTTACGGAGAAACCCTTTTCCGTGGAGAAATGCAGCGGGAACGGGGGGACGCGTAGTTGTAGAACATTCAAACCGGATGGCTCCACTGCGCCCGTTAAATAGAAGGAGCTTTGGTGTGTGTGACACCGCATTCCTCGGCGGGGAGGTGGCTTGAAGGTTTGCGGGTCCTGCTCTTACTGAACCTGGAAAGTACAGCTTTTAACAGCTGGTCTGAGTTAAATCTGTGTGGGACACAGGGATGGGCGGCGGTACCCAGCCCCACAGTCGTATGGTCCGATTATATGTAATGAGTTTTAAGTATCGTCTGTGTTACGACTTCTCTTCCTTGCTATGAATAGTTAAAAGTGTGATGTAAAAAGTTTCCTGTTAGCGTTCGTCTCGATTAACCGTTTAACCAGTTTATCCAAGGCCTATGTGCTGTTGTCAGAAATGGGCAGTTTGTGTGGATAGAAGATAATTTCACTAGGTTATTTGTAATAGAAGGTCTTTTGTGAGCACCTGTGCCTATGCTTATGTATATTTCTGTAAACTTGCCCCTGTTGGACAATATCTTTAATCATTGTGGTCTGTATACCAAATTCCGGTTACCCCGCCTAAGCCACGTCTGCGTTAGGGTGCTGTGTCTGCGCTGCTTTGTAATGGAATCTCCCATCTGCGTGGTGTCTCATTTGACGGATGAGAAGCTGTGCTCCAACTTGAAGCTTGCCCCGAATTCACATCGACCTGGAGGAACAGAAATGTAAATCAAGATTACCTTGGGGTTCTTCTTTCTCTCCTAGGAGATGGCTTGACCTAAAAGCTTTGGTTCTGGTTTTCCCAGATAGGAGCGTCCCTCAGGACATTGGTGCAGAGAAACAAGAGTGGGTTGGAAGGATGAGAAGGGATCAGTTCTGTACAAAGTGATGTTTGTTGGCGGTGCCCTGGGTGCTCTCGGAGTTTCCTTACCAGCCATTTTGCTTATCATCCAGCAACACACACCATTCCATGGATCACCAACCAAACCTCAGCACTGAAGTGACTTCCAAGGTTATTCAGCTTCCAGGTGGCACATGTGGCATCAGAGTTTGTGCTCTTGTAGGTGCTCTGGCCCCCAAATAAGTTCGGGAAATGCTAAATTAAAGTTTCTTTACTGCGGGAATTTTCACAGTTTTAAATTTGCTCATACAAAAAGGAAAACTCATCCAAAACTATACAGTGGGACTGTGCCTAGCGGTCCAGTGTTTAAGACTTTGCCTTCCAGTAGGAGGTTCCAGTTCCATCCCTGGTTAGGGAGCTAACATTTCACATTCCTCAGGGCCAAAAAAAAATCAGAACAGAAGCAACAGAAGCAATATTGTAACAAATTCAGTAAAGACTTTAAAGTGGTCCATGTTTTTTAAAAAAAGGTTACTTGCAAAGGGATGGGAAAGAGTCTGGCGTCCCAAGGTCTGCCTTGCCCAAGGAGAAACAGAAGACGCATTCACATAGGAAACATGGCAGCGGCACCAAGAGTGCCAGGTTAACATGAGCGCGCTAGTGATGGAGGAGCTTCTCTCGCTTCAGTACCTTATGCCCTGAGATCTTATCTCCAGACATTGGCAACCTACATGAAATGTTCAAGGTTTGATTTGTTGGGGAGACCAGATCGAAAGCTGGGTGGCCTCCTGGTTTTGGTTTATGCTGCATGTCAGCAGGAGCAAGCGTTTGTTTTGCTTCCATTATAATACGAGCTACATGGTAGGATTCCCGGACTGAAGGACAAAGACATTCCTCCAAAGACATTCCGTTGGTTGCCTGGAATGCAAGTATGGCCACTCACACCTCTGTGCTGTCGGTCAGCTCCCCTGACTCCTCAACATTCCACTCTCTCCAGAATCTCAGTCTGTCCAGAATCTCAATTTTTTGCTGATTCTTTTTTCCAAACTGTCTCCCTAGGTTTCCAATCTGTTTTCAAAAGCCTGGTGCAGGCCTTTATTATTGCTTAGTAACCAATTTGTTTGTCCTCCTCATGTGAAAGCGGTCAGTCCCTTTGTTAATTACGGTTTCCAGAGAGTCAGGCCCGGAGCTTGTGCCTCATTGAAAGGCACCAACAAAATACGGGGCAGCTTGTGGCCCGTGAGGGAAGAAAGCGCTTGAGCTCCAGACTCGGGCAGCTCTGGATTCTGATTCTGGCTTCACCTGGGCTGCAGTCTCCTCATCTGTAAAATGGGGATGGCCATGCCCACCCAGGTTGGGAAAGCCCCTAGTGCTGGGAAGGATCGAGGGCAGAAGGAGAAGAGGGCGTCAGAGGATGAGATGGCCAGATGGCATCGTCGATGCACTGGCCATGAACTTGGGCAGACTCCAAGAGATGGCAAGGGACAGGGAGGCCTGGCGTGCCGCAGTGCATGGGGTGGCAGGGTCAGACACAACTGGGCGACTGAACAACAATGCCCAACCAGTAGGGTTGGTTAAGAGAGTAGATAATAACATAATCCTAAGACCACTGAGGATGTTTTAGGCTAAGCACTGACATGCAGTCTATGAAGTACTATGAATTATAATCATCTTACAGATGGGAAAGGCTTGGAGATTTAAATTATTTACTCGAGGTCATATAGGAAGCTAACTTCACGGTCTTCCTTTAACCACCACATTATTTCATCCCTGCCACTCCTCAGTTATTTCAGGCCCATTAGCTAAGCTCCTTCCCCTTTTTATAAAGCTTTGGTTTTTACTTATTTGGCTGCAGTGGGTCTTAGTTGCACCGCGCAGGCTCTTCAGTTGCGGCATTTGAACTCTTTGCTGTGGCATGCTGGATCTGGTTCCCTGACCAGGGATCAAACCCGGGCCCCCTGCATTGGGCCCTCAGAGTCTCAGCCACTGGGCCGCCAGGGGAGTCCAAATCTTTCTTCCCCCTTGATGGATCTGTTGTCACAGGCAGTATAGCTGTAAAATTTAAGCCTGTGAAAATACGTGGGAAAAGGTGCAGGAAGGTGATGCTGAGAATGCAGATTGCCCGTGTACTTGGAAGTGACTTGCAAACATGTCCTGCTAGAGGCGGGCACTATGGAAAGACCTGCACGAAACCAGGTTGGTCCTGTTTGGCTCAGCCTTCAGCCACAGCTGCTGGCGGTCCTATAGCTGGTAGTGAACCTGATACCCGGCAACAGATAACAGCCGCACCATTTGAAACCGTCTCTAGGGTTACCCAGGATAACATGACTTTGGAGTGTCCCTGGAAAGAACCTCCCTACTCTGAGTCTCAGCCGTGCACATCCCCCTCATATACCAACAGCCATGGTCCTCTCCGCCTCGTGTCTCCTCCTGCTCTCTAGGAAGCCGTGTGAGGGATGGCTTGGCCATCCAGGAGTTGAGCAGCTGGAAACTCGTTACAGGACACGCACCACGTGAGAGAGGCCGGGGTTAAGCTTATTATAAGCTGGATGGTGAGGAATCACTGTGAGCAGCTGACAGAGGTGCCCTGAAGGACTGGCGGGCCGCTCCCAGGAAAGTTTTGGGTTTGTCACCGGGCAGTGGAAATGCTGACATGCGCTACAGAAACACAGCTGGATGGCGCCACTTCTTGTTTGCCGCTTGCCTTGCTTGAGGCAATGATGGAGGCTTAGAAGTTATATTTGAAACTACATTTCAGTTTAGTCACAGAGATGAAATGCCTTGTATGGAGTCACCAGCTTCTAAGTGAGAAAACTGGGAACGTGGGTGGTGGTTAAGTATTTCGAATTTTTGATGGGGAATATAATTAGTGCAGTTGGGAAGGTATGTTTTCCAAATAGGACTTGTAGGAGGTGGTGGTAGAATTACTCAATACAAGAGGCACCTGCAGGCCCCGCTGAGCATCTCTCTCCTCTTGCCTGCTTAGTAGATGGTATCTGCCAGTCTTGCCCTGGTTCTGTGAGGAAATTTTGTCTGGTTTCTCCAAAATAAATCATTAATGAAGCATTTGTGAGATCTCAGTTGTGTGGAAGTGTTTTTGTAGCCAACTGGAACCTGTTCTCTGCCACTCTTTCAGTTCAGTTCAGTCACTCAGTTATGTCTGACTCTTTGCGACCCCATGAATTGCAGCACGCCAGGCCTTCCTGTCCATCACCAACTCCCAGAATTCACTCAAACTCACGTCCATCGAGTCGGTGATGCCATCCAGCCCTCTCATCCTGTGTCGTCCCCTTCTCCTCCTGCCCCCAATCCCTCCCAGCATCAGAGTCTTTTCCAATGAGTCAACTCTTTGCATGAGGTGGCCAAAGTATTGGAGTTTCAGCTTTAGCATCAG
>SJYF01000480.1:1705108-1719105 GCA_006410515.1 Procapra przewalskii | reverse complement strand
TACCTGAATGGTCTAGTGGTTTTCCCTACTTTCTTCAATTTAAGTCTGAATTTGGCAATAAGGAGTTCATGATCTGAGCCACAGTCAGCTCCCGGTCTTTTTTTTTTGCTGACTGTATAGAGCTTCTCCATCTTTGGCTGCAAAGAATATAGTCAGTCTGATTTTGGTATTAACCATCTGGTGATGTCCATGTGTAGAGTCTTTTCTTGTGTTGTTGGAAGAGAGTGTTTGCTATGACCAGTGAGTTCTCTTGGCAAAACTCTATTTCTATTAGCCTTTGACCTGCTTCATTTTGTACTCCAAGGCCAAATTTTCCTGTTACTCCAGATATCTCTTGATTTCCTACTTTTGCATTCCAGTCCCCTGTGATGAAAAGGACATCTGTTTTGGGTGTTAGTTCAAGAAGGTCTTGTTAGAACACCGTAGAACCTTTCAACTTCAGCTTCTTCGCTGTTACTAGCTGGGGCATAGACTTGGATTACTGTGATACTGAATACGTTGGAAATAAGCAGAGATAATTCTGTCATTTTTGAGGTTGAACCCAAGTACTGCATTTCAGAGTCTTTTGTTGACCATGATGGCTACTCCATTTCTTCTAAGGAATTCTTGGCCACAGTAGTAGATATAATGGTCATCTGAGTTAAATTTATGCATTCCAGTCCATTTTAGTTCACTGATTCCTAAAATGTCGATACTCAGTCTTGCCATCTCCTGTTTGACCACTTCCAGTTTGCCTTGATTAACGGAACTAACGTTGCAGGTTCCTATGCAATATTGCTCTTTACAGCATTGGACCTTGCTTCTATCACCAGTCCCATCCACAGCTGGGTGTTGTTTTTGCTTTGGCTCCATCCCTTCATTCTTTCTGGAGTTATTTCTCCACTGATCTCCAGTAGCATACTGGGCACCTACTGACCTGGGGATTTCATCTTTCAGTGTCCTATCATTTTGCCTTTTCATGCTGTTTATGGGGTTCTCAAGGCAAGAATATTTAAGTGGCTTGCCATTCCCTTCTCCAGTGGACCACATTCTGTCAGACCTCTCCACCATGACCCACCCATCTTGGGTGGCCCCACACGGCATGGCTTAGTTTCACTGAGTTAGACAAGGCTGTGGTCCATGTGATCAGTTTGGTTAGTTTTCTGTGATTGTGGTTTTCATTCTCTTTGCCCTCTGATGAATAAGGATAAGAGGCTTATGGAAGCTTCCTGATGGGAGAGACTGACTGCTGACTGAGGGGGGGAGACTGGGTCTTGTTCTGATGCCTGGGGCCAGGATCAGTTCAGTTCACTTGCTCAGTCCTGTTCGACTCTGTGGCCCCATGGACTCCAGCATGCCAGGTGGTCTTGTCCATCACCAACTACCAGAGCTTGCTCAAACTCATGTCCCTGAGTCAGTGATGCCATTCAACCGTCTCATCCTCTGTCGTCCCCTCTCCTCCCGCCTTCAATCTTTCCCAGCATCAGGGTCTTTTCCAGTGAGTCAGCTCTTCACATCAGGTGGCCAAAGTATTGGAGCTTCAACTTCAGCTTCAGTCCTTCCAGTGAATATTCAGGGTTGATCTCCTTTAGGATGCACTGGTTGGATCTCCTTGCAGTCCAGAGGACTCTCAAGAGTCTTCTGCAACACCACAGTTCAAAAGCATCAATTCTCCGGCGCTCAGCTTTCTTCACAGTACACCTCTCACATCCATACACGACCACAAGAAAAACCATAGCTTTGACTAGACTAGCTTTGACTTTGTCAGGAAGGTAATGTCTCTGCTTTTTAATAAGGGGCCATGCTCAGTAACTCTTTAATCCAGTTTTCTGTTGCCGGGCGGTGTTCCCTCCCTGTTTGGCCTGAGGTCACACTGTAAGCCGCCACCTCTGCTCCTGGACTCTCCCGGGCAAGTCTGGCTCAGTCTCTTGTGGGGTCACTGCCCCTCTCCGCTGGTCCTGGTACACTCAGTTTTCTCTGTGCCCTGCGAGACTCTGTTTCCCCAGTCCTGTGGAAGTTCTGTAATCAAGTCCCACTAGCCTCCAAAGTCAGATTCCCTGGGGGTTCTAGGCTGCTCAGTGGCTCTGTGGTGGGGCTGATACAGTGGTGGTCTCCTCCGACAGGGCTTGCGCCACACGCCGTGTGACTCAGGGCTGCTGCAGTCAGATCCCCTGTGCCCATGGCAGGCCACTGTGACCCGTCCCTCCACAGGAGACTCTCGGACCCTCGAAGGCAGGTGTGGCTGGTCTCTGGTGCCTCTGGGGCCTGGTGCGCACCCGGTTTTGTTTGAGCCCTCTGAGCATCTCTGGCGGGTATGGGGTTTGATTCTAAACGTGATTTTGCCCCTTCTATCATCTTGCTGGGGCTTCACCTTTGTCCTTGGGTGTGGGGTATCATTTTTTGTCGGGGTCCAACATTCTCCTGTGGATGCTTGTTCAGCAGCAAGTTGCAGTTTTGGAGTTCGTGCAGGAGAAGGTGAGCGTGTGTGCCTCTGCTCTGCCGTCTTGAAGGCAGTGTTAGGTTCGCATTTAGTTACCTGTTCTGTATGTGCTGCTGTGTACATGTCAGTCCCGGTCTCCGGGTTTACCCCCCCGCCCTTGCTGTTCACACGACTGTTCTCTGCATCTGTGTCTCTATCTCTGCTTTGTAAACAGGTTCAGCTGTACCATTTTTTTCTAGATTCCACATATATGTTTTAGAATATGATGTTTCTTTTTCCCTTTCTGACTTCTCTCTGTCTGT
The DNA here is from genome assembly GCA_006410515.1 of Procapra przewalskii. NCBI lineage: Eukaryota > Metazoa > Chordata > Mammalia > Artiodactyla > Bovidae > Procapra > Procapra przewalskii. The sequence continues at coordinate 1,716,384 of SJYF01000480.1, read as the reverse complement.
GTGGCTGTCTCTGGGTCCGTCCACTTCTCTGCAGATGGGGTGGCTCTGCCCCGGGTCTGCTGTGCCTGTGTGCCACGCCTTTCTCTGTCTGCCGACGGGCGTCTGCATTGCTCCCGAGCGCTGCTCTTTAAATGGTGCTGCTGTGGATATTGGGGTGCATGCACCTTTTCAAATTAGTGTTCTGGGTTTAAAAAAACCTTTTTATGTAAATATACCCAGGAGTGGAATTCGGAGAAGACAATGGCACCCCTCTCCAGTCCTCTTGCCTGGAAAATCCCATGGACGGAAGAGCCCGGTGGGCTGCAGTCCATGGGTAGCAAAGAGCCGGACACGACTGAGCGACTTAGCAGCAGCAGCAGGAGTGGAACTGCTGGATCTATTTCTAGGTAGTTGGGAAATCTCCACGCTGTTGACCACACTGGCTGCGCCAGTTTACATTCTTGCCAGCAGTGTTGGAGCGTTCCCTTTCCTCCACATCCTTGCCGACATTTGTTATTTGTGTCCCTTTTTATGATAGCTGTTCTGAGTGGTGTGAAGTGATCTTGTGGTTTTGATTTCCCTAAAGAGTAGTGATGTTGAGCATCTTTTCACATGCCTCTTGGTTATCTGCATGTCCTCTTTGGAAAAAATGTCTGTTCAGGTTTTCTGCCGTCTTTTTAAAATCATGTTGTTTGTTTGATGTTGAGTTGTATGAACTGTGTATATATTTTGGATATTTACCCCTTATCAGTCAAATCATTTACAAATATTTTCTCCCATTCAGTAGGTTGTCTTTCCATTTTGTTGGCGTTTTCTTTTGCTATGCAAAATCTTAATCTTTAATTAGGTCCCATTTGTTTATTTTTGTTTTTGCTTCCTTTGCTTTAGGAGACAGATCCCAACAAGTATTGCTGTGGTTTATGTCAAGGAACGTTCAGCCTGTGTTTTCCTCTAGTTTTATGGTTTCCAGTCTTAAATTTAGGTCTTTGATCCGTCTTGAGTTTGTCTTTGCGTGTGGTGTTAACTGGATGGCCCCAAGCCTGTTTGCGAGAGTAGCGGTTCTCTCTGGTCCGCGCCCTCCCGCTGGGAAGCACCACGCAGTGGAGCTGTCAGGAAAGCCCGTGGTGGGCTGGAGGGGGGGGTGGTTTCTTGGTCCAGCCGGGACTCACGCTGGTCATGAAGGAAGGTGGGTGATCACAGTTCGGTGCAGGGAAAGATGGGGCACGGTGTTGCAGGCAAGGGCCATGGTTTGGACAGAGGCAGAGGGACCGGGAAGTCAGTTTTGGGAAGAAAAGGTCCGGGCTCCCTGGGAAGACCAGAGCTGGGGTCCCCTGCTCAGCAGTTAGATCTTCTGTAAGCCTCACACCTCTCTGAGCCTCAGCTTTCCTGTCTGCAGCATGGGTATAGAGCTGATTCTCCTCAGGGCAGTGTCAGGATTGAGTGAGATACAGAAGCAAAAGTGCTAGACAGAGTCTTATTGATGGTATTGCTCCTTGAATCTGTTGTGTTTTTCCTTCCTGTTGTATTTCTGAAAACTTGTTCAGAGAGAGGGAAGGCTCTCTTTGCCACAAAGTTAAGAAGTATCTCTCTTTCAAAAAGATACATTGTCACAGCCTTTCAGGAGTAGGGAGAAATGGTTAACCCCCAGTGCTCCCAGCTGATACGATGAGAGCTGATGTGGGTCTTGGGAGTCTGCCGCTCTGTCTGCTTTTGTGCCTTAAGTTAAAACGTGGGTTCACAGATGAAGCGCCTTTCAGAGCACCTTCCTGATGAGTTCCTCACCGACTTCTCCAGCCTCTCTAGTCTGTCCCCCTGCTGCAGTTCTGTAGCCCTTCTGGAAGAGGCCTGGGAAGGGGTCATGTCTTTCAGCCCCTTGTCCCTTACTGGGGGCACTGTGGTCAGTAAAGCTGGCGCAGTCTGTCTGTGACCCTCCCATCTGTCTCAGCAGGCCTGCTGTGCCCTCCGGCGGCTCCCCTCTCTGCCTTTCTGTCTCTTCTCGGGAGAGACACGACTCCTCCCGCCCATGGCAGCCCTCCGCTCTGCACACTGCTTCGCAGAGCCCCCTGGGTCCTCCCCACCTCGGTCCTCTGTCTCCTCAGCCCTGTGCGTGCATTGTGGTAAGGCACGGGTCTGCTTTGTAACTGTCACTTAATCATCAGTGTTGTGGTTTTTGTTTTTTTTTTGTTTTACTAAACTTTAATAAGAGCTGACTCTTTTTAAAGAGGTGAGTGTCTGCAGCCATGAGATTGAAACACGCTTGCGCTTGGAAGAAAAGCTGTAGCCAGCCGTATCAAAAAGCAGAGACGCTACTCTGCCCACAAAAGTCCATCTAGTAAAGCTATGCTTTTTCTAGTGGTCATGTTTGGATGTGAGCATTGGACTATAAAGAAAGCTGAGTGCCGAAGAATTGATGCTTTTGAACTGAGGTGTTGGAGAAGACTCTTGAGAGTCTCTTGGACTGCAGGGAGAGCCAACCAGTCCATCCTAAAGGAGATCAGTCCTGAATATTCTTTGGAAGAACTGATGCTGAAGCTGAAACTCGAAAACTTTGGCCACCTGATGCAAAGAACTGACTCATTGGATAAGACCCTGATGCTGGGGAAGATTGAAGGCAGGAGGAGAAGGGGATGACAGAGGATGAGATGTTTGGATGGCATCACCGACTCGATGGACATGAGTTTGGGTGAACTGTAGGAGTTGGTGATAGACAGGGAGGCCTGGTGTGCTGCATCCGTGGGTCACGAAGAATCAGACATGACTGAGGGACTGAGCTGAATCAGAGGTGAACTTTGGGGGTTGGATGAGATAGGTATTGTGCTGAGCATTTATGTTTGTTCTTTTAAAACACACTCTCCCCAGTATTCGACACTTTTTATAATTTCTAAAACTAATATAACCATCATTTACAGAAGTAGCATATATTCATGGTAGAAATACCTTTCTGCATTTTTGAAATGCAAATACGTGTGTGTGTGACAGCATACTGTATGATTTAAAATCTGTGGTAAAGTGTCCATAACAAACCTTTCCCGTCTTAGCCGTGTCTCAGTGGCACATTCGTGCGCTCGTGCGCCCAGCTCCAGGACTCTCCCAACCCCAAAGTGAAACTGCCCCCTTTGAACACTTCGCTCCTTCATCTGCCTCCCCAGCCCCTGGCGCCACCGCTCACTTTTCTCGGTGAGCTTGTGCTGAGCACTTCGTGGAAGCGGACTTCTGGGGTGCTCGTCTGCCTGTGTCTGAAGGCCTTCCATGCTGCAGCAATCGTCAGGCCTGCCGTCTTTGCATGTGCAGACACATGTTGTTTTTATCCATTCGTCCATGAGTGAACACTTGGATTGTTTTCACCTTTTCTCTGTTGTGAATCATGTGGGGTGTACAAATACTTGAGTTCTCGTTTCCAGTTCATCTTTGTATAAACCCAGGAGTGGAATTGCTGAGTCATATGGCAATTCTACTTTTAATTTTTTGAGGAATTGCTGTACTGTTTTACATAGTGACGACTGCACCATTTTACTGAATATTCTGTTTCGTAATACACTTTTTTCAGTTAATACACTTCAGTTTTCCATGTCAATGAATTATCTGATATCTAGTCTGTGTGTGTCTGTACTCAGATTTCCTCATTTGTCCCACAGATTTTTTTCCCCATTTTCACCAAGCACTGTATTAAACAATGTATTCACTGTTTCATTCCACTTTGTTGCTGAGTCACTAAGTCATGTCTGAGCTTTCTGCAACCACATGGACTGTAGCCCACCAGGCTCTGCCCATGGGATTTCCCGGGCAAGAACACTGGAGCAGGTTGCCTTTTCCTTCTCCAGGGCCACAGGTGTTTTTTGGAGCTGCTTTGTCCAAACCAGAATATAATTCAGGACCGAATATTGCATTGGTTATTGCATACCTTATATTCTGTCTGCTAAGCGAGTGCCGTCTATTCCTTTTTAAATTTTCTTCTTTTGACAGCTTTATTGAAGTGTAGTTTTCATGCCATTTATAGGGACTTTGTATGTAGGCTGTGTAAGCTGTATAGTAGTCTGTGGAAGGGCCGTTCTGTCCCTGTCCTCCTTACACCACATGCAGTGAATTCATGCAGCGTGTGGCCTTCTGTGTCCGCCTTATCTCACTTGCTGCGATGTGTTCGCCCTCGTCCATGTAGCATGCGCCGTCGTTTACTCCTCTTTATTGCCGGGTAATACCCCACTGTGTGGACGTTGTACAGTTTCTCTCTTCACCGCTTGGTGAAATTGTCAGAGTTCTCACTCTGTTATGAATAACGTTGCTATGAATTTTCCTGTCCAAGGATTTGTTTGAACATGTTTTTCTCTTTCTTGGGTAGACAGGGTCTACACCTAGGAATGGAATTGCTGAGTCCTATGGTAAACTTATGTTTAAGTTTTAAGAAGCTGCCAGACTGTTTTCCAAACCGAGGCCCTCTCCCCTTACTCTTCTCCCGTGACACGTGCTCGGTAGAGACCCGCCCCACCTACTGCCTCCTCTTTTGTGTTTATCTGGCTGCTTGATCATGAAGTCTTTTAGTTTGTTCCCAGTCCTCCTGAATTTCCTATAAACTCAAACATCTGCAGCTTTGGGTTTCCTTGAACTCTTTGTTTTGTGTGGTGGTATAACGGATTAACAGTGCTGTAACAGTTTCAGGTGAGCAGGGACGGGCTCAGCCATGCGTGTATGTGGCTCCTTTCTCCCCCAAGCCCCGCTCCTGTCCAGCTGTCACATAGCACTGAAGAGTTCATGCACTGCACAGCAGGTCCTTGTTGGTTATCCATTCAAGACGCAGCAGTGTGGACATGGCCATCCCCAACTCCCTAACTGTTCCTTCCCCTCAGCAACCATAAGTTCATTTTCCAAGTCTGTGAGCTTCTATTTTGTAAGTCCGTTTGTATGATTTCTTTTAGATGCCACACCTGCGGGCTGTCGTGTGGCGCCTCTCCTCTGGCTGGCTGTGCTCAGGAGGATGCTCCCCGGGTGTGCCCAGGGCTGCTCTAAACTGGGCCATCTCCTCCTTCTCTGGCGGCTGAGTCGCACCCCTTGCTTTGTGTTGCCGCGCTCGCTTTATCCATTCTCCTGTCGACAGACGTTCAGGGCCGCTGTACACAGTGCTGCAGTGAACCCTGGGGTGCTCGTATCCTTCTGGATCGTGTTTTTATCCGTCTGTGCAGCCCAGGAGTGGGATTGCAGGTCAGATGGTAGCTCTGGTTTTAGTTCTTTAAGGAACCTTTGTACTGTTCTCTGTAATGGCTGCACCCGTCTGCGTTCCCACCAACAGGGTAGGAGGGCGCCCTTCTCTTCACACCCTCTCCAGCATTTACTGTTTGTGGATTTTTTTTTTATGATAGCCATTCTGGCGGATGTGAGATCTCATTGTAGTTTTGACTTGCATTTCTTGAATGATTAGTGATACTGGACATCTTTTCATGTGCCTTTTGGCCATCTGTATGTCTTTGGAGAAATGTCTATTTAGGTCTTCTTCTGATTTTTTGAGTGAGTTGATTGTCTGATACTCTGAAGCATCATGGGCTGTTTGTATATATTTTGATTGTGACTAATCCCTTACCTGTCACATCATTTGCACATATTTCTCCCAATCTGTGAGCTGTCTTTTCGTTTTGTTTATAGTTTCCTTTGCTGTGGCAAAGCTTTTGAGTTTGGGTTGGTCCCACTTGTGTCTTTTTGGTTTTATTTCGATTATTCTGGGAGATGGCTCAGAAAAAGATGCGCTGTGGTTTATTGCAGGGAGTGTTCTGCCTGTGTTGTCCCCTGGGAGTTCTGTAGTATCTGGTCCCACTGAGGTCTCTAACCCTGTGGGAGCTTATATGGGGTTAAAGAATGATCTGCTGTCCTTTTTTTGCATGTGGTTGTCCAGTCTCCCCAACACCATTTGTTGAAGAGACTATCTTTCCAACATTGTGTGGTCTTACTCCTTTGTCATAGATCGGTTGACCGTTGGTGCATGGGCTTATTTCTGGCTGTTCTGTCGTGCTCCACTGACGTATATTTCTCGTTTTGTGCCAGTACCATACTGTTTTGATGACTGTAGCTTTGTAGTATAGTCTGAAATCCGGGCACCTGATTCCTCCAGGTCTGTTTTTCTTTCTCAAGATTGCTTTGACTACCTGGGGTCTTTTGTGTCTACATACAGATTTTGGGACTTTTGTTCTATTTCTGTGAAAACGCCATTGGAAATTTGATGGGGACTGCACTGGAACTGTCAATTGCCTTGGGGGGAGTATGGTCATTTTGACAGTATTGATTCTTCAGCCCGCAGACATGGTGTGTCTTTCCATCCGTTGACGCCTCACAGTCTTTGGAGCGCGTCTTTTGTCTCCCTAGGTAGCTTTATTCCTAGGTGTTTTATTCTTTGATGTGTAGATCCGCAGTTTTGTTGGATTCAAGTTTAAGTGTTTTTGCCTAGGACGCGTGGCGGTTTTGTTGTATGCTTCATTCACATTGGGTGACATCAGCAGACATAATGGTTTTTGTTTCTTTCGTGTGTATACTGGGTCCAACATCATTTGTTGAGTTACCTTGACACCTTTATCAAAAGTCAGTCACTGTACACGTGCGATTCTATTTATAGGCTCTTAAAAGAGCCTCCCTCCACCTCCTTGAACTGCAGTTTCTGCCTCTTCATCTCAGCAAGACCGCAGGGTTCCGCTTGGGGTCGCCCTCCCTGCTCCGGGCCCAGCCATGCCTTGCAGCGGGAGGCCGGGCTTGGCACCTTTGTTTGCCTCCACAGCCCAGTCTGGTGTTGCCTTTTGTCCACGTGTGAAAGCAGTTGTTTGATATGATTTGTTCTGTTTCCTAGTGTTTCACACTGGAAGGACAAGTTCCATGCTCCTCCTAGCTGGAAGCAAAAATCTCTTTTCTCTTCTTGATCTTCAGTTTGGGCCGCTTCTGCTGCTCTGTCTTCGAGCTTCGGAGGTTTTCTTAGGTGGCGCTGTGCTGCTGCCGTGGTGCAGCTGTCATTTCGTATATTAAAGCTTTCATCTGGTTCATATATTGTGGAAGTGCGTTTGGTTCTTTGATATATTGTCCATTTCTCCTCATGTTATTTTTGAGTTTCCCTTAAAACCTTCGCATATTGAACATAACCTGCAATGGCTGTGATTAGAGTCCTGGTCTCCTGAGTCTCTTGCCTGCCATTCCTGTTCCTGACTGGCTGTTCTCCTGGTTGTGGGTCACACTTCCCTGCTTTTTGGTATATCCAGGAATTTTTGATTGAATGCCAAACGTTGTGTCTTTGAGCATTTAGATTTTATTCTCCTCCCTCGCAGAATGTTAAGTTTGTGCTAACTGCCAGTAAGTTTTTTGCTGTCATCTAGCTCGTTTTGGAGCTTTTCTCTCTCTTTCTGAACATTACCGGGGCAGACCTAAAGTCTCTCTGTTTGAGAGCACGTTTGCCCTTAATGCCAAAGCGCCTCCCGCGCCAGTGTGCCCGTGAGCCTTGAGTGGCACCTCCCTGTGGCTCCTTCAGACCCAGAATGGGACGACCCGTGGGCACTCTTCTTTGTTCCCGTCTTGGCGCTGCCCTCGGCGCGGTTTAGTAGGGCAGGTCGTGTCAGTTTTGTTTTATAGGTGAAGGTGGCAAGGCCCACCAAAGCTGGCTTTGCGCTGATAGCTGACACCGCTGGGGCTTGAGCCCAGGTCTCTGACTTCTGTTCAGCAGACCCTTTAACTCTGTGAGGACAGAGCGGGTCTTCAGCGTGTGCTTTCTCGGTTAGGAGGCTCACATTTTACGCGGGGAACATTTCTTAAATCAAGAGGATGTATTGTAAGATAGAAATATGTGGGATCATTTTTCTTTTTGAAACGCTGCCACGGAAATAGCTGTGGTGTGTCTAAAATCACTGTGTCTTCAAGTCAAGGACACACGGGTATCTCCAGTGCCCACTTAACACATAGTGTATGGAGAGTGTGTGTTTGTGTACTTGGTTCAAGAATACGGTGATTTAGAAAGTAAAGTGTGCTTCTAAAAGCCCTGTGCCTCTGCTTTCTCTCCAGGTATTTTATGCACGGTGTGTGTCGGGAAGGAAGCCAGTGCCTGTTCTCGCACGACTTGGCGAACAGCAAGCCATCCACCGTCTGCAAATACTACCAGAAGGGCTGCTGCGCCTACGGGGCTCGCTGCAGGCAAGAGCCGTGCCTGCGCTGGCTGCTACACTGAGCCCGCGGGGCCCTCAGTCCTTCATCTGGACCTTGGGTCTTGATGAGGGGAGAGCTTCAAAAGGAGTGTACAAAGATAATTCAGAAACCTCAAACTTAGTGCTCTAAAAACAATTTTAATTTTCCAAAGTCACTTTCAGGCCCTTTCTTATGAGTCTGTAACTATAAATTTGCATTCACACTATACCCAAGATTCTGTCTTGCCTTCTCTTAAGAACATGTCATATGCTCTTCCCAGTGCTGCTACTGTCACCTACTAACTGTAATTTTATAACCTTCCATAACGTTGACGTACCATCATTTAACTCTTCTACATTAGCTACTTTTAGAGGCGTAAGTGGCTTCCAGCTTTCTGCGTGAGCACGCGTGCAGCAGACACTTAGGTGCGCAGTCTTCATTTGAAGCCGCCATCTGTAGGTGCGCGCAGAGAGCGCTGCTCCGCCTCCTGGACTGTGGGCACCCTCTGTCCCTCCCTGTGTTCCCTGGACATGGGCGCTTCAGCCCACCCTGCTCTGCTCCCGCCCGCGGGTGCCCCCAGGAGTCCAGGGAGCAGCCAGCATCTCCTGGCGGGTCGGGCTCTGCGTGGTCTGGGCAGCACGTCCGTCCCACTCGAGCTCCATGAAGGCCCTCAGAGGAAGTAATAGACAGCAGTGTACCACCCACTCTGAATTGCCAGGCAGTTCTTCTTACCAGCTGGTAAGAGTTTTGTCGATTAAAGTACAGGAGAAGGCTGTCTCCCTGTCCACGTGCACAGATGGAACAGAACGGGTGCCGTTGCAGCCTGGGGCGGGTGAGGCGTGTGTGTGCGGGGCTCCTGATCCTCTCCGTGTGTCTTGTTCAGGTATGATCACACGAGGCCCTCTGCTGCGGCTGGTGGGACCATGGGCACTGTGCCCCATGGGGTGCCCTCTCCGGCTTTCCACAGCCCTCGCCCTGCTTCTGAGCTCACCGCATCAATCGTGAAGGCTAACTTACACGAGCCTGGGAAACGCGAAAAGAGGACGTTGGTTCTGAGAGACCGAAGTGAGTGGGCACGGCCCTGACTCCCCTTTGAGCAGCACCCTCGTGTCCCGGGCTTCCCTGTCAGGGGGCCCCTCAGCATCTACCCAGAGCCCCCTGAGAGCAGCCTGCTCTGCTGCAGGGCACTCGAGCCACACGTCTGGTCTCGTGCCTGAGGTGGGGAAGGGACGCTGCTGGCACTGCCTGGGGTGCTGGCCCAGCTCTGAGAGGCTGCAGGCTGCTCGTCGCGAAGCTCCGCGCTTTGATGAAGTGCGTGTTTCACTGTTTCCCTTCTCCGTTGGTTCACAGTCTCAGTCCTCACGCTGAGCACTTTCAGAAACAGAACAGCACATCGCGGTTTGGGGAGTGGTCTGTGCCCTGGAACAGGGTCTGCCTGGGTCGGTTTGGGGAGTGGTCTGTGCCTGGAACAGGGCTTGCCTGGGTCAGAGACTACAAACTGTAGTTGTTTTATTGGCTGGTTCTCACCAGGGGAAGGAGTTTCTACTTCTGGAAATTGTTCAGCATAAGATAGGCAGATACCCTGCTAAGCAAACAACAGGTCCATCCCATAGCTCCCCCTGTGAGGAGGTTAGGAGCGTGTGCCAGGGCGGCGGCGGCTCCTGGCTGAGAGGTGGGTGGTGGCTGAAGGGCAGAAATCTGCCCCGGATCTTTAGTCTCCTCACCGTAAAGTGACTGGTGAAAAGGAAGTCTCTGCAATTCTATTGACATCATTCAGATTCCATTTGACTTTTTCTTTTAAGTGTAACTAGTCCATGTGTTGACATTTCCATACTTGCCATTTTTAAGAAGCAACTTTCACATTTTTTTATATAAATATATCACCGTCTGCTTTGCTATTTCCCTATGTTGCCAATTATGGCTTTTTGGTTTTTATTACAATTCTAAGTAATGTCACTCTGAACATTTTCCCCTCCGGCCTCTTTTTTGTTCCATACATTCCCGAGGGTAAAACTCCCAAAGTCAGGGTTAATCTGTCAGGTTTTGACTGATGGCTTCCCAGAAAGGTTGGGCCGGTGTTCACGAGTGTGTGCACTGTGCGTTTTCTCTCCAGATCTCTCTGGCATGGCTGAAGACAAGAGCTGCCCCAGCGTGGGGGCCAGTGCCGGGGGCTGCAGCGCCCCGCAGAGCGGCCCTGAGCTGCGGCCACACTCCTACCTGGACGCCATCCGCAGCGGCCTGGACGACCTGGAGGCCAGCAGCTCGTACGGCGGCGGGCAGCAGCTGTGCCCCTACGCGGCCGCCGGGGAGTGCCGCTTCGGGGACGCGTGCGCCTACCTGCACGGGGAGGTGTGCGAGATCTGTAGGTTACACGTCCTACACCCCTTCGACCCTGAGCAGAGGAAAGCCCACGAGAAGGTATGGCGCCCAGCTTTACATGAGCACGTCTGAAGGAGCGGGGCGGGGGTACACTAGGTGACAGAGCCCTTGGAGGCTCTGTCCGCGTCTTTGTGCCAGCAACCCTGCATTCTGGGCCTGGCCAGCCAGGCCCAGCCCCGTGAGAGTGAGGCGCCCGCTGCCGGAGGGACTGGCAGGGCCAGAGGCTCCAGCGTCTTCTGGCAGCCTCCGCTCAGCACAGGCTGTGGAGGGGCTGCGCCTTCCGCATCTCCAGCGGGTGAGGGGGAGCTGCACCCTCCACCGTCTCCAGGGGGTGTGGCGGTGAGCGCCGATTAGAGCTGCCCTCCCCCAGGGATGCAGTGCCCGTGTGCCTGTGGGTTCGGCTCGTGTGCGTCCACCGTGCCAGGGCCAGGGTCTGTGTATCCTTCACGTTGACTCCGGTGCCCGGTACGTGGTGCTGCACCAGGACGTGTTCACCTGCTTCCTGAGTGGAGGGGCGTGTCCTGGGAGGAAGTGATGCTGCCGACCTCCGACCCTGGCCTGTCAGCCCAGTGTTTTAGGTTAAGAATTGTTCACCGTGTCTGGTATTGGTGTGGGGAAGGGCAGTGCCCAGGGGCCAGGCCACCAGGGTCCCAGTCCTGGCAACCTCAGGACCCCGCATCAGCCCTGTAACTTCCTCAGGCCGCTGATCTCGGGTTTAAATTGGAGGCGACCCCGGAGCGGTGCTGGAGGGCAGAGGGCCGAGCCAGTGGTGGCCTGAGCGC
>SJYF01000480.1:1664973-1698522 GCA_006410515.1 Procapra przewalskii | reverse complement strand
TAGTGATGCTTTCTAAGGCCCACTTGACTTCACATTCCAGGATGTCTGGCTCGAGGTGAGTTACCCCACTGTCGTGGTTATCCAGGTCATTAAGACCTTTTTTGTATAGTTTTTCTGTGTATTCTTACCCCTTCTTAATATCTTCTGCTGCTGTTAGGTCCATACCATCTGTCCTTTACTGAGCCCATCTTTGCATGAAATGTTCCCTTGGTATCTCTCATTTTCTTGAAGAGATCTCTAGTCTTTCCCATTCTGTTGTTTTCCTCTATTTCTGTGCACTGATCACTGAGGAAGGCTTTCTTATCTTTCCTTGCTGTTCTTTGGAACTCTGCATTCAGATGAGTATATCTTTCCTTTTCTCCTTTGCCTTTAGTTTCTCTTCTTTTCTCAGCTATTTGTAACTCCTCAGACAACCATTTTGCCTTTTTGCATTTCTTTTTCTTGGAAATGGTCTTGATCCCTGCCTCCTGTATAGCGTCACAAGCCTCCGTCCATAGCTGTTCAGGCGCTGTCTTATCAGGTCTGATCCCTTGAATCTGTTTGTCGCTTCCACTGTATAATCGTTAACGGGTTTGATTTAGGTCATACCTGAATGGTCTAGTGGTTTTTTTCCCTACTTTCTCCAATTTCAGTCTGAATTTGGCAATAAGGAGTTCATGATTTGAGCCACAGCCAGCTCCCGGTCTTGTTTTTGCTGACTGTAGAGAGCACGATCAGTCTGATTGCGGCGCTGGCCGTGGCGGTGTCCATGTGTAGCGTCTGCTGGCTCCATAGCAGCTTCCACAGCACACTGCAGTGTTCTCAGCCCGTCACTGTGTTTTACATTAGATACGTGCTCATCTTACAGGTTAGAGTTTGTAACCTTTCACCAGCTTTCCCTATTTTTTAGCACTGTGTTCTTGGCTACCATGTTTCTGCTCCGTTTCTGTTTGTGTAACTTTTGCCCTGAGAGCCCCATGTTTCTGCTCCATTTCTGTTTGTGTGACTTCTGCCCTGAGAGCCCCACGTGTGTGACCCTGCAGGGTCGGTCTTCCCTGCTCACCTCACTTAGCATGACGCCCTACAGGACAGTCCAGGCTGTCACTAATGACAGGGCTTCCTTGGCTCCTGGAACGTGTGTTTGGGGGTTTGCCTGCTGGGTCGGGGGGCTCCCAGGTGGCACTATTAGTAAAAATCACACCTGCCAATATAGGAGATACGAGAGACGCAGGTTTGATCCCTGGGTGGGGAAGATCCCCTGGAGGAGGGCATGGCAACCCACTCTAGTATTCTTGCCTGGAGAATCCCACGGACAGAGGAGCCTGGCGAGCAGGAGTCCCACAACTGAGGACTCTGACATGGCTGAGGCAACTGAGCATGTGCGCACAAAGTGCCGATTGTAAAACCCCGCCTGCCAGCTCAGCAAGCGCCAGTTCAGTCCAGGGATCTGGCATATAGACTGGAGAAGGAAATGGAAACCCACTCAAATCTTCTTGCATACAAAATTCCACGCAAAGAGAAGGCAGGCGGGCCGCGATGCACGCGGTCACAAAGACGGAGGACAAAATGTAGGAACTGGGCTCGAAGACAGCTGGCATTTCCATCCCCAGATCTGTGTAAAGGGCCGGAACGCACCATATTTTAAGTTGTCGGTAGACATTTACACAGGACGGCAGCATTCCTGCATTTTCTGTTCTGGTTGCTAGGGCGGTGAGAAGCTAGAGAACGTCCGGGTGCTGGGTGCTAGGGGAGAGTGGGGTGTGCCAGAGGACACAGCCAAGGACGTGCGTCTCCTCCCTGCCTCAGCCTTAGCCTCACGCCCCAGCAGGCAGACCTCAACCGCTGGAAGACAGCTGGGCTGAGGGTGCTGTCCAGGCAGGGGCTTCCTGTGGAGAGTGGGCGGTCTGGCACCAGGACGCTTGCAGACGCGGTGCCTTTTGGAGCCCACACCGACCGGAGGGTGCGCCAAGCTTGGGTCCGCCTGGCTTGCTGGAGCTGTCGGCGGGCCCTCCTGGCTCCGCAGGATGCGGTCCCCGCCTTATGGGCCCAGACTGTGCAGTGCCCAGTGGTGCCGCGTGCAGTCTCCTCCTGCCCGGCTCCTGCAGCTCCCTGAACGGCCAGTGTGGGAACCCAAGCCTGCTCGGGCTCCCGGGATGGGGCACAGCCCGGGGCCAGAGACCTCAGGGGGTGCCGCTGGCCTTGCTCTTACCTTCAGTTGTGTCTCCCTGTGGCGTAGGGTTCCTCTTCTGTGCTGTTTCTCTCCTGGGTGTCCCGCCACTGACTCACTTATACACACACACGTTTTTGTTTCACTTTGTGGCCCAGTCTATGAGAGAGGGGTCTGGACTGTCGCTCTGCGCGTGTGCTCGGGCGGTCAGATCCTCCTGCTCCTTGCTTTGGCAGCTGTCAGGCTGTGTCGTGGACCTGGTGGTCAGTTTTTGATGTGGGTTCAGCTGTCTCGTGTTGTAGATTCCACCTACAACTAATAGCATATATATTTTTCGGAACTTCTACGTCTAAGGTCTTCACTCTGTATGCAAAGTCCAAGGCTATCCAGGTTGTTGGAAAAGGCATCATTTCATTCTCTCTCTTTGGCTGAGTAGTAAATAGTCCCTTCTGTAAAGCGCCCCATCTTCTGAACCCTCCTGTTTGTTGATGGGTGTCTTGTGCCGTGTCTGTTCCTAGGGACGGAGCCCAGAAGCGGCGTACCTTCGCCTGTGGGCCCAGGTTTGTCACTGGCAGACCACCTGGTGTGTGTGTATTGAGCTCTTTTAGAAAACTCTGGCCCTTTGTCGACAGGCCTTTTACAAACATGCCTTCCCAGAGACAGCCCGGGGGGAGTCCGTGTGCCCTCTGCCCTCTGTGCTAGGTACTGTTTGTAGAGATTCGAGGATGGCCACCGTCAGTGCTGAGATGATAGACACCTCATTGTGATTTTTTTCAGCCCTAATAATCAGCGAGGCGGCATCCTTTCCATGTGCTTGAAAAGGGGTGGGGGGACTGTTCTTTGTGAAATGAATGTCTTGAATTTGCTTCTTGAGAGGCAGTTCTGAACTGTTTTTGATGAGCTACCCAGAGATGGCTATGTGGCAGGTGTCACTCTCGGCCCCTCTGGCCTTGTGACTTAGAAGGGCCCATGAGCCGGGATACCGAGGTGCTGTGATAGGAAGCGTCCACAAGGCGGCAGCACCCCTGCATTTCCTCCCCAGTGCCGGTGCCGTGGCAGCCAGAGCCCTGGAGAAAGGCGTGCTCCCCGGGGGCTGGGGGAGCTGGGCCGGAGGAAGGCGCGAGGGCCGGAACCTCGTTCCTGCTTTCCCCTCAACGTTCACAAAATGGGGTGTGTGCACTATGGGGATCCGTGTGTGCTAGTGGGTCTGTGTATATTGTCTAGTGCACGCTAATCTGTCATGGCAGGGAGGGCTCACTCTGGAAAGAGGAAGGAAATCCACCACCAGGACCCTTGCCGACCTGAGGACTTTTCGAACTCCTTACAGCCCACAAGGCGCCCTGAGCTTTGGGTCAGCTTGCTTGAGCTGTAGGCATGGCCCTCCTGGGTCTGTGGACTGATCCCATCCTGAATGACCGAGGGTGTTGAAGAATTAGTAAAAGGTGACTCAGGACTGGCTGTGCTGTTTTGCTGTAGGTCCCTAGGATATTTTTCTCCAGGACCTACTGGGAGTCCTGTGTGGGAAAGTTAATGTCCTTGCGGTGTTTCTTGAGACGTCTTTATTGAAATACATCAGTTGGTTATAGTCAAGCTCCCAGCTTTATGCTAATCACTGAACTATCTTTACATCAGCAGGCTATGAGACTTGCTTCTTTGAAGTGCCATTGTATTTTATACAATGTTTTCTTCTCAAAACTCTTCCATTTTTCATTCTCATGTTAAATATTGGTCTTCCCTTGCATGAATGTGAAAAGTGAAAGTGAAGTTGCTCAGTCGTGTCCGACTCTTAGCCACCCCATGGACTGCAGCCCAGCAGGCTCCTCTGTCCATGGGATTTTCCAGGCAGGAGCACTGGAGTGGGGGCCAGTGCCTTCTCCAGTAGGATCTTACTAGCATTATTTTAATCAACTAATTAAGCAGAACTGCCCAGTCTACCTAATAGGTCTTTAACGTAAAGTGTAAGACAGAACAGTAAAGTAATATCCGGTCATCTTACATTAAAAATACTTAATTGCTAATGCAAAGCAAAGTAATATGAAGAGTGAGCACTTTCTCCAACAGGAAGAAGGGGCCACTGTGTTCACATGTCTAGAGCCTGTGAAGGAATGTATGGGAATGGAAAACTTTTGATAGTCTGGACAATGTAAACAAACCTGTATTATCCCAAAGTGGTTAACTTCCGTTTTAAGAAGTTAGAAGACAGATCTATCTGCTGGACACTTGAGGACGTAGCGGACAGTGCTCTAAGGGCATTTCGATGTGGGATATTATTTACTTAACCAAGTGAGGTACTTTTCTGCTTGCAGATAAGCCTCCTGAAGTTCAGAGGACACTGGCAGTATCAAGAGGTAGGCAGACTTGTAATAGAAGCCAGCCTTTTGGGTAATTTACAAACTTATCATATTCAAATGATACTCAGCTCCTCATATTCAAACCAGTGGAAGGCCATGGCGCAAGCAGCTCTCATAGGAAGTCTGGAATTCTTTCCCTGGCTCTTAGCACATAAAGCGTATGTTTTGTTTGCATTAGCATCAGTTTTAGAATGTTACTCAGTACACACTAAACAGCTTCCAGTGTCTGACCTCAGGAGAATTACTGCAGACCAGTGTGCTCTTTTAAGTCAACAAGAACTCGCACCATTATCTGTTTGATCTTATCCTCAGAGACTGTATAATTCGGCTTAGGGAAATCTATAAAACAGAAAATCATCTCAGCCCATCTTCCAGTCAAGGGCTGACTATTGTGAGAGACCAAACATGCTAGAGGCTTTGTTGTCGCCTGTGAGCGTTGCTCTTAGGAGCTGATGGAGTACATTTTGACCATTGTTTCATCACACATTTTTTTCTGCAGGTGATAAACGTTTTTATATTGCCCACTCAGTTTCTTTTTCTCCCGTCCCCACCCCCCTAGTCTTTTTCTCTGTTCACCTTGAACACCTTTCAGGAGCAGCTGCTTGTCATCTTGAGGTTCGGCTCTGGTGCCTTTTCTCATTGAGAATGGGTCACCTTTTACTGATTCTTCTGTTGTGTCATCTTGTGTTTTTAGCACCCAGTATGGTGGGGGAGGACAAAGAGCTGACGACAAAGCTTTCCTCACCCCGAATAGTGGATTTCCACCCACTGTGGCTTTGCGTTCTTCAGGCCACAGAGGCACGTCTTTCCACTGGCGTTTTCGCTCCCTTGCCAGTGTGTCTGACTGGGGCCTGCTCGAGGTTGAGCACTGTTATGTCTCAAAAAGGTAACTCAGCCTCTTACCATTCCATTCTTCCAGGTGTCTATAACCCCTTGAAAAACCCTGCTTTTGTTCATTCTTCATAAACTAGAAATACAGATATGATTAAAAGACCTGAAGGCACTAGTTTATCTGCAGAAATGGTACTAAGAGCAAAACCAGCTCCTTTAAGCTACTGAAGGCTTGAGAGCTGCTCGTTTGCTTACCTCCTGTGGTGGCCCTCAGTGTCCACCAGAGGGCAGGAGCAAGGCGGGGGGGTCCGGCCTGCAGAAAGCCCTGCTGCAGCCCCCTGGAAACCTCCCAGTACAGCTGCTGGGTTTCATGGCCTCGCTTTCTGTGGATGAGTGTTTCTGTGCATTGCACAGATTTTACTGAGCGGTGGGCCCAGCCCCTTCAACCTAAATGCCAGTGTGGGAGACCTGGTAAGAAATTGCCCGGGAAGTTACGCAAGGAGTTACCTAGTCCTCATGGCACCTGGCAGTGTCCGGAGAGCAGGATGGGGCGGGGACCTTGAGCCCGGACGCGTGAGCAGCCTGTGTGCTGGGCTTGTGGGGGCAGGTGGAATGACGGGGGTGCAGATTTTGTTTGGGGAGCAGTCCCTCGGGTTAAAAGGAATGAGGGAAGATGTGGCATTCACAGCAACACAGACCCGAGTCCTGAGGGGCCTCAGCCTGGCCGGGGCCTTCGGGAAGAGGACGGCAGGGAACTCGCCACAGTCCTGTCCGAACCGAGAGGATAGTCGCCTGGGGAGGTGCTCTGTAGACTTGGTGGCCAGATAAGGCTGGGGAAAAATCATTTTAGGGTGGGGACTAGAGTCTAGAACCTGACACATTTTAAAAAGCCAGTGTCCCAGAGACCCTGGTAAGAACCCCCGGCTTAGGCGGTTGAAGCTTGGGAACAGGGGGCCACAGCCCCTGTGGGAGGCTGGCTGTGAGGAGCTGGGTTCCGGCCGGCCTCACCCTCTGCATCTTGTCAGCTGGGGTCAGGCTTCATCTCTCCACCTTCTCCAGACACCTTCCGGCTTCTTGGGCGTTTCTTCAGCTTGGGGTAACTTTGGACCACAGATTTCATTTCAGCAAGGAATGTGGATTGTCTGTCTGGTTTTGAGTTTCAGGAGCAGGGATTTTTTTACAGAGATCTCTAGCTAGAAGCTGAAGATGGGGAAAGTTTAACTTTCCGACTCCTGTGTTCACCTCGATGTGATGCTGGCCGGGAGGATGGGGAGCTTGCCTAGGTGGAGCCAGTGCTGGGACCCTGGGCTAAGACGAGTGGCCCGGCTTCAGAATCTTGGCCAAACAGGGCTCCCCGTGTATGTGAGACTCCACGGGAGGCTGTGCAGTGTGATGAACCACCGTCCAGCATGGAGATCAGCTTCCAGCATCTCTGAGCCTCCGTCAGTGGAGGAGTGGTTCATCTGCATCCAGGTGTTGACATTATCCTCTTATGCTTTTCAGGAAAAAAGCTTGTAAATACTTTGAGCAAGGCAAAGGGACCTGTCCATTTGGAAGCAAATGCCTTTACCGTCATGCTTACCCTGATGGGCGGCTGGCAGAGCCTGAGAAACCGCGGAAACAGCTCAGCTCCGAAGGCACTGTGCGGGTGAGGACTTTGCTCACCTGTGGGCATTGCCGGGGCCACGCCTCGCCTCTTTGGGGCGTTGGCCACAGGGACGCCGCTTTTGCGTTGCGGTTAGCAATAACCAGGCATGTCTGCTGGCTGTCTTTGCAGTTCCTAAATTCTGTGCGGCTCTGGGATTTCATCGAAAACCGAGAGAGCCGGCATGCCCCCAGCACTGACTGAGGACGTGGACGTGACGGAGCTCGGGGACCTCTTCATGCATCTGTCCGGGGTGGCGCCGTCTGAGACCTGAAGAGTGGCCGCGCCCTCCTCGGGGGCTCTGCGGCCCAGCCTCCAGCCGTGCCGAGCTCCGTCCACGGCGGCCCAGGGCAGTGGGTGCCGGAGTCAGTGGGGCTGTACGCCTCTGGGTCTCAGCCACTCCGTTACTACAGCGGTGGGAAGAGTGAAGGATATAAAATAACCTAACACGTAGATGGGGTCCTGCTTCTCTAGCTGCTACTGTAGTTGCCCCTCCAGCTGCCCCCGCAGCAGCAGGTACTCGGATCCCCAAAGGAGCCTCCCCCTTCAGAGGGCTCCTGTGTGGCAAGCGTCCTAGTGTGCTCAGCGTGTGCTCCACACGGGATCTGCACTTGCTTTTAAAACAACTGCGGCCGCCGCACACCTTACTTGCCTGGCTCACAGCTTGGCTGAGGGCGCTCCAGGGCCCCAGGCAGGGCAGAAGCGTTGCAGCTGGGTGTTCCTCTGAGGGGGGCTCCTGAAGCAGCAGGGGGCAGAGCAGATATGGCCCCCCCGTTCAGGGTTTTGGGGTCACCGGGCAGATAATAACCTTGTGGACACGCCCCTGGCTCTCACCTGCTGGCTTGTGACCCGAGGGTCCCTGTACCAAGGGCTGCTGTGCGCTCTTCTCTGTAAACTGGCTTTGTTTGAGTTGAAGTTTTATACAAATATAACAGCACCTAAGAACAGTTTCTAGTTCTGACCCAGCAGTGGTCCTGAGGAAAACCGAATACAAGTCTCTCATCAGTTGTGATTTTAAGAGCTTAAACTATTGTCAATCCCAGAACTCCAAGCCTGAATTATCTATTTTTATAGACATCTGTAGATACCAGGTATTTTATAAACTGTATTAAAGTATGGGTAAAAGAAAGTCTACTCCTAACCTGCGTTTAGACTGCTTTTCTGCATAATTCCCACAGTTAACTCTTTAGTGGAGGTTGGATTCCATTCACTCCGGTAGAGACTGGCCCATTTCCTGCTTCTGGAGTTCTGCTCTGGAAGGCTGAACAAACTGAAATTGATCCTGTAAGCTCAGGATTACTTTAAGAGGAGAAAACAGCCATTAAACCTACATTAAACCTACATTTAATTTATTTTATTAAAATAACATAATTGAATAACTGTATTTTATCAGGCGCAATAAAAACAAAATTAAACGCAAATCATCAAGAAAACCGGTGTTCCTGGCTTCCTTGCACACATGATGGGATGCAGACACAAGGCTGGCCAGGCCCCGCCCACAGGGGCCACTCTTGGAAGACTCGCACGCTGAGGACCGCTTCCCGGGGCGGGGAGGCCCAGCACCGGAGCCCGTCAGGAAAGGACGTGTCCCCAAGTCAAGTCCCTAGTACCAAAGCGGGCTCGTCCAGTCCGCCGCGGTCCCGACAGCCCTGGGCTGTCTGGAGCGTTATGTGCAAAGCTACCTGTTTGGCGCCACACCAAGTGTCTGCAGGGAAGGCCTTCTGTGACAGCGACCCGCCTAGGAGCTGGCTCAGTCCACATGTCCCACGTCACAGCTGGCTGCCTGCCACCTTCATTTCCCCTCTGAGCGTGGTGGTTGTTTCAAAGACACTCCTGCAGCTGACAGCTGGGCCCACTGTGTGGCCATCAGCAGCCACGGGTGCATCTGGAGGAGGTCGGCTCATGAGCTCGGGGGCCGCCAGGGAGCAGGATAAACCAGCTGGNNNATGGCTTCCTCCTCCCGGGGCAGAAAAGGCAACGTGAAGTTAAGGCCCTGTTGAGTGGTGTAGAAGGTCCTTAGCAGCAGCTTCTCGGAAGACCAGCTCCGTCCCCACAGAAAGGGAACAGACGGTGGTGCGTGCTGACCGCCCTTCCCGCCGGCAGCCCGGGCAGAGGCGCGGGGCCGCTAGAAGACGGGCAGCCGAGGGGATGTGGTCAGCGTGCAGGCGTTGATGTCCTCAGTGTGGGCTGCCCGGTGCAGGGAGGGCTCCGAGGCGCTCCGGTTGATCTTGGGCAGAGAGTGCTGGAGCAGCTCAATGGAAGACAGGATCTGAAAGAGGCGCCAGGACAGTCTCGGGGGGCGCACCGGGTGTCCCTGGAGCAGCTTCCCCTTGGGCCCCAGACAGGCCTTTCCCACCCCCACGCACGGCCTGTGCAGGACGCATGTCTGGCCGCCTCCGCATCACTCAGTCGCCCAGTCGCGTCCGACTCTTTGTGACCCCATGAATCGCAGTACGCCAGGCCTCCCTGTCCATCACCAACTCCCGGAGTTCACTCACTTGTGTCCATCGAGTCAGTGATGCCATCTCTCATCCTCTGTCCCCTTCTCCTGCCCCTAATCCCTCCCAGCATCAGACCCGCTCTAACGTGCTCAAGCGCCTGGACCCAGCCTTACCTGGGGAAAAAGAGGCCTCTCTTCCTTCACTTTCTTCACGCAGTCGGCTACCAGCCTCTTCATGGCTTTGGGGCAGTTCTTGTAGAGCTTGCTGAGGTCTGGGGAGGCGTACCCGCGGCCCACCATGAAGATGATCTGGGGAAGCAGCGGGGGAGGGCGGGCGGTGAGCAGAGTGCCTCTGACCCTGCCGCCCAGACAGCGGCCCGGCCTCCCAGAGCCCACGGGTGGGCACCAGGGACGCACCTGGTCGCGGTTGTTGATGTGGGAGTAGGGGAGCTCCCCCGTCATGAGCTCATACAGCACGATGCCGTAGGAGTAGACGTCAGACTGGAAGCTGAACGGGTTGCTATCCTGCATCCGGATCACCTCTGGGGCCTGAAGAACCAAGTGCATCTGTCACTGGGCGCCCCAGCCGTCCAGGAGCCAGGCTGTCTGTCCCGGGGCTAAGTGTGCCTGTCCTGTCCTCAGAAAGCCCCGCGGCTGCTCATCCCCAAGGGCTCCTACGCCAGAGCCCGAGGTGAACCCAGCACCCCCACCACCCACTCTACGCTGTGCTGTGCCACCAGCTCCCTCCAGGAAGCCCGTAATGCCCGGGAGCTGCTGGCACAGGACACGGCATGGAGGTGCTCTGGGCTTGGCCTGGAGTTTGCACCTGGCCCCCCAGCCCACCAACCGCCATAGGCGCCGAGCCGCCTCACCATCCACAGGATGGAGCCGGTGGGCTGCTCAACCTGCTGAGAACCACTCCAGCGTGACTTCACCGTGGCCAATCCAAAATCACCGATTTTCACCGTCAGGCCTTCGTGGAGAAATATATCTCAATGCTCGTTAAGGACGCTAGTTTAGAAGGACGGTCCCGTTCCTCCTGAAAAGCCGCCCCAAGTTCCCCTGGCACCACCTCTCGGCCTTCCCTGCGCTGGACCTGTGGTGCTGCCGAGGGGACCAGAGCGAGGGGCCCGGCCAGCCCTGTCCCTCCCGCTGCGCTCACAGGCAGCTGGGGCTCCCCACAGCCTGCAGGGCCTCACACCCCAAGACCGCGAGCTCAGCCTGCACCTCACTCTCCCATGACCAAGAGAAACACCTCAGTCCTGAGTGCTGTCTGCCTTCAGACATTTCCCATGAGAACAGGTACCGTGGTGACTTCAAAATCAGAACCAAACTTGCCTCTGGCCCGGGTAAATTAGTCAGGTGGTTTAAGGCCGACGTGTGATCTGCTGATGCCCAGTGATCCGTACCTCCTTAGAATCGGGTGTCTGCTTTCGCGGTGTGATGTGTTGGCCCCCAAACCCACCACTTACAGTTACTTCCTGCCTCAGACACATGCCCCAAGCAGGTCACATCCCAAATTCCAGCCCAACACAACTGCTGTGCCTCCCACGGGCCAGGAGCAAAGCTGGCTGGCTGCAAAGCCGCTCCTCTGAGAGGCTGGGGGCGGGAGGCAGGTGTGCAGCTTGTCTACTCCACGCCTAGAGCACGAGAACCGCCTTTATTCACACCCCTTCTGCAAGAGCACATTCCAGTCGGAAAAGGGCTGATTTCAACAGTCTCTAAGGAAACTATTTCTGTGCATTCAAGAAACACAATTTCAAGTAATAATTCTAAAAATCTTATAACTTTCGACTTACATCTACTTTCTGACCAGATATAATCCACAAACCATAAATAAACATGAGACAAAAGGCTCCTTCCCCCCAGTTAGATTTACTAATAAATAGCATTCTAAGTTAGGCCTGTTTCAAGCATAACCAAAACAAGCATCTCGACTTTGGGGAACTCTTTCCAAAGCCACTTCTGCTGAGGTCACCTTTACACGTCTTCTACATTCAGAACTGAGCGGTCTGACGAAACCAGCACCAAAGGATACTGTTGGATTTCATGTCTCTGTGGATGATGTTCTTTGCATGCAAATAGCTGTGAAGGGAAAAATAAACCTATTAAAACCAGTTTGAGAGACATTGGTAAAAAGCAGCTTCCTTCAGATTACATCAAAGAAGCGAGCCGCTTGGAAGGCATGGCTCCCAGCTGAGGAGTTACGGGGCCAACATGTTAGCTCGGTTCTCTATTTGGTTGCATCTTTACAGAAAAGCCTGATTCGACGTTTTGGCCACCCCAGTATGGGTGCTGGTCCTGCCCTGGTTCAGCGTGGTCTCCGTTAGGACTCAGACCTGAAAGCAAGGCCACAGCACAAACAGGGAGGGTTGTCTTTTAGCATCAGTTTTATTCAAAAGGTAATTCTGACAACCCATCAGCTGATAAACAAAACCACATCTGTACAGCGGACTGTTCTTCAGCCACAGAAAGGACTGCAGTACTAACACGCTGCAACAGACGAACGCCTCAGAAACAATGCCAAGGGAAAGCAGCCAGACACAAAAGACTTCCATCCAATTAATCTTGAAAATGTTCTAAAATTAGATAGTGGTAATGGCTGCACAACTCTGAATATACTAAACAAACAAACAAAAAATCCTCAACTACAGG
This sequence comes from Procapra przewalskii, assembly GCA_006410515.1. NCBI lineage: Eukaryota > Metazoa > Chordata > Mammalia > Artiodactyla > Bovidae > Procapra > Procapra przewalskii. The sequence goes on along the minus strand of SJYF01000480.1, from coordinate 1,686,454 downwards.
GGTGAATTTCATCTCTAAAAAACGAGTCACTAGTCATTTCTGACGGAGAAGGCACTGGCAACCCACTCCAGTACTCCTGCCTGGAAAATCCCGTGGACAGAGGAGCCTGGTAGGCTGCAGTCCATGGGGTCGCCAAGAGTCGGACATGACTGAGCGACTTCACTTTCACTTTTCTCTTTCATGCATTGGAGAAGGAAATGGCAACCCACTCCAGTGTTCTTGCCTGGAGAATCCCAGGGACGGCGGTGCCTGGTGGGCTGCCGTCTATGGAGTCGCACAGAGTCGGACACGACTGAAGCGACTTTAGCAGCAGCAGCAGCAGCAGTTATTTCTGAAAATGTATACCATGCAAATCCTGTATGAATTTTGCAAACATGAAAGGAGATTTCATAAACCACTTGCAAGCACAACTTCAGTTCAGTTCAGTCTCTCAGTTGTGTCCGACTTTTTGTGACCCCATGAAGCGCAGCTTGCAGAGCCTCCCTGTCCATCACCATCTCCAGGAGTTCACTCAAACTCACGTCCATCGAGTCGGTGATGTAAATTATCAGAAAAGTGACATCTGATAAGCCCTCAGGTGGATAAACCACACTGGATGGCTACACCTCAGAGGCTTGGTGCCCCTCAGAAGCTGCCGGCCCGCTCTGTGTTCTGGGGTGTCTGGCTGAACTCAGGACAGCAGCTGGAACCTGAATCTGAGCCCCAAGCAGGTAGACAGCTCAGGCAAGAAACCCAACATTCTCATTCTCTGAGTCCACCCCACAGGTTCACTTCCAGCTGCGCAAAAATATCACAGAATCCACTTAATAGACTGAGGTTTCCCTAATCTTGGTTTTGATTTAGTGACACAGTACAGGGACCCCAGACCTCCTACTCGTCAAGCCACCCACTCACTCCATCCCCTGAGCCGTCTGCCGGGCGATGTCGATCAGCTGGAACATCTGGAACTTGGTCTCCTGGACGTGCAGGTGTTTGTAGAGGCTGCTGCCCTCGCACCACTGGGTCACTATCGCCAGGTTGTCCTTCGTCATGTACCCCATGAAAAGCAGGATGTTCACGTGCCGGGTTTTGCTGGAGGGAGAGGAACAAAAGGCTCTGCGCTTCTGCAGACAGGAAGATGCATCCTGCCCCCAAGCGCAGCCAGTGTGCTCCCGACACCACCGTGCTTACAATGCCGGGGCTCGCAAAGCAACCGTGGCAGACTGCGCCCACACAGCCGCTGCTCTGGGCTAGCAGGGCGCCACCCGGGTGCTGCCCTGGACGGCAGAGAGGGTGTCCCCTCCCAGCAGCACAGACCCACCAAGCTCCCCACAGGGGTCACAGGGACCCCGCATCTGCGAAGCCCATCCACTCAGCCTAGTCCTGAGTCTATTAGGGACTCGACAAAGATTGAAAAGCTGATGGTTTTGAAGTTCAAATTAAGGCCATTTGGCTATAAAGAGTTCTTGGAAATAAATATGAAAGCAGAACCTGTTTCTCCCTATGTTAAACCAAAGCCCAGCGACAGAAGCTGAGCTGATGAGGTGGCGAGCCCAGAGGCTGAGGCGGTGGAGGGGTGGCGCCATCAGAGCGGCTCTTCTCAAGGCCTAACGAGCACAGGAGCTGGAAGAAGCTTCCACTCCTTTCCACTTGAAAGGGAGCTCCACAGGGGCATGCCCCCAGAGGCAGGTCCCGCCCCCCCACAGCGCCAGAGGCCTGCTCTCCACTCACCGGAGGACAGCCACCTCGTTCCTGAAGGCCTGGAACTGCTCTGGGGTGGGGTCAACGACCTTCAGAATCTTTACTGCAACATCTCCTGCAAATGAGTTTACAGTCAGTGCAGCTGAATGATCTTAGCTTCATTTTTCATGTACACTCATCTGAGGAAGAGATAGTGAATCCCTTATTCAAAAATCACAGACCTACACAGGACAAATACTATGCCAATTTCTGAATTATTCAAGTGGCTAAAAAAAAAAAATAGGTTATACTACTATCCTTAAAATTCCGCCCAAGGCCTTGAACCAGCTCAGTTTCAGCTGTTCCTGTCAAGCCTGGCATCCCCGGTGGTGAGGTGACCGTCACAACCTGGGCCCGTGAGGACGAGAGCAGCAGGGTGTGAACAGCCCAGCAGACGCTGAGTCTCCAGGGCCAGAGGCTGCTGCCCAGAGCGGGCCAGTGATGGCCCAGATGCTCCTTGCACAGATTCAAAGATCTGCATTGTAACGAAGCTCCTCTGCCTTCAATCCCATTAGAAACCAATCCTCTCGACAACCCCCGACTGCTCACTAAGCCTGACACGCTGCCTTCACGGTGCGGCGCTGCTCCAATTCTCAGCTGCCCTCTCCCACTAGCACTGCTGACCTCGCCCTATAAGCAAGGCAGCAGCTCGGCCAGTTGGCCACGGTAGCATTGTCCAAAAAGCCAGAGCCAGGCTAGAACCCCAGTCCGACAGCTGTACTTACAACTAACGTACTGTCAATCACGCTTCACGTAACTTCAGAAACACCCACAGAGCAACTCTATTTTATAGGTACAGCTGATTTAGAAGCCACTTTCAGTAACAGTGCTGATGAGAAACCGCCTGAAGCCCTACGGGGACGTCAGCTTTCAGGAAAAGCGATCAGACAGAGGAGTCCAGCTCAGCGGCACCCTGGAGGTGACCGAGTTCCCCCGCATCCTGAGCCCATGCCCGCAACGCCCCGGCACCTCTGCTGTGGCACTCGTTTCACTTTTGGGGGCACCAAATGGTAGAGAGATGGTTCTTATGACGGATCGCTGCCCTGTGATCTCTGCATCATGTGAAAATAAAATCACCTAACAGCAGCTTCCACGCTGGTTCTTAACCAATTTCCTACGACATGAATTTGCGGAGGGCCCAGGCTGCCTGTGGACGGCAGAGACGCACTCTGTGTTCAGAGCTGCCTTCTACCTGGGCAGATGGAGCCGGTGAACTGTGCGGCCCCGACCCCAATCTCTGAAGACAGATGGAGGGACAAGAGCCTTCTGGGTAACTGTCCATTCTGGAGCATCTGAGCCAAGACAGAACGCGGGTGAGGGCGCTAACCCAGAGAGGAGCGAGTATGTCAGCAGAGAGGGTGGCGGTCTTTAGAGGGAGATGGGACGTCAGCCAAGGCAAAGAGGCAGTTCTGGACAAGGAACGCCAGGAGCAGTGGGGTGAGGGGGAGGAGAGAGAGGCCAGGGAAATGCTAGCGTGTGCTGTGAGGCCTGCAGGCCAGGAGGGGGCTGGGGGAGCCTGCAGCAGGCCCAGCTTGGCGCAGGCAGAGCTGACGGAGGGCTGGAAGGGACAGAGGCCAGAACGCCGTGAAGGTGAGCCGGCTCAACGCGGCAGTCAGCCGAGAGACGGGGCCGGGGTCAGCCGGGGGCGCAAAGGGCCATGCTGGGGAGGATGCAGGCGGGAGCTGAGCGAGGCTGGCCGCCCCTCGGGGGAACCACTCCCCGCGCCGAGCCTGGTCGGGCACGCCCTGCCCCTCACAGCTCTCCTCCGGGCACACATGGTCCCACTGTGGACTGATGAGCACAGCAACCAGAGAGAGAGCAGCAGCAGCCACAGCTGCCCCAGCAATGGCCCCTGACCTGAGCTCAGCTGGCACCCTCCCCTCTAGCCTCTACTTTCTGGAGCTGGGAACAAGACGGACCCCTGTTAAACAGTCATCTGTTCTCTGTTCCACCATCACTCTCTCTCAAGTCCAAACCCTGCTACCCGGGTTGTGCCCGCCACTGATGGGGAGATAGGGCCCAGAGGCCCGCCAGCTCGGGTTGGCAGCTCTGCCAGCAGCCTGTGCATTAAGACTACAGTCCGGGTCACAGCACCCAGAGAAGGCCGCCACAGGGACCCAGTTAGCTGGGGACAATGGACAGGCAAGACAGGAAGACCGACTTCAGCTCCCATACAGAAAGGCGCTCTGCTGGTGGGAACCGCCCAGAGCAAGGCTGAGTTTTCAGGTTACTCAGAAGCTCCTGTCACTGGTCTTCAGGCCAAGGCTGGGCAGCCTCCTGAAGGCTGGGCAGAGTCCGGGATGCCCGCTGTGCCCAGTGAGACCAGGGTCTCTCTGGGCCCTCTACAGGCCACAGCCTGACCCCACTGCCCCAGCCTCTCCCTCGCGCCTCCCCAGCAGCCCCTCAGAGCTCCTGGGGTTCCTGAGACAGGCCCGGGGTGCGGCCCACTCCACCTCTGCTGCTTCCCTCACGGACTCCCCAACAACCCAGCGACTAAATGCCGGGAGCCAGGCCTGCCACCCCTCACCCGCCTTCCTCCAAGTTCCTCCTGAGCGCTCAGCACACACCATCTGCTGGGCTTTCCTTGTTGGTTATTCCCACCAGAATATTAACTCCCTAAGAGAAAGAATTTGTATCCATTTTGCTCAGGGCTTCAGTCCTAGCCCTTAGAGAAATGCTCGGTATTAGAAGAATGCTCAGGAAACACTGGCTGAAGAAATGAGTGGATTCTAAGAGGCACCGGTCAGCAAGCCAAGTCATGAACTGAAAAGCTCTGTCTGAAGCTCTGGAGCTAGAAGTGGGCACAGCGTCTGACAGGGAACACCGGCACTAAGATGGTCCACGGGGCCCGGCGCATCAGGGCCACTCAGCGTTGCCCTCTCAGCACTCTGAACAGCAGGCTCGGCGCCACGGCTGAGTGACCGTGTGACGCGGGCGCTACTCATCAAACCAGAACGTCTCACTCTCCCTCCTCCACAGTAATGTCAGAGGCAAATATGATACAAGCTCTAAGATACACTGCTACTGGTTAACACAACTGTGAGCTGGTTAGTGATTCATTCACCACTGAAGAAGAAAAGCTGCCGTCACTGATGAATCTGAAGTGGGTTTTTTTTTCCTTTTAATTTTTACCTTTTTATACTTCAATTAACTTCCCTGTTTTAATCATCTGGGATTATCTAAAACTAACTATACACAACCCTGCTTTCTAGAACAGAAACAGACTGAACCCCATTCCTCCTCTTCGTACTGACTCAGTCAGGATGAGCCTCAGCCTGAGGTGGGGCGGGGGGTCCCCACGCATGGCTCCGCCAGCTGCAGACCTCACATACGGCCCCTGAGTGTCCTCGGTCTGGGTATCTTGCTGCCTCTTCTCGACCTGAGAGACTGACCCTGCTGCGGACAGTGTGACAGCTTCAGCTGCTATCTTCATCGCTTTTAACGCATCTTTGCAATTAGGAGACCCCAAATTCACACTCAAAAGGAGACTCGGCTCTCGGGCCCAAAGGGTCCCTTCTGTATGTGAAGTCAGTAGGCTCCGTTCATGGATCTGAGGCCTCCACCTTGGCTGCTTTAAGAACTTTTCTGTTTTTTTATTTTTGTTCTGCAGCTGGGAAAAATAAAAAGCATTTAAAAATCACCAAAACAGCTCTAATTTTAAAGGAATTGAATAAAACATTATATATAGGAATCAGAAAAGCATGGGGAGGGGGCGAAAAGGAAGCAAGCATAGCATAAAACATTCCCTCTAGAAATCAAGGTTTCCTTGACCCTCTCCTCCTTCGTCTTCATTTGCAGACCACAGCTTGCCTTCTGGGAGGCTGACCTAAAAGTCCACGGCTCCTCACTCCTCTGACTTTTGAGACTCTTAACTCAGAAAAATTAGAATTAAAAGCATCAAATATTATCCACATTCTAATGGTTGTCTTTATGGAAGTAACACTAGCGCAATATACCTCCTTACAGTCATCTACAAGCTCACAACTGAGAGAGAATCTACAATCTCAAAGGCAGTACTGTGGCAAATCTAATGCTCTAAAAAATTATGAACCCCCAATAAAAGTGCTCAATCGGAGGAGGTTTAAATTTGGGCAACATTTAAACTGCATGTAACTGGCTTTTGGCAGAGGCTTTAAAATGTATAGAAATGATAGAATGCTCCTAATGGAAGCATTAAAAGAAGTACTTTCTGCTCTACTTCCTGCAATTACTCACAGGCTTGCTGTCTCAAATATAGGCACTCCATCTCACAAAACTGTGTTTTTATTTTCTAAGGGAGCACCAAGACATTTATGACGTCTATTTACAAAATATTCAGCAACAGCATAATTTCTCGGTGACCTGGGAGGCAGGCCAGAATAGTATATTAGATGCAATTTTCAAAAGGAAAGGAATTCCCCTTCATGTAATTTACAAATATTCAGTCCTTTCTCAGTTCTTACAAAGAACCAGAGACTTGTCAGATGGTTAGTTATAAGTGGAAAACCCATATGTTAATGAATAAGCTACTCGCAACACTGCAAGTGTTTCTCAGTTGTTAACAAGTTGAATCTTAATGCTCCAACGCATTTTATGCTCATGACTTCTCTCAGCCTTTGTCCATTTACGTGTAAAGATAAACACGGTGGCATCCAAAGTAGAAATGCAGGCACTCTAGATTCTGTGTGTGGTTTCGTGGGGCTTTTGGTGGTCTGCTTGCTTGCCTTTTTGTTTTATTAAAATCTGAATTTAGGAGAGATGTCTTTGGGGAACATGGAGCATTTTCAAGAAAATACTCTATCTGCTGACGTTCTAAAGGCAGAGGCAATAAAAACCTGACAGAGAAATGCTAAGTGTGTTGCCAAAATAAAGATGCTGTGGCTACAGACCTTAAAATAGAAGTTTCTTCCAAGTGACGAAGTCTTTCCATTCAAATAAGAACATCAACTCCATACAGATTCAAGAACATAGTCTGTGCATTCCTGTCTGACAGAGGTTCCCACAACCAATTCCAGGGCAGAGCAAAGAAAACCTGCCTTTGGAGGCTCCGGGCTTTACTGTGCCGACTGTCTGACCATGGGTGTGCCAGTTCCCCTTCTTGAGACCTTGCTTTTCTGCAAGTAAAATCTCCAAGGGCCTTGCCAGTTTTAACTTGCTGGAATGCATGAGCCTAACAGACTCTTAAACACATTTAAGGAGATTCAAAGCATGTCCCTCCCAGGTTCACACTATCTAGTCAATTTATAAGAAAGAAGAGACTGTGACATTTGACTACAGTGTTCAACCCTTGTTCACCGATTTCAAGTGATCCTGAAAACTTTTTTGTACCAATTATAGATTGTTGAGTCTTACAAAAAGAACAGTGTGCAGCGTCACCGAGACAGAACAGGCGCCCGTGGACAGTGCTGCCGTGAGCCCGCCTGGCCCTCTCTGGACTGAGACAGGCCTTCTCCCTGGTAGCTGGGGGGGCAGGGGGGCACCAGACTTACCATGCCACTTGCCCTTATAAACAGTCCCAAAGGAGCCGGATCCAATCCGAGTAGACAGCATCACTTCACTGGCTTCTATCTCCCAGTAATAGCTCGAATCTCTCTGTCCACGAGGCCTCTAAAGCAAGCACAGATCATTAGTATGTTCCATGAATGGTTAAAACTCTGTTTAATGAGGGTGTCAAAGAAAGGATCAACCCAACTCTATCCATTCCCAGATCTTTGAAAAATACCTATTAATATAAGTCTAGATTTTGTCATTTGAGAAAATACCATTTTAGTTGTGCCCTGCCTTGCAACAAACCAGCAAGTTCTCTGGTGCAAGCATGCCAAAAACAGCACTGACATGTGTAACATGTTCACTTAATTAGCCTTTCCCACCCCTAAAATTAACGGCATCCCCATTTCTGACTAGGCTTCTCTTGTTGAACCTGGACATGCAGGGGGTGCTGTGGGCGCACTCACAATTTTGTTCTTCTCCTGGGTGCTGGAGCCTGGCGCCCGCTCTCTCTGTGCAGGCACAGGGGTTTTGGGCTGTGACCAGCCTGTCGGGCTCAGATTGTTGGGGCTGCTGGACAAGGCTGAAGGGGAGCCTTAATAGACAAGACAAATAGGATCCACTCATGGATAAGCCAACAGAATATACAACAGCATAAAGACAAAGAGCCCATTATTATCTGCTAAATGACTTAAGCAAGTACCTGATTCACTGTGACTTCGGATTGCATCCTGAAACAGAAAAGGAAAGTGTCAATTTCTGCCCTTGAAAAGATGTCCTCTAGGGGAGGGAAAGGGAGGATAAGGATTTACAAGAGCAAAAGGGATTATAAAATCTCTAAATCACAAAAGGTCTAATTACACACACTAGCTTTACTCTGATTCAATTCATCCAATGTCTGTGGCCAGTATCTCCAGGACTGTTCTCACATATTAGGGGGACTGATGCTGGTTTCTCATACACGATGGACATGACATTCTTATTTCTCTGAAGAAAGCAATGCACACAGCAGACTGGTACTCTTTAAAGGAAGGCTAACAAAGTTCCTATCAAGCTGAGAGACTTCCAGTGGTTGGGGATCTTGCTCCACTGAAGCTCAAAAAAAAAGAAGATTCAATGCCCAGTTCACTCTTACTCCCCTAGGAGTTAGATTTGTGAAGGGTAAGCACCATGACTACATACTTTATCCAAGCCTAAAATCATGGAAAGCTGGGAGAACCATAAATCCCCTAGTCTGAAACCTACTTTTTACACATAAGAAAACATAAGGAAACAGGCAAAGGGGCGTGGCAAGGGCCACACAACCAGCAGGTGGCAGAAACTGAACTAGAAACACCACCCAAGGACCTCAGCCAGGAGCGCACTCGTCACAGCGCGCTCCTCAGACCCTGCGGGTGAGCTCCGAAATGAGCCACATTCTACTCAGGCAAGAGGGCAAAGGTTACCGTTAGGATTTATTAGAGACTGTTTAGCTGGAACAGTTTAAATCACAGGGCTCTCCCATGAGGCCTAAATCTTCATTTTATAGAATGCTCACTTGGAGTATATAAATAACAACAGTATAAAACCACTTCATTCCCATATCCTTGAAAAGGATATTTTTCTTGGAAGCCCTACTCTGTTTTCCTTGTGTAACCACAAGGAAACCACTTTTTTCACTCAATTATTACCAAAATGCTTGCACTATGTGGCATCTTTACAAGAGATGAGAGAAATCACAGTCCAAGCCCCCCAACACTGACAGCCTCATCTTCAGAGTTTACCAATAAAGCTTGGTTCTAGGGTTCCCCAAACTGGTCAGTCTTCAGAATTACCTGGAGAGGTATGTAAGAACACAGGTTCCCAAGCCCCCCCACCAGTAGAACTGATCTAAGACTGTCTGGGAGAAAAGGTGGGAAATCTAGGAATCTGCATGCTTTTAAGAATGACAAGATGACTGCCAGGTAGACAATCCTTTATCCAAAAAAACCCTGAATTTCAGTAGATATTTACCAGCTGTAGTTTTATTATTCAACTAATCTATTATTTTCAGTCAAAGCATGGCACAACATATTTTTATTGACCAGAATTATATACCCCGTGCATTAGGATTTTTTTTAATGCCATAGTCATTTTCTTCCCTGCTTTTTCTGTGCTAATTTCTACAGCTGGATTGACTTGTCATCTTGCAATCTAAATATTAAAGAGAACTAAGATGGTTTATACAAAGCAAGAAAGTGTACTTTAAAAATGCTGAATCAAATTTTTAAAACACAGGAGTCAAAATCTTGCTCTGCTTCTGAAGTACAGACAGAATTAAGCACAACAGATGTGCCAGTTATTCTACAATTCAAGAATTTTCACATTTAATGTTCTCTCCAACTATAATACAGTTTATACAAGAACAGATTATATATCAGAAGAAAACTGGTATACTACTGGCTACAGTACTGGTATATTACTGGTATAAACTGGCTCATCAAAATAAAATAATAAGATTCATAGTCTGCATACACCTCACAATAATCATGTGATGACCGAACTGCCCCTAAATGACCAGTTTAGACCCCACAGTCAAAGAACAAGTATTTAGAAATGAGTTGAGGTCTGAGTATGGGGAGCGGTGTCTGAGGTTGCAGGTGGCTCTGAGGTTTTTCAGGGACCAATTCAGGATGCAGACAGAGCACAGCTGTCTCTGATTTTAAAGAAAACCTCTTATCACAGGATTTTCAGGGTTTACCAACCAAACTGACACATTTTGTTTCTAAACAAAACATAAACAGAATAATGACGATGTTCAATATGAAGTAAATAAACTAGCATTAGTCTCTGGTTGAAAATTATTTTTAAAGAACAATTTTAATACCCTTATACTCAAAATCCCACCTGAGAAATCGGTATTTTTTTTAAACTCCTAAATATGCTGCTGCCAAAAAAGAAAACATGAAAGCAAGTCTGATGAGAAATATAAAATGCAGTGATTGTCTCATTTTTGATAGTCTACTGTTTGACAGTCTAAGAAATCCTGTTAGTTTACAAGAAAGCAAAGGCATGAAGAAGAATACCTACTCTTCCCCTCACACAAAATCGTCTGGACCACGCCCTGGGAGAAGCACTCAGGCTGTTATTCTAGTCCAAAGCAATGAGAAATAAGAATAAAGAACAAAGGAAGTATTTTAAGTGTATTCAGTTGTTAATAAAGACGAACCAGAAAGCAAACCAAACAAACAGAACACACCATAAAGCAAAGCAAAGCAAAGCAGTTTGGAAACACTAGCTTCGGGCACTTTCACATATCCCTAAATACTTGCTTATTAAAACCTTAGGCCTCCACCCTTTTACTTCCAAATAAAATCACAAAGTGTTTCAGAGAGTTCATAATCCTCTATCACTGTTATTTTCTTTTCCCCACTCCCCCTCCAAAAAAACAGGACTCTTTTTCTAACTTAGCCACTAGCTCACTGAAACTCTCTTCATATCTAAACTGGAAAGAATGAGCTCAAATGTTAACATCTCTTCATGAAATTTCAGTTCTCCATTTGAATGATATACCAACAGGATTATTAAGCTAGTCTGAGGATATACTGAATAAGAAATTCAGAAAGTCCAAGGGCCTGAGAAACTGCTGCAACATTCCTTACCAGGTTAGAAACCCAAACCTCTCGGACACAACTGTCAACCCGCCCGACGGCTGACTCCTGCCTCCGCCCACGGGCCGTTACCTCGATCATCCTGCTGTCCACGGGCAGAGCGGCGCTGACCATGTGCACGTTGGGCGTGGACGTCGACCTCTGCCTCTGGGAGAGGGAGCCTTCAGAGGAGGGGCTGGAGGTGCTGAATGTGAAAGCGTGGGGTGTGGAGTATCTGTGCTGGGAACTAGGCGACAAGGAAAAACAAAAGTCCATGGCTGACACTCAGGCCTCTGGAATGGAAAAATCTTTCAACTACTTTATTAACATACTCGGGGCAAACCCTCACTATGACCTTTGACAAAAGCACTCCTTTCTTTTGTCAGTGTAAATACACACTATTTAAAATTCTCTTCTGTTGAGGTGCCTCTGCATGCAAGTTTTTAAAAAGGAAATAATATATGTGCTCAAAATTCATGTAAAAAGAAATGATACTTCAATACATCACATCTACAGAATACTCCAATATTTTAGACCATCTCAACACTACCCTCCACAATTAAGCTAGCTGGAACTTTCCCAGGTTCATTTTGAGACTAAATGAGAAAACCTGAAGGAAGATTTCTAACCATCTTCGACCTGCCCAGTGTGCCTGTACACAAGCAGCACTTTACTCATGGGCATCCTTTCCCCATAACCAGCTCACAAAATCAATTACAATGACTTGGATTTTCAGATCTGCATACCTCTGACATTTATCACTGGCTTCTTTTACCCAATGCCACTCTCCCACCAGCCAAACTGGAAACACGCATTCAGTGTAATACTGTCATTTGCTCAAAAGATTACTCTGGGTTTTGTTCAGACAAGGTTAGCACCATGCATGAATTCAAGGGTTGAAAGACTTTCAAGAGAAACTGTTCCATGGCCTTGAAAAATTGCCTTTCCAGGCAATTCAACATGAATGGCCTCAGAGGCCTGGCTTCTTCTATCTAAATATTCAAAAGCAAGTACAGTTTTTCAGTCAGACATGCTTTTCAAATTATCAAGAAAAATAAGGTCATACACTAATACATCCAAGTATCATTTCAATACAAATTCCTTATTCTAAGATATACTGCCTTGAATAATTTCCATGTTAGTTTTACAAAGGCCATTAAATATTATATGACTACATATAAATTAAAGTCAGATATTTGGGGCAAAGATGTAGAATTATTTTAGGTTCCAACTTCATGTGTAAAACTGAGTGAGGCATGTGAACTCAACAAAACTCTGATTTTAAAGTTGGAAAATAGAGTAAAGACAGATTATGTGCAAACTTACAGGCACATTAAAATGGATTATTTATATTAGAAAAAATAATCTAGATTTTTTTCAAGAGAGCAGTTTATTAAACATCATGGTTTTAGCAATGCAAGGCCATAATAAGTATTTCAAAGTCGAGGGTTTTACTTTTACTGAATCACTGTATATCATTTTGGGACCCTTCCCCTGAGGCTCACTGCATACTGACAAAGGCAAATCTCAAAGTCTTTAAAATGTAGTGAATGGATAGAAAAGATGTGGTACATATAGACAAGAGAGTATCAATCAGCCATAAAAGGAAAAAAACAGGATCATCTGTAGAGATGTAGATGGATCTTGAGTCTGTCATACAGAATAAGTCAGAAAGAGAAAAACAAATGTCAAATATTGACCATGTATGTGGAATCTAGAATCACAGCTCCAAAGAATCTATTTGCAGGGCAGCCCTAGAGACACAGTCGTAGATTAAAGACATGTAGATACAGTGAGGGAAGGGGAGGGTGTGCTGAACTGGGAGATGTGGACTGACAGATATCCACTGCCGTGTGTAAAACAGATAGCTAGAGGGCCGCTGCTGTACCGCGCAGGGAGCTCAGCTCAGTGAAATGACAGCCTAGAGGGCTGTGGTGGGAGAGGGAGGGGACACCTGTATACATACAGCTGATTTACTTCACTGCAGAGGAGACAGTAACACAACATTGTAAAGCAATTACATTCCAATAAAAAACACAAAAACAAAACACACAAATGAGATATAACGAACACGCCAGAATACCAGAATTAATTGTATTCACTTTCCAGAATTTAAGAACTAAAGGACTACAAAAGGAAAGTTCTACATTTTGCTCTAACACCAACGCTGAGTTCCACAGAAGCTACACAGAGTTTACATGGAAAGAGAAGGGAACCCAAGGGAACTCCTGTCCTCTGTGTTCACACTTTCAATTCCATCTGCCCCAGTACAACTTCCCATAAAAGCAGTAGGTGCAAAGTACCCAGGAGGTATCCGGGAAACAGACTCTCGCATCCGACGCATCGTCAAAGAAGGCAGCGCTGGGACCCCGCCATCACCAACAGTGGAATTTGGGAACAATCTAAATGAAATCAGAGAAAGGCTGTTTTACAGACTTGTGGTAGTGATTTTACAGTCAGCCTGCTTGGCCTTCCAAATTCAGCTTCTCCTAGTCACACTTTCCTGGACCATTTTAGGCTACCCAGGGTAAGTTGTTGGTCAGCTATTTCTCGTTGCTAACGTCTCCTGGGCCACAGGATCCCGGAAGGGAAGAGGATTCAGATAGAGCAGCTCGGCAGCCCCTGATCAACAATGAGGCCTCAGAGTCGAAGCCAGGTAGGAGACTCAGGAGCCCCTCAGAGCGGCAGTCACTTTCTCTCTCTGGGTTTCAGTCTTTTCCTTTCTACTGTAGGCAGTTTGGAGGGGACATGGATGGGCATGTCAGTTATGATGAGTTCAGTTCAGTCACTCAGTCGTGTCCGACTCTTTGTGACCCCATGAATTGCAGCACGCCAGGCCTCCCTGTCCATCACCAACTCCTGGAGTTTCCCCAAACTCATGTGCATCGAGTCAGTGATGCCATCCAGCCATCTCATCCTTTGTCGTCCCCTTCTCCTCCTGCCCCCAATCCCTCCCAGCATTAGAGTCTTTTCCAATGAGTTAACTCTTCACATGAGGTGGCCAAAGTACTGGAGTTTCAGCTTCAGCATCAGTCCTTCCAATGAACATCCAGGACTGATCGCCAATCACATTCATCGGAGAAGGAAATGGCAGCCCACTCCAGTGCTCTTGCCTGGAAACTCCCATGGATGGAGGAGCCTGGTGGGCTGCAGTCCATGGGGTCGCTAAGGGTCGGACACGACAGAGCGACTTCACTTTCACTTTTCACTTTCATGCATTGGAGAAGGAAATGACAACCCACTCCAGTGTTCTTGCCTGGAGAATCCCAGGAACGGGAGAGCCTGGTGGGCTGCCGTCTATGGGATCGCACAGAGCCGGACACGACTGAAGCGACTTAGCAGCTGCAGTAGAGTAAGTTGTGTAAGTAGCTCAAGTCATGTCCAGCTCTTGGTGACCCTGTGGCCCGCCAGGCTCCTCTACCCATGGAATTCTCCAGGCAGTACTGGAGTGGGTAGCCATTCCCTTCCCCAGGGATCAAACCCGGGTCTCCTACATTGCAGATGGATTGTTTACCATTGAGCCACCTGGGGAGTCCACCAGTGGGCTACCAACCTAAGTGACTGGCCTAAATGACTACAGAACGTAAACAATCTTGACCTGCCAATGAACACAGAGTCTCTAGTGTGCATTTCTCGGAAATACTGGCCTAATGTCCAGCTACATCAAAATAACGTGTGTTTTTTTTTTTAATCTATATATAGTAGGGCACTTTGTAACCTAAATCATATAGCTTTTCTGGAAACATTCTGCCTCAGAAATGCACAAATGTTAAGACTGAAGTACGAAAGGACAGATCACCATCAGCACCAAGTCATACATAGAAAAAAGTGATATTCACATCAACTGGGCATCTTCCCTCCATGAGATGAACACTCAGTGACTAGAAAGCTCATGCGTTATCTCACAGAAGGCTCACAAGAATGCTGAATGCTGCAGCCAGGGGAATGCCCCCTTTTACAGATGAGTGAGCCAAAGCTCAGAAGTAATGACAGTTGGTTAATGCAACAGTGAGATTCTGACCAGTGTCTGCTGGACTCCAAAGTCTGAGCTACCTACAAAGTTCTCTCTGCAAAAGAAAGAAGTTCTCTCTGCAAAAGCTACATGTGACTGCCACGAAAGCAAAACAGATGCTCCCATGGTGGCTTAAAGAAAACACGCCCCTAATTTTTCTAGCGCCCTCAGAAAGGGGTAAAGTGCAACTCCGACGTTTCCTATCCCTGTTCACAGGTTTTAAGAGATGCTCTGGACTACTTCTTTAAACCTTACTAAAAAAAATAATTTGTCTATATGGAATATATTTTAGTAACCGGCTTGTCATCAGAGAGATATATGTGTTTAAGGCTTACTGTAAAATCAATTGAAGACTAATGTTTTGCCTAGTATGAGGTGAAAAAAACAGCACCAACCATACCAACTACTCCTTCTCTGCAGAAGAGGTCTCTCCAGCATTATTTAATACAATACAGAGGAATGTCTCCTAGCAACCTAGTAACCTTGGGGGCTGTCCATGTCGCCTTGTTCTTTGTCTTACAGAATCACAGTATATCAATCTCTAGTTGACAATCCTCCCAGCTCGTTTTAGAAAGTTGTATACAAGCCACACTAAAACTTAACTAATTTCAGAACTGTCAGATTTCTAAAGTAGATAATTTCCAGATCATGGTAGAAAGTTTAAAACCCAGACCTGTCAGTCAAATACACAATATGCATCCTCCAAGGGGGTTTATACCTCCCTATCCCCTTATATTCTTTGAAAAAAGAACAATGCCTTACAAGAGCTGTCTGATATTACTCCAGTCCACACACATAGTGGGTACTTTGGTGCTACAGTGCTCATGAAACTTGTAGCCACAAGTCTGACATCTAAATCCATTTAGCAAGAACTTCTGACAGATGTCACAGAAGGCAAGCTTCAGGAAGGTTTTCCGAGCCTGGAACAAGAACACAGGTGAGTAAATTATGCTGAATAAAAGACAAAATAATTTCCTCCTTGGGCCCCACGAGGTTTTATTACAATGGAGAATCATACTTCCAACATTTGTAATAAAATTCATACACAGAAACTGAAGTACATCTGTGAGCTAGTGAAACCTAAACTGCTTTACTGTAAACAATAGCAGCATAGCTTTAAACAATCCAACAACATACATGCTTATTCTCTCTGAGAAATTCCTACTGTGCCAGCCAAAGCACCCAACATACTGCAGAGAGAGAAGAGACCCACCACTTACAAAGTTGTGTGTTGTGAGGGGGACATGATCCAGGAAGTCCACTTGAAGCTCCTCTCCGATCAAGGAGGCAGCATCAGTGTTCCAATCTAACCGCGCCTTTTTACTAAAGAGGATTTTTAAAAGCATAACATAAAAGGGAAATATTTAACCAAGGTCAAAGAGTTGAATACCAATAAATAATAAATACCATTTAGCTCATGCTACATAAAACTTAAAGCCCCATACAACACTAACACTTAATTCATACAACAAATCCATAAAGCAGGCATTGTTACCTCCATCTTAAAAATAAGAGAACTGAGGTTCTAAGAAGGTGACTTGGCTCAAGGCTACACAGAGTTTAAGGGCCTATTTGGAATCTAGGTCAGTCAGACTCCAAATGGGTACTCTTAGAATAAAGTTTTCTTTAAACAATGCAATAAAACAATCTCATAATAAAGAAAATCTGCAATAAATTGGGGACATCTTTAAACATTAGAATCCTATAAAAATCCTGTAAAACGGGTTAAAAATATTTTGAGAGTAGCAAAATTTAATCTTCACTAGCCTATTTCACTATAAATAAGTAGAAAGGAATCACAAGTGAAATGTACTTTTTCTATTAATAATGGGCTCAACTCTGTACAACTGTTTATAGTCTATAAACTGAGGAAAGACATTAAGTGTCTTAATATTTACTCTGAAATTATTCTTTCTGTGCCTACACGAGACATAAAAGCAGGTACATGTAAGTGAAAATGAATGCCCAACTCCTTTCCTGTGTCCTATGCAGTCCATCGGCCCATCTCCTGAAGGAAGAAGACCTGGGACAGGAAGAGGACACTGCATACACAGCACCACTCAAACCTCTCCCTTTATGCACATGAAGCCCTCAGAGCCATCTCTCTGACTATCTAACAGGAAACAATCCATTCCTTAATACAGTTCCCTGAACAGGGTACAGGAAACCCAACATGACTCCATTTCGCCCTAGTGGCGAAGGTGACGGTCGTACTGTTTTCTGATCAGCCCTCAGGTGCTCTCCACCCAAAGGAGAACTGAGGATGGCTCCAAACAAATGCGCCTGGACCCAGGGGGCTCGAGCACCGCCCCAACTCAGCACCCCAGTCTCTAAGGAGCTCTATGCACAAGCTTGGGGACCAACCCACAATTGTACCCAGAAAGAGCTGGCATCTGCTTGAAAGATTTGCACTTCAGCAAAAAGCCTCCGAAGCTGAAGGGAGCATCATCAACAAATGACTTTATGCTCACCCTTCTGAGCAGACTCATTCCCTAGGCTCCCCTAACTAGGGAGTACCTTGAAAAATAAAACATGCAAGCAAAAAAAAACGGAAAGTTAAGGTATCATCCCAGATTTCTGGGGGGACGATAACAGGTAACGATTGGTCACAGACAGCTCTGATGCTTCAGGGTATTTATTATTATTACTCCTCGACTGTGAGGTGATGTCTCTATCTTTCCATCATCATTAGAAATAGCATGTTATATGGATAGTCCTTGAAGCAAATTCTCCTGCATCTTTCACCCGTGTCTGTCAAACTGCTGGGATTTAGAAGAACTAAATAAAAATGAGTGAACTGTAAAAGTTTCTCTCTTACAGACAACATTCTTTAACTATAAATAATAAGGCAAACACTTTCTGAGTACCCATTCTGTTAACTGCCTTACAGCAAACACAAAAGCCTTGCTCTCAAAAAACATACCATCTGATATTACTGCTTCCTTCTGTGGAAACAGTATCCAACACCTAACATGTATTTTATTTTCCAATGTGATATTTAAGCAAAATTTTCAAGTTCTTGGTATCTTACTTTTCTAAGCTGTCTCTTTATAAACAAGACATTCAAATATTCATTATTCAATAGGAAGCAAGTACTTGTTTTTTGTTTAGTGGAAAGAGTTATGATCTGAAGCTAGGAGATCCTTACTAGTGTGAAGGAAGACCTGGCTGACTTCCAGGCTCTTACCCCTTGTGTTCGTGGAGAAGTCTGAACACTGCACAGCACTCTGGTTGCAGGCCCCTCACCTTGAGAGCTTTCATAAGGCAGTCATGCAAGCTCATTCCATTCCGCACGTTGACCTACAAATGAAGGACCACCATTAGAACCAACACAGGCTGTGCAGGCATACTCCTTGGAAAGTAAGCACAGAATAAAGGCATCGGTCCGTAAAGGTGCATGGAGAAGATGCAGGACAGCGTTGCTCGGACAGCTGACCCTTGACAAACACGGCTCTAAACTGCATAGGTCCATTTACACGTGACCTTTTTTCAGTAATAAATACTACAGTACTACATGAGTTGTGGTTGTTTGATCCAAAGGCTACAGAACAGGAAATACACAGCAACATACCCAGGGGCTGACTATAAACTATATTTGAATTCGCAGTTGCACACAGGGAGGGCACCCATAACCCTCAAGTTGTTCAAGAGCCAACTATAACGGCAAATACATACCCAGGGGAAACCACCAGGACGCCCGGCGACAGGCGAGAGCGGGAATAGAGCGCTGAGCATCAGCGTGTGCCATGCTGTGCTGTTGCTATGTTACTTTTAATGACCTGTCAGAAGACGGGGCCCCCCATCTTAATTTGGGGAAAATATTTTTCAGAATAACACAAAAAGTAGTTAGATTCAAAAGATTAGATCTAACAGATGCCTGAAGAACTATGGACAGACGTTCGTAACACTGTACACAAGGCAGTGACCAAAACCATCCCAAAGAAAAAGAAACACAAGAAGGCTAAGTGGCTGTCCCAGGAAGCTTCACAAATAGCTGAGAAAAGAAGAGGATGCAGAAGAGAAAGGGAAAGATACACTCAACTGAATGCAGAGTTTCAGAGAACAAAGAGAGATAAAAAGCCCTTATGTGAACAATGCAAAGAAACAGAGGAAACCAAGAGACTGAAAAAGATTAGAAATCTCTTCAAGAAAACTGGAGATATCAAGGGAACATTTCACGAAAGGACTGGCAAGATAAAGGGCAGAACGGGTAAAGACCTGACAGAAGCAGATGAGTTCAAGAAGTGACAAGAATATACATAACTATTTTTTTAAAAAGTCTTAATGACCCAGGTAGTCCTGATGGTCCGGTCACTCGCCTAAAGCCAGATATCCTGGAATGTAACGTGAAGTGAGCCTTGGAAAGCAGAACTACAAACAAGGCTAGTGGAGGTGATGGAATTTCAGCTGAGCTATTTAAAATCCTAAAAGGAGGGCTTCCCTGGTGGTCCAGTGGTTAGGACTCTCTACCTCGGGACTCTCCACTTCCATCATAAGGGCATAGGTTGGATCCCTGATCAGGGAACTAAGAAATAAACACATTTTTAAAATAAATACATAAAATCCAAAACATGATGCTGTTAAAGTGCTGCACTCAATATGCCAGCAAATTTGGAAAACTCAGCAGTGGCTACAGGACTGGAAGAGGTCAGTCTTCATCTAGAAGACGTCAGTTTTCATTCCAATACCAAAGAAGGGCAATGTTCAAGAATGTTCAAACTACCATACAAATCTGCACTCATTTCACATGCTAGCAAAGTTACGCTCAAAATTCTTCAACATAGGCTTCAGCAATACATGAACAAAGAACTTTCAGAGGTAAAAGCTGAGTTCAGTAAAGGAAGAGGAACCAGAGATCAAACTGACAACATTCAATGGATTTCAGTGAAAGCACAGGAATCCCAGGAAAACAGCTACTTCTGCTTCACTGAGTGAAGTCACTCAGTCATGTCCGACTCTTTGCGACCCCATGAACTATAGCCTACCAGGCTCCTCCATCCACGGGATTTTCCAGGCAAGAATACTGGAGTGGGTTGCCATTTCCTTCTCTAGGAGATCTTCCCAACCCAGAGATTGAACCCAGGTCTCCCGCATTACAGGCAGATGCTTTACCGTCTGAGCCACCAGGGAAGTCCAATTAACTGTATGCTTCACTAGCCATGTGAAAGCCTTTGGGTGGATCACAACAAACTATGGAAAATTCTTATAGAGATGGGAATACCAGACCACTTTACCTGTCTCCTGCGAAAACTATATGCAGATCAAGAAGCAACAGTTAGAACCAGACATGGAATGATAGACTGGTTCCAAATTGGGAAAGGAGTACATCAAACCTGTATATTGTCACCCTGCTTATTTAACTTACATGCAGAGTATATCATGTGAAATGCTGGGCTGAATGAAGCACAAGCTGGAATCAAGAGTGCCGGGAGAAATATCAATAACCTCAGATATGCAGATGATACCACACTAAGGGCAGAAAGTGAAGAGGAAACTAGAGTCTCTTGATGAGGATGAAAGAGGAGAGTGCAAAAGGTGGTTTAAAACTCAACACTCAAAAAACAAAGATCATGGCATCCGGTTTCATCACTTCATTGCTAATACAAGGGGAAAAGGTGGAAACAGTGGTAGATTTTATTTTCTTGGGCTCCAAAATCACTGCAGACAGTGACTGCAGCCATGACATTAAAAGATGCTTGCTCCTTGGAGGGAAAGCTATGACAAATCTGGAAAGCACATTAAAAAGCTGAGATATCACTTTGCCAATAAAGGTCCGAATAGTCAAAGCTATGGTTTTTCCAGAAGTCATACAGGTATGAGAGTTGGACCATAAAGAAGGCTGAGCGCTGAAGAATTGGCACTTTTGAATTGTGGTGCTGGAGAAGACTCTTGAGGGTCCCTTGGCTGCAAGGAGATAGAACCAATCAATTCCAAAGGAAATCCACTCCCAATACTCAGTGGAAAGACTGATGCTCCAGTACTTTGGCCATCTGATGCATAGAGCCAACTCACTGGAAAAGACCCTGATGCTGGGAAAGACTGAAGGCAAAAGAAGAAGGGGGTGACAGAGGATGAAATGTTTAGATAACATCTCCAACTCAGTGGACATAAGACTGAGCAAGCTCTGGGATATAATGAAGCATAAGAGAGCCTGCGTACTGCAGTCCATGGAGTTGCAAAGAGTCACACATGACTTAGCAACTGAACAATGACAAGAAGATTATTTAAAGGGTGGGGAACCTATATATGTTTATATTTGTCATATGCATGTGAAAAAATAGCTCTTACCCCTAAGAGAAAGTGGTTTCTTATTGTTTAGTCGCTAAGATGTGTCTGACTCTTTTTGACTCGATGGATCGTAGCCCACCAGGCTACATGGGATTTCCAAGGCAAGAATACTAGAGTGGGCTATGTAGCCATTTCCTTCTCCAGAGGATCTTCCCGTCCCGGAAATCAAACCCACGTCTCCTGTATTGGCAAGCAGATTCTTTAACACTGAACCACCAGGGAAGCCCCAAGAGACAGTAGTTGGGAGAGAGAAAATGATCAGCTTTCCCTTTCTACCTATATGCAGGTCAGGAAGCAACAGTTAGAACTGGACATGGAACAACAGACTGGTTCCAAATAGGAAAAGGAGTACGTCAAGGCTGTATATTGTCACACTGCTTATTTAACT
>SJYF01000480.1:1645793-1656389 GCA_006410515.1 Procapra przewalskii | reverse complement strand
AAAAAAAAAAACCTATTATTCAGCAAAAGACAAACTGCAATAAACTGCATTCTGTATTATAATCTACTGGCTAAAGAACCCACTTACAAGACTTAACTGCAGCCTAAATTCAAGCTCATAGTTATTTTATGACCAATTCTGTGCCCTACTCTAGGCACTTAGAAAATAACAGTGCTGGTACTTAGCAGGAACACATTACAATAACTGTTAATAAAAACTGACAAAAGCACTCTAATTCTCAAGTTTTTGATTATTTATCATTCATAACTTTGAAGTTTCCATGTTTATATCAAGACCACTTAAAGGCTAAGAAGCATGCTAAAGCAGTGCCTTTTTCATGCCACTCACAGAAAATGATGAATCCTAACTGTAAGGCATGCTGAGATAAGCAGACAAGCCCAGAAAAGCCAAGGCCCCTACCAGCTGCCTCAGTGCTGACCACTGTATCACAGGACGCTGTAAGCCAAAGTATTCCATAATCAATTAATGAGAAAGGATACACATCTAAAAATAAGCACAAAGAATCTTCTAAAAAACCATATAGCAGCCAACATACTTCAGTATTAAATGGAGACATTCAGAAACCCCATTGATACTACTCCCAAATGTAAAAGTATGCATAATGTAAATATAGATCTAGTTTCTAATATTGTGATCTCTCCCTCTGATCTGTTGACCAAATGCTCCAAGTTAAAATATATACATACACACTCACACATATCCTCCTAAAGATATAATAAAATTAGACAGTCCAAAGTAGAAATCTACTTCTGATAGTAAAAGGTCTTTCACAGTTCCCAAGAAAAGTTTCAAAACAAACACATTCTCTTATGAATAGAGAAATTCATTGTATCAGAAGAAATTATTTAAAACAAGACATACATACTTCCCTACAACACAAGAATATAATAAGAATTATCATTCCTAACATGCAAAGAACTCCTGAAAATTAATAAGAAAATTTTCAAACTTTAATTATGGAGTATTTCATATTTTCATATTTAAGTAGAAAAACTACTGGACATTATTGCTAAAATTGTAAATTATTCATCCACAAGATGGGTCCAGGGCTTCCCTGGTGGCTCAAATGGCAAAGAATCTGCTTGCAATGCAGATAAAGTGTTAGTCACTCAGTCGTATAGAACCCCATGGACTGTAGCCCACCAAGCTCCTCTGTCCATAGGATTCTTTAGGCAAGAATACTGGAGTGAGTTGCTATTCCCTTCTCCAGGGGAACTTTCCCATCCAGGGATCAAACCCAGATCTCTTGCATTGCAGGGAGATTCTTTATCATCTGAGCCACCAGGGAAGAGACCCAGGTTTACTATCTGGGTCGTCGAGAGGATCCCCTGGAGGAGGGCATGGTAACCCACTTCAGTATTCCTGCCTGGGAAATCCCACAGGCAGAGGAGCCTGGTGGGCTACAGTTCACGGGGTCGCAAAAAGTCAGATACGACTGAGTGGCTAACATTTTCACACTTCTCAAGATGGGGCCAATGACATCATCTTTTAAAAAATACTTCAAAGGACTATATGTGCTGTGTAATATCAAAAGTAAAGCAAACATTTTTAAAAAGAAGTTTAAAATGTTCATAAAGTATTTCTTGGTATTTATCCAACCTTTTCAATCCTTACATAAAAGTGTATTGTGTAAAAGAGGATAGTTCAGTAAGCCATTTTAGGATAACTTTGGAAACAAAAAATTTATATGGAACCTAATTTTAAAAGCTCCTTTCTGTCCCATGATTAAAAAATAACTTTTTAGACACCTCTCTTCAAAGCTATACAAAGTAGTAGCCTTATTATGTCAAAAGATCCCTGACTGTAAACACGTCTGTGTTTATATATATATAGTGAGACAGCCTAAGAATTTGTATTCAACAAGCTAAACACTGACCTTTCACCAGAAAGGACACAGCATATCCACAATCTCACTGATAGCAAACTGCTATAATTTTAGGAAGCCTACAATTTACTTAACATGACTCCTAGCCTATTCTAGAATAGAACATTCTAGAACAGGCTAGGCTCAACTGGTTTCAAGCTGCTGCTTCTGCACTCATACCCCTTTTCTCCTCCAGTCACCCCCATTACAGAGCACCACAGAAATCAAAAAACCCAGATCCTACTCTTCTTTGCTTCCTCCGTGACTCTTCCATTAAAGATATGCCAAAATGGGCTTACCCCCAAATTCAGTCTCTGAAAGACACCACTAGGGTCTACATTTTATGAAAAAAAGGGGGGAAGGGGGGAAAATTCATTAATTACTAGGTATCATAGCTTTCCTGAGTCACTTAGTCTATATCTGTCAATCAGTTGATCAAAATCGCCCTAAATCTATCACTTCTAGCATAATTTCTGAGGCCTACAGCCTCCATAGGTTCGCCAAAAAGCTTGCCTGTTACTGACTTCATGCTTCATCTGTCACACTAGAATTTGAAGGTTTTGTAGTCTAAACTCTTTTTAAAGCTGAATCTATTTCAAAATGTTTGCTTTTACTACCATAGTTCACTTGTCATAATCATTCAACCTCATTTATTCTCTGCATGAATATTCTTTTAGAAAGCTAGAGAATGATATCTATATCTAACTTTAAAAGTGGTTTAGAAATTCTATTAGTACTGAGTTTCGTGGGTAGTGGTTTAGCTGCTAACTCATGTCCAACTCTTTTGACTCCATGGACTGCAGCCCTCTGTTCCAGGCTCCTCTGTCCATGGAATTCTCCAGACAAGAAAACTGGACTGGGTAGCCATTTCCTTCTCCAGGGAATTTTCCCGATTCAGGGACTGAACTCAGGTCTCCTGCATTTCAGGCAGATTCTTTACCATCTGAGCCACCAGGGAGTTCAGGAGCGAACAAAAGAACCACACTAGAAAGCACATTGCCCTGAATTATGCAGCAAGGGGACTCAAGGAAGAGTGAAGACCAGAACCCTGAACAATCTGCTGAGGTCTATCTTGAGATCCATTCAGCTGCCTTCTGCGGGCCCTTCCGGTTGGTACAGTAGTGCCCCATCTTAGAAAGCTTGGCATTCTGCGGTTTCAGTTACCCGTCTGAAAATATTAAATAGAAAAGTTCAGAATGGATAACTGCTAAGCTTTACACTGCGGGCCTTTCAAAGCTTTTCGATCTCTGAGCAGTGTAATGAAATCTCACAGCAGCTGGCCCCTCCTGCCGGGATGTGAGCCGCCCCTCCGTCCAGCACACCCACACTGCACATCCCCCCTGCTCTGCAGTCCTTCAGGGGGCCTCTGGGTCTCCAGGTGGGCTGTCGTGGTATGGCAGTGCGTGTCATTTCACTTAACAATGGCCCAAAGTGCAAGAGTTGTGATGCTGGCAATTCAGATATTCTCTTTCTGTGCTCAGTTTATAGATTAAACCTGATCATATGTATATATGTATGTATGGGATCAAACAGCACAAGAGTTCTGAACTATCTATAGTTTCAGACACCCATGGGGGAGTGGGGGGCAGACACTTAACAAAGTATCCTTCACAGGCAAGGGGGGACTATTATGTAATTAAAATAACATCCAGCGTGCTTCAAACAAGGACACAATAAGTACCTTAATAGCCAGCTTCTTCAAGGAAGACTTCCAAAACTCATCTCTTTCTCTCCTAGACTGTAACTCAGCACTTTTTCACACTGTGGAGTGTGACCCCCTAGGTGTTCAGAATATCATTTTCATGAGTTATGACCAGCTTTCTCAAGTACGATAGAGCAGAGTGTATCCACATAGCAGAGTTAAATACTACTTTGAGAAATATCTGACTCAGGTACACACACATCATAAAATGTATTCCTTAGTATAAATCACTACTAAGTCTGAAAACTACTGGTGTAATTATAAAGCTCAGAATCCCTACCAGAGCATTCACTGAGGTCTCAAGTGCATTTATCCACTCAGAATATATCCGACTGCGCTTGAATGATCAATTTTTTTAAGGATCCATGTAGTCTTAGATTGTCTTTCTTAGTTTTACCAATGAACTCTCTCCATGTGTCTGCTAATTCCCCCTTATGTTATGTACTAAAATAGTCATTTCTGCTAATTCATGTGATTCTTCCAGTTTTCATGTATTTCACTGCCAAGCGGACTCAAAGAAACTCAGTATACTAAGCTTTCATTCTTTTCTCAGGTTCCATTAGTTATTTTGTGAGCTTATTTATCATTCTCATAAATGACAGAATGATCTCTGTTCATTTCCAAGGCAAACCATTCAGTATCACAGTAATCCAAGTCTATGCCCCAACCACTAATGCTTGAAGAACCTGAAGCTGACCAGTTGGTTCTATGAAGACCTACAAGACCTTCTAGAACTAACACCAAATAAAGATGTCCTTTTCATTATAGGGGACTGGAATGCAAAAGTAGGAAGTCAAGAGATACCTGGAGTATCAACAAGTTTGGCCTTGGAGTACAAAATGAAGCAGGGCAAAGGCTAACATTTTCCCAAGAGACCATACTGATGATAGCAAACACCTTCTTCCAACAACACAAGAGATGACTACACAAAGACATCACCAGATGGTCAATACCAAAATAATATTGATTATATTCTTTGCAATCTAAGACAGAACAAAGTCAGCAAAAGGAAGACCAGGAGCTGACTGTGGCTCAGATCAAGAACTCGTCATTGCAAAATTCAGACTTAAAGAAAGTAGGGAAAATCCACTAAATCTTTCAGGTATGACCTAAATCAAATCCCTTATGATTATACAGTGGAGGTGACAAATAGACTCAAGGGATTAGATCTGACAGAGGTGCTGAAGAACTATGGATGGAGGTTTGTAAAATGGTACAGGAGGCAGTGATCAAGACCATCCCCAAGAAAAAGAAATGCAAGAAGGCAAAATGGTTGTTAGAGGAGGCCTTATAAATAGCTGAGAAAAGAAGTGAAAAGGCAAAGGAGAAAAGGTTAGATATATCCATCTATATCTATGGAACTCAGAGTTCCACAGAATAGCAATGAGAGATGAGAAAGCCTTCTAAAGTGAACAATGAAAAGAAATAGAAAAAAATAATAGAAAGGGAAAGACCAGAGATCTCTTCAAGAAAATTAGAGATACCAAGGGAATATTTCATGCAAAAATGGGCACAATAAAGGACAGAAATGGTATGAACCTAACAGAAGCAGAAGATATTAAGAAGAGGTGGTAAGAATACACAGAAAAACTGTACAGAAAAAACGTTTTAATGACCCAGATAACCACGATGATGTGATCACTAGAGCCAGACATTCTGGAGTGCGAAGTCAAGTGGGCCTTAGGAAGCATCACTACGAACAAACCTGGTGGAGGTGATGGGATTCCAGGTGAGCTATTTCAAATCCTACAATATGATGCTGTGAAAGTGCTGCACTCAATATGTCAGCAAATTTGGAAAACTCGGCAGTGGCCACAGGACTGGAAAAGGTCGGTTTCATCCGAATCCCAAAGAAGGGCAAAGCCAAAGAATATTCAAACTATAGCACAATTACACTCATTTCACATGCTAGCAAGGTAATGCTCAAAATCCTCCAAGCTAGGCTCCAACAGTACATGAACCAAAAACTTCCAGATGAACAAAGTGTATTTAGAAAAGGCAGAGGAACCAAAGATCAAATTGCCAACATGTGCTGGGTTATAGAAAAAGCAAGGAAATTCCAGGAAAACATCTACTTCTGCTTCATTGACTTTGCTAAAGCCTCTGACTGTGTGGATCACAACAAACTGGAAAATTCTTCAAGAGATGGGAATACCAGACCACCTGACCTGCCTCCTTAGAAATCCGTATGCAGGTCAAGAAGGAACAGTTAGAACTGGAAATGGAACAACGGACTGGTTCCAAATTGGGAAGGAGAATGTCAAGACTGTACACTGTCACCCTGCTTATTTAACTTAAATGCAGAGTACATCATGGGAAATGTCAGGCTGGCTGAAGCACAAGCTGGAATCAACACTGCTGGGAGAAATATCAATAACCTCAGATAATGCAGATGGTACCACCCTTACAGCAGACAGCAAAGAGGAACTGAAAAGCCTCTTGATGAAGGTGAAAGAGGACAGTGAAAAAGCTGGCTTAAAATTCAACATTCAAAACAGCCAAGATCACGGCATCCAGTCCCATCACTTCATGGCAAACAGATGGGGAAACACTGGGAACAATGACAGACTATTTCATTGGGCTCCAAAATCACCGAGGACAGTGACTGCAGGCATGAAATTAAAAGACGCTTGCTCCTTGGAAGAAAAGCTATGACCAACCTAGACAGTATATTAAAAAGCAGAGACATTACTTTGCCAACAAAGGTCCACAGAGTCAAAGCTATGATTCTTCCAGTAGTCATGTATGGATGTGAGAGCTGGACCATAAAGAAGACCAAGTACCATAGAATTGATGCTTTTGAACTGTGGTGCTGGAGAAGACTCCTGAGAGTCCCTTGGACTGCAAGGAGATCCAGCCAGTCCATCCTAAAGGAAATCAACCCTGAATATTCACTGGAAGGACTGATGCTGAAGCTTCAATACTTTTGGCCACCTGATGCGAAGAGCTGACTCACTGGAAAAGACACTGATGCCGGGAAAGATTGAGGGCAGGAGGAAAAGGGAGCGACAGAGGATGAGATGATTGGCTGGACGGCATCACTGAGTCAATGGACATGAGCTTGATCCAGACACAACTAAGCGACTGAACAATGAACATTTATCATTCAAATCTACTGTGACAATATCTACTGTAGTGGATTCACTGACAGTAACTTGAGACCATTCTCTAACATTGATTATACCTGGCTCACTAACTGTTAAATACTGTGACATTTTTAAGGCATGGAACTTATACTCCCATGATGAAGTCTCACTTAAACATATATGTAAATATATTTATCTGTTTGGTTGTGCCAAGTCTCAGTTTCCAGCATGCCGAATGTGCTCTTTTCCCCAGTTGCAGCATGTGGGACCTTAGTTCCCTGACCAGGAACTGTGAGTGTGATGTCTTAACCACTGGACCACCAGGGAAGCCCCTATGAAGTCTCATTTACTAAATTAGTTTACTCCATGTTGAAGTTGTAATATTTTGTTCTCTCTCAAAATTGCCCTTTCTCTTTATCATCTCATTTATCACTCCTTATAATGATCTTTGTTGCTGTAAGATCTTCTGTTTCCTATTCTTTTCTGCTTTTAAAGGAAATACCAAATGAGAGTGTGGAGTTAAATCTATTTCACTGAACTTAATGCAGATTCCACTCCCAATTTAAATCCTTCTCCAAAGTGGACATGAGAAAGATTATCCTCACTCAGACTCTCATAATTTTTTTTTAACCTTCTCTTCTGGAGAGTTCCAGAGATCAAGTCTCTGGATAGCAAGCATAAGAACCTCAAAACATACAAAGTAGGCTTCCGGAAGTCTGAAGGCAGCCTCTATGTAGAAAAACTCTACATGCTTGTACTGAGCTTTGGGTTCTTTGCGATGTCCTTCAGGTAAAACTCTTCCCATAAAACCTCCTTTCTTTGCTTCCTAAAGAATTTACCACTCTCTCTTGTTTTTTTATATTGCTATTATTCACATGCATGCTATTAATAGCCCTTCCCTAGTTATTCACATGTCTGCATCCCTATTTGACTATAACCGCCTTGAGGACAGCACACACATGCCTCTGTTTCCCTGTTTCCCCAGAACTTACTATTAGCACATGTGACTCAAAGGAGTTATTCAACGAAGACTTGAAATCATTGAGATGGTTGTTGCACAATCCACAACATATTAAACATTTAGATTTATGTAAATTGTTAAGGCAAAGGGCAGTTTTTAATATGTAATATAAGATTATAACCACAAGCAAGGATCCATTAAAAATACAAATACTTAACAAAGACTAGTTATTTGAACAGTAACAATACTGGTTTCTTGTCTATTTTGACACCTGCCAAAACTGACTAGGAAACGAGATATATTCACCAAAAATGAATTTCTTAAAATTCTGTACCAACTATACAGCAAGAATGATAACATTAGCTAATTGCTACTGAGTTCTTGACATTTCAGTATGTACGATACTAGTGAGGTACAGACTACAACACGCAGAGTGATATTGAATTTTTCACATTTAATTATGTAAGCATCAGTTCTTTAATTACAATCTCTCATTTAAGCTTCCCAAGAACTCTATGAGAGATACTATTACCCTGATTTTGGAGATAAGGAAACTGAAGACCAAGAAAGTTAAATAAAACTGTCCAAGGTTACACAGTAAGACAGCCAAGATTACTGACAGAATATCTAAGGTCAAAAGCACTCACAAGTTTTGCCAGAGCTTATCACACTATCACTCTCTATTCTTCAGGCAGATAAGATCAGTGCATTTGGGTGGCAGGCTGAGATGAGGTGCCAGATTTCAACCCTGTGGCAGCCTGCTCTAGCTTCCTGCTACTGGCTTCTTCCTTCCACCCTGATCATTTGTTTTTACTACATTTTTTTTAAAAATGATATAATTAAATTTGGGGAGGGGCATGAAAGAGGAAAGTTACTCATAACCTTATTCATCCTAACAAAACATTTTTGGATGCCATCTCCTAATGTTAGAAGCATGGCACATGGATATCTGTTCAGAATCTACTTGCATCTTTTATTAGCTGTGTGGCCTTTTGCCAAATTACTTAATTTCCCCCATGCCAATTTTTTCACTCTGTCACATTACGGAGCAACTATTACGTACCAGACACTGTTTTACTCTAGACGCCTGAGTTAACTCAGTTACTTAGAGACAAAGACCCCTGACCACAGGAGAAGCGGATCTTCTAGAGGACACACACAAAACAAAGTCAATTACAGAACGTGATAGCGGGTGATAAGTGCTGGGGGAAGGGAGACAAGTTGCAACTTATGTAATGAGGTCAGAGTCGGTCTCACTGAGGAGGTGGAGCTGAGCGAGGAAGTCAGGAGTTTGACTTGCAAGCAGCTGAGGGGACAGACCAGGCCGACGGGGCAGCCGGTGGAAACCTACGGGAAGAGCATCCCGGGCAAGATCAGCAAAGATCAGGGCGCTCAGTGAAGGAAGAGTACCGCCGGGGGAGGGGCCATGCACCCAGGGCACCGCTGAGGGACTCTGCCTTTTACTGAGGGAAATGGAAGCCACTGAAAAGTTTCGAGCAGAGAAGACACACAACCAAAGGTCTTACAAGGACTAGCCCAGTTGCTACACTGTAAATAAACTACGTGCGCAGTAGACATCCAACTATGACGTTCAGAAGATGTCTGTGCTGAAGGATTAACTGTAAAAAGGGGTAATAATGCTCACTGAGTTGTCCTGAAAACGGCTCAGTGTTTGTGAACAGCTGTGCCTGACGCTGATACTGCTGTAGCTTCCGCCTTACCAAGGCCACTCAGCACGGAGAATGAGAGCGGCGGAAAACGAGCCTGTGCCTCAGGGTGCCGTGTACACAGACAGACCAGGCCGAAGGAAGGGTTTCTCCCAAATCCCGTGAAGTGGGCGGTTCTGGGAGCTGAGCTGCGGACTTTCACTATTCAGCAACGCTGTCTTTGGGTCTAACTGTGGCCTCAATCCTTGTCCATACAGGTACATATGCACAACTGCTGTCTCAATCTGTTACTGTTACATTATTCTCCTTCCAACTTTAAGTATTTGATAATCTTTTGTCTAATCATACCCCATTGTGTTGCATGTAATTCATCCTTAACCTATTCCTTAACTCGCATTTTTTTTCAGAGCTAAAAGTCTCTGAAATCAGAACATATGATAGAAACAATGCTGTCCCTTACTTGTCCCAACAGAGGACTGGAAAAGAACACCATCAGGTATGTGAGTATTCTGCTCAGTAACCTAGGTATGAGATGCTAGGTCAGAAGGTAAGAATTATGGACTCTCTGCTACTTCTGCTGCTACTCTCACAAGGTTAACACTTTAAAATTGGTCTGGGATGAATTTCTGTCTTTAAGATAAGCTTATTTTCTGAAGTAACTGGTGGCTATTTTCTCTGATCTTTTTTACCAGCATGGTGGCGGGGTGGGGTAGGGGGTTAGGGTAGGTTTAACCCAGAGGAGGAGGGTTGTGTTATTTCATTATCTTAGAAGTGACAAAGACTTAGGAAAGTTTAGAGAGGGTAAAGATACAGACTGATAAAGGCAACACCAATGGGTGTAACTTTCTTAAGAATTTCACATTAGGTCAGCTTTCCATCAGCAGGCTGGGTATTAAGTAAGATTATTTTGTGTTTTTTATACTCCATGGAAGAAAAGGAGTACTCAACAGCCTAATTCCCAAAGAGGTCTCTTAAACTCTTTTAATAAGGTGGCTCAGGTCTTTATTCCTGGAAAAAGTAAAATGGAGAGTCTCTACACTGGGAGGTTTCAGGTACAGTTGAAAGGCAATGCCAAAGAATGCTCAAACTACTGCACAACTGCACTCATCTCACATGCTAGTAAAGTAATGCTCAAAATTCTCTAAGCCAGGCTTCAGTAATATGTGAACCGTGAACTCCTTGATGTTCAAGCTGGTTTTAGAAAAGGCAGAGGAACCAGAGATCAAATTGCCAACATCCACTGGATCATCGAAAAAGCAAGAGAGTTCCAGAAAAACATTTATTTCTGCTTTATT
>SJYF01000480.1:1615616-1645709 GCA_006410515.1 Procapra przewalskii | reverse complement strand
GAGAAATATCAATAACCTCAGATATGCAGATGACACCACCCTTATGGAAGAAAGTGAAGAGGAGCTAAAAAGCCTCTTGATGAAAGTGAAAGAGGAGAGTGAAAAAATTGGCTTAAAGCTCAACATTCAGAAAATGAAGATCATGGCATCCGGTCCCATCACTCCATGGGAAATAGATGGGGAAACAGTGGAAACTTTATTTTTGGGGGCTCCAAAATCACTGCAGATGGTGACTACAGCCATGAAATTAGAAGACACTTACTCCTTGGAAGAAAAGTTATGACCAACCTAGATAGTATATTCAAAAGCAGAGACATTACTTTGCCAGCAAAGGTCTGTCTAGTTAAGGCTATGGTTTTTCCTGTGGTCATGTATGGATGTGAGAGATGGACTGTGAAGAAGGCTGAGTGCCGAAGAATTGATACTTTTGAACTGTGGTGTTGAGAAGACTCTTGAGAGTCCCTTGGACTGCAAAGAGATACAACCAGCCCATTCTGAAGGAGATCAGCCCTGGGATTTCTTTGGAAGGAATGATGCTAAAGCTGAAACTCCAGTACTTTATTTTAGCCACCTCATGCGAAGAGTTGACTCATTGGAAAAGACTCTGATGCTGGGAGAGATTGGGGGCAGGAGGAGAAGGGGACGACCGAGGATGAGATGGCTGGATGGCATCACAGACTCGATGGATGTGAGTCTGAGTGAACTCCAAGAGATGGTAATGAACAGGGAGGCCTGGCATGCTGCTATTCATGGGGTCTCAGAGAGTCGAACACGACTGAGCGATTGAACTGAACTGAACTGAGAGCATGGGTGCTATTCTGAAAACCACGCTAACTGAATGCCTGAAAGCAGAGACCAAAGAGCTTCTTCCACAGCTGGGCAACCAGGCTCAAAAAAAAAACAAAACCCAACATTAGCTTCCCTACCTTACGATGAAGCTCAAAGACAATAAGCCTAACCCAAGCGTTCAAAGATTCCAATCAGCTACTTAATCCAATCCTTTTAGAAATAAGACTGCCAAGGATTACCAGACACTTTAACATGGATGATAAAGACCAAAACACAACAGGAAACACATACACCCCTACATGACTTGAGCTATCACATTAACTGAAATTATCAGAACAGATCCCATCAAATGCTCATTACATTCAATTTTACAGTAATGGGGTAACAGAAAATTCCATAAACCTCTAGAGAAAAAAAATAAAAGGGATCAGGATCTGGAAAGGCTTCAAACTTATCAACACTGGAAGCTAGAAAAATAATGAAGAAAACACTTTTAAATTCTAAAGGGAAACTATTTCCAATTTAGAATAATCACCAAAACTATTGTAGAAAAGAGGTATTTTCTGACATTTACTACTATTTTACCCTTCACAATCCATTTCTCAAGGGATTTGTTACATAATTAAGAATAAATCAAGAAAGAGATGAGATATAGGAAAAAGGGCATCTAACACAAGAAAGAAGCAAAACAAAATCCCTAGGCCAGTGGGCAGAAATCTCTGAATCAGACCTGCGCATCAGGGACAAGAATCCGTAACTGTGTGACCCTCTGCAGCACCATGAACTGCCACCAACAACACTCACCTGCACAACGGCCTTTTCTTTTCTTCAGAGACAGAGAAGAGAGAGGGGAGGGGGAAAGAGGTAAGGGAAGAGCAGTAGGGAGAGAAGAGATGGAAGGAAACAGCCCACATTTTTAGTTTTACATGATCCTATACTCTCCATATTTTTTTTAACTGAAGTATAGCCAATTTACAACGCTGAGTTAATTTCTGCTGTACAACAAAGTGACTCAGTTATACATACATATATATTCTTTTTTATGTTCATTTCCATTACGGTTTATCACAAGGTACTGAGGTTCACCATGCTATATCACAGGACCCTGTTTGCCCACACTATATATAATTAGCTTGCATCTGCCAAGCCCAAACCTGCACGCCATCCCTCCCCAAGCCCTTCCCGCTGGGCAACCACAGGCCTGTTCTGTGTCTGTGAGTCCGTTTCTGTTCTGCAGGTAAGCTCGTTTGCGCCATAGAGTCCACATACGGGTGGCATCATGCAGCAGCAGCCTTTTTCTGACTGACTCCACTCAGTGTGGTAATATCTGACACCATCCCCGTTGCTGCAAACGGCATTCTTCTTCTCTGCTGCTGCATGCATTCCGGTGTGTGCGTGTCTGGGTGCACATCTTCATCCACTCATCTGTCAACGGGCATTTAGGCTGTTTCCATGTCTTGGCTTTTGTGAAGAGTGCTGCTGTGAAGAAAGGGGTGCACGTATCTGCCCAGGAGTGGGACTGCTGGGCCACGTGCATGCATGCGTGCATTCACTTCAGTCGTGTCTGACTGTTTCTGACACCATGGACTGGAGGTTGCCAGGCTCCTCTGGCATGGCATTCTTCTCCAGGCAAGAATACTGTAAAGAGTTGCCATGCCCTTCTCCAGGGGATTTTCCCAACCCAGGGATCGAACCAGTATCTCCTATGTTTCCTGCACAGCAGGCAGATTCTTTCACCCACTGAGCCACTTGGGAAGTCCTGATGGGTCATATGGCAACTCTATTTTTATTTTTTTTAGGAACCTCCATACTGTTTTGGCTGCATCAACTCACATTCCCACAAACATTGTAGGCAGGTTCCCTTTTCTCCATACCCTCTCCAGCATTTGTTATTTGCAGACTTTTTTAATGATAAGCATTCTCACTGATGTGGAGTGATATCTTATTATAGTTCTGATTTGCCTTTTTCTAAACATTAGAGATGTTGAGCATATTTTCACGTGCCTGAAGGCCATCTGTCTGTCTTCTTTCGAGAAATGCCTATTTAAGTTTCTTATGCCCATTTTTTGATTGGGTTGTTTTTTATTCTTGAGTTGTATGTTTTATAGTTTGCAAATTAAGCCCTTGTTGTCTCATCATTTGCAAATGCTCTCTCTCCTTCTATAGGTTATATTTTCATTTTATTTGTGGTTTTCTTTGCTCTACAAAGGGCTTCTCTTGTGGTTCAGCTGGTAAAGAGTCCGCCTGCAGTGCAGGAGGACCTGGGTTAGATCCCTGGGTTGGGAAGATCCCTTGGAGAAGGGAAAGGCTACCCACTCAAGTTTTCTTGGGGCCTGGGGCTCCCTTGTTGCTCAGCTGGTAAAGAATCTGCTCCTAAAGTGGGAGACCTGAGTTTGATCCCTGAGTTGGGAAGATCCCTTGGAGAAGGGAAAGGCTACCCACTCCTGTATTCTGGCCCAGAGAATTCCATGGACTATACAGTCCGTGGGGTCACAAACAGTTGGACACGACTCAGTGACTTTTTCTTCTTTCTTTGCTGTACAAAAGTTTGTAAGTTTGATTTGTTTATCTTTGCTTCTGACCTAAGAAAACATCAGTACAATGTATGACATGATCCTATACCCCTTTAAGTACACTCTTCCTTATACGGGAGCTAGTGAGAGCTGGGCAGCACCTTGACATATTCTGGGTTGTTGATCAACATGAACAGAATATTCGGTCTAGGAATACAGGGTTTCCCAAAGCATGGGCCATACATTATTCATGGTTTACAAGGTGATTTTAGAGGATTTGTGAACATGACATAAAATAACACTGAATCAGTCAGATAAAGATTATGATAAAGAAGAATTACCAGTTTGGGATCTTTAATACCTCTTTAACACTTCTTAATCACCATTAAAAAAAAAAGCCACTGACAAACTCTAACTAGAAATTAATATTATTGTTTTTATTATATTAAAATAACAGCAAAGGAATACAGTACTATATGCGATCCCCATTCTCCTGGCAGCTTCTTTTGGATTCATTTTGACTGTGTATTTTGAAAGTGCACATAACATAGTTCCCTCCATTTCTGTGCAAAAGAAGTCAACCCAAGAGAATAAGCCATCACCATCCATCCTTAATGCTTTGCTCCTGCAATTTCAGGTGATGCTAGCTCCAAGCCCTTATCTCTATAACTCTACAGCCTCAAACTACTTTACTATTTTTAAAGTTAAAGTTCCAGGAATACCCAGGGGATCAGTCCAGTGGTTAGGACTCCACAGGAGGCACAAATTCAATCCCTGGTCGGGGAACTTAAGATCCCACGAACCTCAAGGCATTGCCAAAAAACAAAAGAGCAGTGAGCTATTTAAGAGAATATATTAAATAAGCACTACTCTAGGTGGTTCTCTGTTCTGGTAAAAGTCAGGAAGATAGCACTTCAGTGACTGAAACCAGTGAAACACTAGTCCAGCAGAGGCAATACATTCTTTCAAAAACTGACCCTGTACTCTGCCACTACTTATCTGTCAGGTTTTAAGCAAGTCTGAGCAATAAAATCCTAGTAATCGAATCTAGAGGGTTTCTCAGCCTAACGATCCTCTCTTCCTCCTAAGAGACTTTCATTATCCTGCACTTGCAGGGGTTTCTTCTATCTTCTCCACCTGCTTTGCTGGCTTCTGTTCTTCCTCCTGCCTCAAAACCATGGATGCACCTG
The DNA here is from genome assembly GCA_006410515.1 of Procapra przewalskii. Taxonomy (NCBI): domain Eukaryota; kingdom Metazoa; phylum Chordata; class Mammalia; order Artiodactyla; family Bovidae; genus Procapra; species Procapra przewalskii. The sequence continues at coordinate 1,641,217 of SJYF01000480.1, read as the reverse complement.
AAGACTACTAACGTTCCAAGTGTTCCACAGCCTTTCCATCCTGGCCTACACACAGTGCCTCCATCAATGAAGAGCGTGGCAAACAACACTGTGTTGTCTCTCAACCCCACATTCCTCTTTTGAGAACTTCATTCCTTCATCCACAGGAATAAGCCCCAAGCAGTGACGTTTATCTGTTTATATTCACGACCCCGCCCCTTGAGGCCCCACTACAACTGAATGGATCAAGCAAGCGGAAACTTGATTTAAAACTGAGAGACTATAAAGAATGATCCTTTGAACTGAGAACATAGAAACACAAGAGCTATTAAGAACGCTGGTCCATGTATGTTCAAAGCAGTCAAAGCAACTTTGCTATTAAGAGAACAATATTCTGCAAACTGATCTACAGATTCAACACAATCTCTAACAGAATAGGCTTCTTTGCCAGCTTCTTAGTAGATATTGCCAAGCTGACTCTAAAATACATATGAAAATTCAAGGGACCCAGAATAGCCAAAACAATTTTGAAAAAGAACAAAGTTAATACCTCTTTAACACTTCTTAATCGCCATTAAAAAAAAAAAAAAGCTTTGAATCATTAAAAAGTAAGCTTTGAATCATACAAAGCTTACTACACAAAGCTATAGTAGTCAATGTGGTACTGGCCTAACGATAGTCATTTAGAGCAACAGAGCAGAAATGAGGGGGGCACCAGACAATTCATTATCCACATGCAGAAGAATGGAGCTGGACCCCTACTTCAGAGAATATGCCAAAATGAAACCAACAGATGAAGACCTGAATAACGTAAGAGCTAAAACTATACAACACTTAAAAGAAAACAAAAGAGGAAATCTGGATGACCTTGAATTTGGCAGTGGTTTTTAAGATATAATACTAAAAGACACAAGCAACAAAAGAAAAACAGATAAAATGGACTTTATCAAAATTAAAAACTTCTTGCTTCAAAGAACACAACCAAGAAAATAAAAAGATAACCAAGTCTGGCAGAAACCAACACAATTCTGTAAAGCATTTAACCTTCAATTAAAAATAATTTAATTAACTGAGAAAAGAGGGGGGGAATCTGCAAATCATGTAACTCATAAGGAATTTGCATCTAGAATATAAATATTCTATAGAATACAGGCTAAAGAATTCTTAGAACCCAATAATAAAAAGACAACCCAATTTCAAAACGGGCCAAGAATCTGCATAGACATTTTTCCAAAAAAAACCACAAAAACTTTACATGATTACCATCAGAAAGAGAGAAAGAAAAAGGGAGAAAGGAAGGGAGGGAGGGAAGTGTTGGCAGGGATACAGAGAAAGTGAAACTCGTGTGCACTGCTGGTGGGAAGTGTAAAATGGTGCATGGCCTTTACAGAAAACAGTATGGTACTTCCTCAAAACTCAGAGTTACCTACCACATGATCCAGCAAGTCCACATATGGATGCAGACCCAACAGAACTGAAAGCAGAAACTCAAAATACTTGCACACCCATATTCACAACATTATTCCCAAGAGCCAAAAGGTAGACACAAGCGAAGTGTCCACTGACCAGTGAAATGATAACAAAATATGCTACACACATACAAGGAAGTATCATTCAGCCTTAAAAAGCAAGAGGATTTTAATACATGCCACAGCATGGAGGAACCTTGAGGACATTATGCTAAGTGAACTAAGCCAGTCATAAAGGGACAAATATCCTCTGACTCCACTTACATGGCATATCTAGAGTAGTCAAATTCATAAAGAAAGTAGGATTGCAGTTCGCAGGGACAGGAGTGGGGAGTCAGGCAGGGAGGTTAAGGGTACACAGTTTCAGTACGGGATGATGGAAAAGCTGTGGAGATGGATGGTGGTGATGGCTGCAACATACTGTAAAGGTACTTAACGCCACTGAACTGTACAGAGATTTATATTATGTATATGGTGCTGCTGCTAAGTCGCTTCAGTCGTGTCCAACTCTGTGTGACCCCAGAGACGGCAGCCCACCAGGCTCCCCCGTCCCTGGGACTCTCTAGGCAAGAACACTGGAGTGGGTTGCCATTTCCTTCTCCAATGCATGAAAGTGAAAGTGAAGTCGCTCAGCCATGTCTGACTCTTAGCGACCCCATGGACTGCAGCCCACCAGGCTCCTCCGCCCATGGGATTTGCCAGGCAAGAGCACTGGAGTGGGGTGCCATCGCCTTCTCCAATGTATATGGTGCATGGTGGTAAATTTGTTATATTTTACCACAATAAATTTTTGTACAAATAATGTTTATAGTTGCCTAAACCTACCGTGTTTTTTTAAAAGATAGCATGTCAAAACATCATGAAAGTCACTGATAGTGAATCTGGAGGCTCTGGGAAAGCCCATGCATCTCCCTGGACCTCATGGCTTCATCTTAAAAAACAGGTGCAAAGGACTAAATCAGACCTACCTCTAACTTGGAGTCTCAGAACTCCTGTGAACCCCAAATGTCACAAAATTGGGGTGGCCAAAAAGTTCACTGGGGTTTTTCCATAATATGTTACAGGAAAACCCAAATGAACTTTTTGGCCAAACCAATTTAAAAAAAGAAAAACTCCTCCGGGAATTCCCTGGTGGGCCAGTGGTTAGGACTTCATGCTTTCACTACTTTCAATCCCTGGTCAAGGAACTAAGATTCCAAAAACCATAAAAATAAAACACCTGGTTACTTCCAATATTTCCAAACTAAAACTAATAATCTATTCTTTTACCTTCCAAAAATCCACTCAGAGTAACAAAAATCATCAGGCTTCTCTATCTACTGCAGACTGGAGCTACAGGACTTCAGGGCAGACTTGCAGGTTATTAGAACCTTTGATGTTGCTGCTGTTATGAAGTTGCTCAGTTACACATGACTCTCTGCAACCCTATGAGTTGTAGCCCACCAGGCCTCTTTCCATGGGATTCTCCAGGCAAGAATACTGGAGTGGGTTGCCATTTCCTACTCCAGGGGATCCTCCCAAACCTGAGTCTCCTGCTTGGCAGGAGGATTCTTTACCACTCAGCCACTTGGGAAGTCCATTAGAACCTTAGGACATCAGAAAGTTCACAGGAGCATTACGCCTAACAGCCAAAAGGTAGAAACAGCACAAATACCCATTCAGTGATGAATGAATAAATAAAATGTGGTACAGTCGCCCTTAGGTATCGGCCAGGGATTTGTTCCAGGATCCCCTGCAGATAACAAAGTCCAAGGACACTCAAGTACCTTACATTAAATGGTGTAATATTTGTATTAAAACTACACACATCCTTCCAAACTTTAAATCTTAATCTCTAGATTACTTACAAGCAACTGAACAACAACAAGATTACCTTCAATATTTAATGCAATGTAAATGATACGTATATGGTTGTCTTGACAAAGGAACAAATTCAAGTTCTGCTTTTTGGAACTTTCTGGTAATGCCTTCAGGTAAACAGCATTTCCCAGGGAAGCTCTTCAGAGTAACAAGCCCCACACAAGTTCACATTTCACTGGCCTCCAGTGAGTCACTGTGAACAAATCATTACGTCCAAATGGTTGGCCTTTACAGACTGACTGAAGCAAATCAGGCTCTCCACTAGAGCTAAAGATGAGATCAGTCTCTTTAAAACTGAATGGCTACATAATAGGGAATAAGGGAGGACAGTTCCTCAGAGAAAAATATGGGTACAGTTACAATGAAAGGGGATAATAGAAACAAACAACAGGTGTCCACGTCACCAGTTTTCAGGTGACAACCACCAAGATCAAGGGTTTGTTACAGGAAGGAGCTTAGAGATATATCCTTAAATGGACCTACTGTGCATACTCTTAAAGGTAGAATCAAAACTCAGGTAATACCTTTAACTTCAAGCTTCTCAAATATTGCCACTATGTGTAAAGACACGCACGACAAATCAGGCAAGCGACATGGGTCTTCTTAAGCCCTTGTCACTGTGTCCTTCAGCAAATCTTAGGGGAAGATCCTTGAGCAGGGAGGGGACAAAATACCACATGTTTTCTTGTTCAATCACTTCTGAGGAACACATCTATCACCAGGACCAGGAAAATGGAATTTCCAGAAAGCAAAATATGAGAAAATACAAAAGAACAGACTTGACAGATTTAAAAAAAAAAAACAGCATCTTTCAAGTATCTACTACGAGCTAGGTCCTAAGCATATAGGTATTCAAATGCTATTTCCTTTAATCCATATAACCTCAAGTTACCTGCCTCTTCTGCCCACCCCCCACAAAAAGAGAGTTGGAAGAGATGACCTATATTGACCCTTCTAGCTCTAACACCTTGTAACGATTCTACTGCCATGATAATAGGACAACTACTACAATCTTCTGATACAGAATATCCTTCCCCAGCTTTCCAAAAAGACCATATGGCAACCTTCTCTCAGTGATTTATAAGTTACTGTAATGAGTAACCTCTGGTTATCTACAAAATACAAATACAGCAGATTTTCCAAAAACAATAATTTTACTCAGATTTGAGTTGGGGAGGTTAATAAGGTAATTATAGTTTTAAATATGGGCTTCCTTGGTGGTTCAGACGTTAAAGAATCTGCCTGCAATGTGGGAGATCAGGATTCGACCCCTCGGTTGGGAAGATCCCCTGGAGAAGGGTACGGCTACCCACTAGAGCATTTCTGGGCTGGCAAAGAGCTGGACACCACTAAACGACTAACACACACACACACACACACACACAGTTTTAAATATTTTTATGACATATCTATTAAGAAGTAAAAGTCAAAAACCAAAGATTTAAGATGAAATGTGACTTCAAAAAACTTCCAGGTTTAAAGAGCAGGCATTTAACCTAATATTAGTGGTAGTTTGATGGGAAAGCTTCAAAACAATAATGACAGTGTAACAGACAACGGAGTTCTGTGTCTTCTACTTCTCAGATTCTTCCTGTACTCTAGCTGCCAGAACCACTTTTGACTTGACAGTATTTATTTCTGCTGATTTCCCTACTCTTCAGCATTTGCTCTTGACAACCTGATTTGAGAAAGAGAAGAATCAAGCCTATATATTAAGCAGAACAATAGGAAGAGAAAGAACCTAGTCTACTAGGCCACAGAGCGAAAGTCACTCAGTTGTGTCTGACTCTTTGTGACCCCATGAACTGTAGCTCACCAATTCCTCTGTCCATGGAATTCTCCAGGCAAGAATGTTGGAGTGGGTAGACGTTCCCTTCTCCAGGGATCCTTCCAACCCAGGGACTGAACCTGGGTCTCCTGCATTGCAGGCAGATTCTTTACCATCTGAGCCACCAGGGAAACCCAGAGAAGGCCTAACCTACTGAGTAATAAAAAGGCTTCAGTATAGGCTTATTTGCAAGGTCAAACCTACAGTCCAGAAAATTAAGAGAACCCAAAGTCCAACATTCAGCTAAGCAAGGTCCTCCTACACACTTGGTCCACAAAACTATGCAGGCTCTTATGGCAAAATTTTTAACACTCCATGAAAATAAAGGCTGAGCTCTGACAACCTCTGCGTACTTAACTGCTAGAAGAGCACTTGCTGAATGACCAAATGAACTAAGCATGCACTTTGAAGCCAGAGATTTGCTGATGAATAACCTTCTTAATTTCTTCAACTGTAAAATAAGAATATATTTTAAGAGGTGGAGTGGTTATCAGAAATAAATGAAAAACTATAAAGAAGACAAAATTCACTGTCTGGTACACTGTGGGCACTTAATTCAAAATAGCTATTACTACATGATATTATTGGTATTAATAGTGCTTACCCACACAACAGAGTAAACTAGATCTGATCCTTGATTCCTGTAGTATTTTCCTCACCCACCACATTTAATCATCCAACACATACTGTCAGACCCTCCAAACTCCACCACTTTAACCCAACCATTCCAACTTAAAGCACCATCATGTCTTGCCTAGATTACAGCAGGTGTCACTGTGTCCACTCTCAAAACTTGCAAATCTATTCTCTACCTACTGCCTGAAGGCACAAATCTGGTCACATGATCGCTCTGCTAAAGTTCTTACTTTGAGTGTGACTGGTTCCCTATTACACTCAAATAAAACCCAAATTCTTCAGAACTATGACCTACAAGGCCTTCCATGATGACCCGGCCTCTATCTCTGTTCCACACCTTATCCCCTATCCTCTCTCTTAGTTCATTTACTCCTGTCATACTGACCTTCTTGTTGCTAGCTTGTCAACCACGTTTCCACTCAAACGTGGCTCCTCACAGGGGACCTCCTTGGCCATCCTGTTTCAGTGTATCCTGTCTCTCCCCAGCATTTTCCCCTCTTTACTGAGCTGTACTGTTTCCACCATCCTTTACGCCATTTTTATAATACTTTGAAATTATATTAGATACCTGCTACCCAGCGATTGTCTACCCTCAAAAGTATGTTCCAAGAAGCTACGTTCAATTTACCCTAAAAACCCCATCACCTTTCACAGTGTCGAGCATAAAACTGGCCATTAAGACACTTCCTGAATGAATAATAAAGGCTGGCATCTAGGTCCAGTGAGTGCTGAGTTCTCTAAAAATCACCAGTCCAGTCATTTATGAACCACACAGTGCTGAGGAGCTACACTCCAGGACTAGAACACTGACAACTGTGGAATTCTGCAAATGCAGAATCGGCACAGTATAACCACTGGCTGGCAGTCAGCTCTACCAGACAGATGCCAAACAGACAGAAGCTGGCTGGTGAGAGCCAGTGGAAGCCATTATGGAATTCTACCATGCTGGAGCCATTTCCAAAGTTTGATCTACTAGTGTTGGTTGGCACTTTTCTTCACAGTTGTTTTACTGTAGACATGAAACCAAGCGCCATTCTTGTTCGCCTGCTCTGTCAGACTAAACGGTGAACATGTTCCACCTACACGCACATCCATTTGTCCTAAATATGCACTGCTGAAAATAAAAAGTGGTTTTAAGCCACAGTGTCCCTACTAAAGAAATGTCAAAATGTGTTTTTAAACTTGCCTAAGATCATGTGGAATCCAAAAGAATGACCAGGCTATCAGACAGGAAGAGGGGTGGTTCAGCCTAACAGAAATACAATAATTAACAAATATTTGGGGTACATGTCCCAAAACAAGAATGATTTCTTAAGCATAACCAAACAATGGCAGTTCCAGTTTAAATTTTTGGATGTCAATCTAAAAAAGTATTCTTTACAAAGGTAAGTTGTGAACCATGAAACTAATCAACAAAATTAAACAGAAAATCAAAGTTTTATTACAGTTTTCAGCAATTTCAGAACATACAAAAGCTAAAATTTGAGAAAACTGATACATTTTCACATCAGGTTTGCAAATGATTCTAGAATCAGTTACTAGTCATCACCTTCTCTATATTCGCTACAGGCCTAATGCCTTATGTTGTAACCTCTAAAAATAAGTCTCCATTTTAGTAAAATGATGAAACCAGTATCTCAGTGAATAAAAACAAGGAATTGCTGAATGTCAGCACGTTTCACAGGCCACAGCTAATTAGATGATTAAAATGATAAATCTCTCAACTCTTTTTAAAATAATTCAAATATAGGAATATTAAGAAAAGCTCACCTTTTTTTTTTTTTTGAACTCAACTTTTATAGCAAATTCTTTTTTTATTTAACAATCAAGAACCCATTCCTGGGAGTTTCCATGAACAACATGTACCAGGACAGTCAAGCAGAAAACTGAAGAAAAGGAACAGAAGCAGGGTGCCAGTGATTTTCATTTTACGCTTTCAAGAAGTAAGATTATCTTTATAAAAGTCTAAACACTGGCAAAGCAAGGTACATGTCTGTCCTCGGGCAACAAATCAAATGGCCCATAAGAGCACAGCACCTACCACTCAACTCCCAGGGATTAGCAGAGAAGTCACACTCTCTTGGCTAAGGCAAAAGGCTCTACAGAACTCTGCAGGCTGCGCTTCCACAGTCTGCAGAGTTTTGAGCCCTCTTCCCACAATCCTCACGCCCCAAACTACACAAACCACCACGTGACTGAGAAGCCCGTTAGAGCAGGAAGGAACGCTCGGATACGCAAAGTAAAAGGGTAGTAAATACAGGGGCCATACTGTGTCTGTGAAAACTTACTTGCTTAAAATTTTTTAGAGAAATCAAGTTATTTCCTAGTCAATTCCTAACAAGCTGTTGAGAAGTGACATTACAAAGGAAACTGGGATCTTTATTCTGAAACTCAGAATCCAGAATACACAGGTTATGATACAGGCATTTTAAACTCAACACATTCATTTCAGCCTTCTCACCCTGTGCCTCAGCTCTAGCAGTAACTTCAAAGAACTGCTTCAATCAGAGGCACTTCTAAAAATGAGTAAATAGCACCAGATTAATAAAACAGTAATAAATTAATTACTCTGGGAGAGTCTTGTTGTTTTTTTGGGTTTTTTTGGCTTACCATGTGCTACAAAAAAAGTGTTCAGAAAGCAAGACTGTCTGAGGTGCAAGATTACTAAGGAGCAGCACACAAACAAAGTGCTAATAAACAGCCCGAGACAAGCCAACCGTGGTGCGAGCACAACTATGAAAATGTAACCACCAGTACGCAGCATGCGCCTTTCAGGGATCCGAGTCCTGTGTTTAAGCTCCATCATCTAACTCAGGGCCTAATTTGATGGATAAATGACTGGAAACACTATCCTATCGACATCAGGAGATACAGACCTCAGCAGAGCACTCGCTCAAACATTCCTCATCGATTGTCTTGTCAGTTACTCTCCTGAAGGGTTAGATACCTTTGGACCATGGTAAGTAAAACAAATGAAAACAACCCCGATTAATCTAGAAAGCTCTTTAGGAGTTCAATGCACAAGAACCAAAGTGTTCTAAGACTAAGGCCTAAAACAATCAAGAAGCAGTTGCGACAACTTGGGGTTAAGGTTGACTGTTTTACCCTCTCCCTACCTCAGCCAAGCCAAGCAACCAAATAAATTTTACTATTCTTTCCTGAGTAGGGAATCACACACACACGTGTAAATATCTCACAGAGACAGATGGATGGCATTTTTCTTGAAAATGCCTCAGTGAATCAGTATATAACATCTGTCTTAAAAACCTCACTTTTGAGCTTTTATTCAAATACTACTCTCTTTTATTTCACTTAAAAATATTAAAGTGGTAGAACACAAATACCTAAGGCAACCAGCACTCTGGTGTTAAACTAGATTTTAGAGATATTCTTAAGCCTAATATTGAGTTTCTAAGAACACAGCAATACATTCTGTGGTTGAGATCAATTGGAGAAAGTTTACTTCAATCAAGAGAACTTAAAATTTCACATAAATTTACAGTTTATTCCTCTCCACTACCTCACAGTGCTACTAAACAGGCTAAAACCAGGTATTATTCCTAGTTCTTCTGAGGACAAGGAAAACAAGAAGTTCAAAAGGTTTAGTGACAATAAGGGAAGCAAAACAAACAAAAAAATTCAGGTTCTCAGACTCTAAAAATCACAGGTCTATCTTAACACATTAAGAAATAAGAATAATTGTTTAACATTGTTACTGAAGTTTGTAGGTAATGCAGTATATGGAAAAAAAGGAAAATCTTTGTTTTATATAACATAAGCAATTTAAATGTCCTTCACATTTAAGAGATTTTTACTTCCTTTCTAAATAATGATTTAGTTCAAATTCATTATCTTAGAGCAGTTGTTTTCCCAATGCTTTTTCTCACATAGCCTTTCTTTCTTCTTATCCATTAAATAATACAGAATAGAAGAGTATCAAAAATATAATCCTGGGACTTCATGGGTGGCCCAGGTTAGTACTCCACACTCCCAATTCAGGGAGGCCTGGGTTCAATTCCTGGTCGGGGAACTAGAGCTCACAGGCCACAGCTAAGGGTTCAAGCGCCCCATCTACAGACCTGACTGCCTCAACCAAGGCCTGGCGCTGCCGAGTAAGTATTTCAAAATACGCACAATCTCTTATTTAGAAGCTAACTCTCACAATCTGCAGCGAGTGAGCAACCAGTGAAGACAAACATAATGGAGTCTCCACTGTGTTTACCGGCTCTGTGGCTCAGGGATTAGAGCACTGATCTCGTAAACTGTTTTTAAGTCATTCTTTTTTTATCTTCACTCCAAAATTTTCCTACCCAGAGTTGGTAACAAACAGAAGTTAGATAAAATAAAATTTCCATGTAATTAGAAGACTGCTAAACTACAAATCATGACTCACTAATTCTGAATATTAGTCAATACAAAAGAACTCCTATACATCAAAATAACCTGGGCACTGCCCTAGAGTTAAAATTCTGTTGCAATATTTTGTAGCTGCTGTGAGTTTCTCCTTGGTTCAAAAGGAGAGAAATGAGGAGAAACGGATAGCAAAGGGCTTGAAAAGACTACTGTTAGAATAAATGACCTGAACACACTAAGATGCCCACAGCTTTAAACAGCCTTTTACTCATGACATTTAGACTTAAAATGAACTTGGAGCTCACTCCCCTCTACTCAGCATGTTTTACAAAATGTGACAATTAAACAATGTCTGTGAAGCAGAGTGTTGGCCTGACACAGTAGATGTTCCCTATCATCATGACGAAACAGTCAGGAATTCTAGACAGCCATAAACCTCCAGCCTGGGTTTTTCTGAGTTCAAAGCCTAACACTCTTCACTACTACGGTTACTGTGTTCCAAAATTAAGTCCTAGCTTCCAAAATACAGATCAACTGTTTAGCTCTCACGTTACTCAGGTTAATGTGTGCTGTGAGCTCAGGCACTCAGTTGTGTCTGACTCTTTTTGACCCCATTTTGACCTATAGCCCACGAGGCTCCTCTGTCCATGGAATTTTCTAGGCATTAATACTGGAGCAGGCTGACATTTTCTCCTCCAGGGAATCTTCCCGACCCAGGGATCAAACCCGCATCTCTTACATCTCCTGTACTGGCAGGCAAGCCCAGTTGGGGGACTAACACAGCTATCTTGTTCATTTGATCTCTGCAAATGCTCTCTCTGTCCCCAGAGATCTTCTGCAGAGCCTGCATGGAGTAATAATTCTAGATGCTCTACCATCAGCCTGTATCTTGGAACCTATAAACACATTCCTAAATTATCTACACATCAACACATGCCTAAATTACCTGCAATTAACAACCAAGGTATCTTTCTGGAAAATACCTCCTTCTCTGCTTAGATTTATCATTTCCTCAAAAAGCTTCTTATTTTTATATTTCTCCATGGTAGGAGAAATCAGACAAGATTTACCATCAAAGAGAAGTAAACCTAATGCTATGTACAACTTATGACAAGCCTTAGAAGAAATGTAAAATATCCTATTTCACTGCTCTAAAAAGTAAAATACAGTTAAAAGTAGCTCTATTAACTATAGAGGGTATACGTGAAGTATATGTCGATTGTAACCAGTTAACTACTTAAAGTATTCTAACTCCGTATCCTCCTGGTAAATCGGAAAATTAGAAACCAGGCTGAGAGCACAAAGTAGGGGAATGGCAGTACTGAAGCCGAGCCCATTAGCCGCAGAGACGCCAACAGCCACGCTGACTGCAACACGAACGCACTCCAAAGCCTGGCGCCAACTCGGGGTCACTACTGAACTGTACAATGAACTTTTAAAGTTACAAAAACCAGTACATCATTTTAGAACTCTCTGCATTAAGCTCACTTTTCAGAGTACTACTATCACATAAAAGTCTAAACAGCTTAAATATTCTCGTAAGAACTGGCAAACTTAGGTGGGTACCCCCAACCACTCTAAACTTTAAAGGCTTCAGGGTGAGCCCACAATTGCTTTATACATATGCAAGTGATTAAGTGTTCCTAGAAGTTTATGAAATATCGATTAGTGGTAAAGAGAAAGAATACTTCTTAAAGTGCTATTTTAAGCTAATTCCCTAAATTAAATATGTAAGATTAGAAGAAAAGTTTTCACATACAAAGTTATAGCACAATGATTATCATCTTACAGAAAAAAAGGTAATGGAACTATTTCTATTCAAGTCAAAACGGTTTAGAAAGGACAACTCTCCAGCAGGGGTGTCTCAGGACTCCCCTGGTGGTCCAGGGATCAACACTCCTCGCTTGCACTGCAGAGGGTGGGGGTCTGATCCCTGGTGTGGAACTAAGATCCTGCATGGTGTAGTCAAAAAAAGTGGGGGTGGGAGGGGCGGATATGTCTGAGGGCCCTATGAAAAATAAGTACCTGGAGAGGCAAATTAGAGTAGCCTCGATCCCAGCCCTCAATAAACTTACAGTTTAGATGAAGAAGTAACACAGGGACAAGGTGGGGTTAATCATACAAGGCCTATGAGAAGGAAATGGATCTACTCTAAGTCATAAAGAAAACTGTAAAACAGCATTCCCAGAAACCTAACAAAAACCTTAAGTTTGCATCACATCTTCGGGTTACATTCTGAGGTGCAGAGAGGGTGTAGGATGCAGTCAAAAACTAGCCTAGAAACTCCTTTAATCTCTCCTTCAGTCGATGGCCCATATTTAGAGTATTCACTCCATCTTTCTCAGTGCGTCTTCCTCTTTAAAGTAAGGGTTACAATGTACCTACATCATCAGACTTATGGAAGTTTAAACGAGTTAAGGTAAACTCTTAAAAGAATCTGGTATGCAGTAGTTAAGATAAAGGTAAGCAGTGATCTTCAGGATGGCTTTTTTAAAAATGTATCTTTAGACAAAAAAACCACACTCAATTATGAGATGGTCGAATTATAAGGCATGGAAGAAGTGAAAATGACAAAGAACAGATTCACTTTCTTCAACTGCAATCAAAATCTCCCAAGAACATACATATGCTCAGTACCATAAGGAGTGAGTGATGGCTGAAACTGCCTGGACTATTAAAATACTTTTGGGGCAGGACAAAAACATAGTTGAATACTTATTTCTTCTTTGTTTTTGTTTTTTGGGGTTTGGGGTTTTGTTTTGTTTTGTTTTTGTCACAACACACAGCTTGAACCCAGGTTCCCCGCAGTGAGAGCACAGAACACTAACCACTGGACTGCCAGGGAATTCCCTACTCATTTTAATATACTTACAATGCAGTTTCACTCTTCATTTTTCCTTTAAGCTAATTTCTTTGCTCAGTCTAGCTCTGTTCCATCTGAGGCACTGGGTGATCAATTTTTCAAGATTACTCCAAGCTTCCTTTAAGGAATAAGTGTTTTTCTATTTTCTTTTTTTTCCTTTTTTTCATTCAACTGGTCACACAACACTGGAAAAAACCCACCCTCACACATAAAAAGTTTCTGCTAAAACAGACACACTCCAACACTTAAAATATCATCTCATCCAAGCTAGGAAACAATAATAAGTCTGGTTTGGAAATGGCTTAGGTAGTTTCCCAACGAGTCCAAAAGGGCAGCTCAGAGGCACTGCAAGGTGGAGTGTGTGTCAATATTTTGAGTTTCCTCACCCCTCTTTCTCAACTTCTGACCACAAACTGGTAACTTCATCAGATGACTGGCCAGCATAAACGCACATGAAGAAATGTGATACTCTACCCCTCATAGGTAGCAAGCTGGGCTGCCCAAGTTTAGAAAAGAACCTAACTTTTTTAAAGGATAACTAATTTTTTTAAAGTTCATCAGCTAGTTCAAACAATTACATTGAAACATCAGTTCCTCAGTGAAAGACATATGGAGCCGATTTTATTTTTAACTCTTAGTTTTTCATTATTTTCATTTTAAGTCACTTTGTCTAAACTCTTTAATTCGTCTTACTTTTCATCTCCAAATCAGTCATTGCTTCTTCATTTAAGCACCAACTGTTCATTTTTAAATGAACGGAGCTATTTACAAAGTATATCCTTAAACACAAGTAGAAAAATATGCAACACACAAAATATGGTTTAAGTATGATCACTCTGATGGTCGGGTAATAATGAAGTAAAAAACAGCTACACAGTGGAAGGGGAAGGAGAGGAAATAAAAACCACCCAGACATCTCATCCTGCTAAGCTAATGCCTGGAAACACTGACTTAACCATACCAATAATTTCTGTTCCACATAAAAGGCATAAATTTTAGTGGCAAGTCCTGCATAATCAACAAGTGATTTAAAAAATAGACATGAGCTTTCTTCAAAAATAAAGACATGAAAAAAATTTAATGAAATAAAGACATGAAATATAAAATAAGTGAATCCACCATTCTGCACACTGGCATCTCTCACTTGGGCAGACACTGAGATTTACCCTCAAGATAAGTACTCCTCCAGGTTTACAACCTCGCCAAAGCTATTTCAAGAAGTAACCATCTGATTCAGTCATTTCTCCAATGATTCCTTTGGAGTCAATGGCTTTCATACAGAAAAAGTCCCTGGTCTTCAATGATACTACCAAAGGTAAGAATCTTGCTTGTTTTCAGAACTTGTAAGAATTACAATAAAGTATATCTGTAAAACCATTTGTTTCCCAGAAAATACTTTAAATCAACTTTTCAAGAATATTTTCTTAAACCAAGGACATGTTCAGAGGTTTCCACTGTAAATTGGACCATTAATTCATTAACTCTCTAATTTATACCCAGCCACTTCGCCACAGGAGTAAAAAAAAAAAACCTAAATATGAAAATGTAACCTATGTAATTTCACATCAAAGTCTGAATGCCTTACGGAAAAGAGCTGTATGTATCTCCTTGTTATATATACAACATCTTGTTGTATACTCCGTCATCCAGCACAGTAGGGCTTCCCTGGTGGCTCAGCGGTAAAGAATCCAACTGCAAAGCAGGAGTCGAAGGAGATGCAAGTTCGATCCCTGGGTTGGGACAATCCCCTGGAGGGGGCAGGGCAACCCACTCCAGTATTCCTTCCTAGAGAATCCTCATGGATAGAGGAGCCTGGTGGGCTACAGTCCATAGGGTCACAAAGAGTCAGAAATGACTGAAGTGGCTTAGCACACACGCCAGTACAGTACCTTGCACAAAATTAATGTTTTTAATTAATCTGAATAAACTATTAATGGAGAAATGATGTAATTACACTATTTATCCTAAACTTTTCTCATGGATATTGAATCACTACCTACCACATGAAAGTACTGATACATAGAATCCAAAAAAACAGAATGCCTCTCTATATACTGCAACTTGGCACAGAACTGAGTGGAAAACTGTAATGAGCACATCATTTGACAATTTCTAATAATCTATTTCAACTGCCAGTGGCTTTGAAGAATATAAAGTTCAGAAAAATTGCCCTTGCCTTGCTAAAGTAGGAAAAAAAAAATTCATGACTTACCAAAGACTGCCTATGTGCTAAGAGCTCTCAAGATGACACAGAGGCTACAACAGCAAGAACTGACAGCTGTGTGTGTGCGGTGATGGGGCAAAGGAGTGCCTTCTCAAGAAAGCTGTAAGAATGTGGAGCACGGAACAGCCACTTCCAGCCTGAGCAGAGAAGAGGCAGACAGTGAAGGATGATTTCACTGTAGTATCTGAAATTGAAGGGGAAGCATTTTAATAGGTGCATGTTAATGTTTTTCTTTATAAAAAATAGAATTTTAACGTACATATTTTAGTACACTACTTTTTTCACTCGGTATATCTTACCACTCAAGATTAATTGAAATAATTATTTACAAGTTAACTGAATATATTTTAGATTAAAAGGGGATGAAGAGTATAAGGAAGGTAACAGCAACAACTACATGTACCAACTTAATAAGAAACCTTTTTTTCAAAAAAGGAGTCGTTAATTGTGTAATTAATTTATCTCTTTGAAGAACATTATACACAAATACATTTATAAAGGAGGAAAAATTCCATAGATGCAAATACAGCCAACTTCCTAAACTTCTGGTTTGCTTAGGTGATCTAATTAGCAGTTAAGAGAAAGCCTAGAGCCACTTCACATCCATTAGGACAGTTATTATCAAAAAAACAAAATATAACAAGTATTAGCAAGGATGCAGATAAACTGGAACTCTCATGCATTGCTGGTGGGAATATAAAATGACGCAGCTGCTGTGGAAAATAATTTGGCAATTCCTCAAAAGTTAGACAGAATTACCATCAGTTCCAGCAATTCCACTCCTGGTTATATACAGTAAAAAGAAACAAAAGCAGAGACTCAAACAGACACTTACAAATCAATGTTAACAGCATCGTTATTCACAAAAGCCAAAATGTGAAACCTAAGAGCCCATCAACTGTTGAAAGGATAAATAAAATATTTTGTGTGTGTGTGTGTGCGTGCACATGAATATTATTATTATTACACATATTATTATTATTCAACCATGAAAAGGAATAAAATTTGACACACAGTACAATATGGGTGAATCGTGAAAACAGTAAGTGAAATAAGCCAGATACAAAATTATAAATAATGTATGATTCCCCAAAAGGTCCAAAAGTCAAAGGTATGGTTTTTCCAGTTGTCATGTATGGATGTGAGAGTCGGACCATAAAGAAGGCTGAGACCCAAAGAATTGATGCTTTTGAACTGCGGTGTTGGAGAAGACTCTTGAGAGTCCTTTGGACTGCAAGGAGATCCAACCAGTCCATCCTAAAGGAGATCAACCCTGAATATTCACTGGAAGGACTGAAGCTGAAGCTGAAGCTCCAATATTCTGGCCACCTGATGTAAAGAGCTGACTCACTGGAAAAGACTGTGATGCTGGGAAAGACTGAAGGCAGGAGGAGAAGGGCATGACAAAGGTGAGATGGTTGGATAGCATCACCGACTCAATGGACATGAGTCTGAGCAAGCTCTGGGAGATGGTGAAGGACAGGGAAGCCTGGTGTGCTGCAGGGGGTTGCAAAGAGTGGGACACAACTGACTGAGTAACAATGATTCCCTTTATATGAGATACTTGGACTAGCAAAATCAGAGAGAAAGCAGAGTTTACCAGGGGCTGGAGGTAGGCAGGAATTGGGAGTTATTGTATCAATATAATTGTTACAGGGATCTATCTGGTATGATGAAAAATTTCTAGAAACAGAGTAGCGGTCATGTTTGCACAACACTATGCCCACTTGATGCCACGGAATAATACGCTCAAATGTGGTTAAAACAGTAAACTGTATGTTATGTATAGCTTACCTCCACCACTCCCTCCAAAAAAGCCTAAGGGGCCCATTTCTGAATTGTCAGACAGCTAGATAAATACTAGCCATGGAGTATTTATGATGGTTATTCTCACATTCACATTTCTCTAATTCCAGTCCAGACTAAGACCAAGGAAGACAGAAGAGTATCATTTATACCCTCCATGTAGAAAGCCTATGAATGCAGAAGAGAACAGCCAGTGTGGCAAGAGCCGCTTGAAGCAATGCGTCAGCGAGCTGCTAAAGCAGGCAAACGTCCTCAGGGAGCTGGCACTGAGAACCCAGAGCCCTCTACTGATAATGCAAAATAGAAGGGGAAGCTAAGCAAGGTTGATTCCCTCCATAGAAATCCTAAGTTACAAAGTTCTGAGTATGAGTTTACAATTTTAATTGTAAACAATAGTATGTGATGGGCAGTAGGAACAATCCACAGGTGATTAACCTGCGAATCTCCACTTGCGCAAATAATGTTTACTGCATCATCAAGACAAAGTTTCAAGAACTAGAGGCTTATAAATTGGACATGACTCAGCTCTAAGGAGCTTTATCTAGCCAGAGATGTAAGACATCTATATAGAAAATTCAGTTCAATCAACATCATTTAGCACCTTACATTCAACAAATTGAACTGAAATCAGGGGCACCAAGCACTGTACTAAACTCTGGGTATTCAAAGGTGATTAAGAGACAATCCTGTGAGAAAAGATGAGAGGCAAACAAATATTTTAATAAAATACATGCCACAATAAATACATATCACGTCTACAGTGTACACTACCAAAAAAGTACATACACAAACCATTTAAGTTTAAATAAAAGGTCTTATTATAAAGTCTAGCATTAAATGTAGTGATTTAGACTTAACAGTTTCACCAAAGTGCACAGACCCGGTCCCTCAATTTCTCAAATTTTTTCACAAATGTCAACAAAGAAGGACTTGCACACTGAGGAGAAAGCATTAACTTGAATTTATAATCTAATGGGATGATAAACTCACAAATGACTAATGATAAAGATAGTCAGAAAAATAAATTCAAGGGTTTTAAGGTAGGGTTCAAGGAAGAAAACATAATGAGAAAAAGATCAGGAAATGGTATTTAGAAGATGGTGTTCAAAATGGCTCTTAAAAGAGGAACAGATAAAAGTGAGGAAATCGTGTGAATCTCTCCTCAGTAGATAAGGTCACTGAGGCAGGAACTTGCCTAAGTCACCCTCCACCACACTAGCCTGCTGCACTTACTTAGGTGCTTTAAAAATAAAAGGCTTCTGAATTCCAGTGAAGATAGTAAGAGAAATCCACACTACCAAGATATAAAAGCAAGAACTGTATGCTTAGTCTGAAAAGCAAAGGAGACTCTTGGACGATTTGCCAAAGGAAGTAACGGCAGCTCAACAACATGTGAATATTCTTGTATCATCGCAAAACAGGCAGATGCCCAAGAACCTCGTAACACACTTCCCTCCACGAAAGAAAGCTGGGTACGGGAAACAAAGGAGAAAGTAGAGTTACTCTAAACGGCGTAACTTTCTGTATCCTTTGAATTCTGGAGCATGTGACTGCATAATCTTTAAGATTCTGGTGAGGGACAGGGAAGCCTGGAGTGCTGCAGTCTATGGGGTCACAAAGAGTCGGACTCGACTTCACAACGGAACAATATACATTTAAAAAGCGAATCTGGCAGTAACATGAAAAATGTAACTGAAAGAAACAAGAAAAAGGAGTCCAGTTTAGAAGTTCTAAGGATAGTTCAGGCAAATTCAGTGACGAAAGCCTGAAGTAACCTGGACAAAGTAGAACACAGCTGAAAGAAGTGCAAAAACGCAGTCGTCACGACGACTGAGAGTGACTGAGTGGCTGAGGGACATAAGAGCCCACAACATGAAGAGAATTTATCTTTATATCTTTATCTATATGTATTTTTCTATTATAAAACAGTATATTCAGAGACAATGAAAAGTAATATAAAGTAATAATAATTTCTGTTTTAACAACCACTAGTAACATCTCCATGTACTTTCTTCCTATGTGTAGGCTTTGAGTTTTTGTTTTTAAAGCTTGAGATATAACTTCCATCCCATACAAGTCACCCATTTAAAGTGTACAACTCAATGGCTTTTATTAGACTCACAGACTGGTACATTTACCTCAACAATCAATTTCAGAACATTTTCAATACTTCAAAGAGAAACCCCTACCCTCCAGCCACTGGCAACCACAAATCTACTTTGTCTCTGCAGATTTGCCTGTTTTGGGCACTTCATGCAAAAAGAATCACAGAATACGTGATTTTCTGACTGATTTCTTTTATTTAACATGATGCTTGCAAGGTTTATACATACTGGAAAATCTATCAGTTTTGTTGCTGTTCTGTTGCTGAGTCATGTCCAACTCTGAGACCCCCCCAGACTGTAGCACGCCAGGTTTCCCTGCTCTTCACTATCTCCTGGAGTTTGCTCAGATGAATTCCTTTTCAGTACTGAATAACATTCCACTATATTAAATGTTGTCTTTTTAACAGAACTACGATCATTCAGATATAGCATTTCTTGTGTCATAAATGCTTCATATATACCACAGTTCAAGAAAAGCATTGTGCCCCATAGGGGCCGTCCCACAGTTTACTTATCTTTGAACATCTGAAGTTTTTCCAGTTTTTTCTACTATAAACAAACTTTTTATAATGCAAATGGGAACTCCTTTCAAAATAATCTATCTAGATCCAAGGAAATGCCTCTCCCAGAAACTGAGCTTCCTAATGAGATTTGCCACAGAGAACAAAAGTCATGTTCTTCTAAGGAAAACTCAAGATTTCATCTACCCTAAAGTCAGGAAGCAACAGTAAGAACTGAACATGGAACAAGAGACTGATTCCAAATAGGAAAAGGAGTACGTCAAGGCTGTATATTTTCACCCTGCTTATTAACTTCTATGCAGAGTACATCATGAGAAATGCTGGGCTGGAAGAAGCACAAGCTGGAATCAAGACTGCCAGGAGAAATATCAATAACCTCAGATATGCAGATGACATCACCCTTATGGCAGAAAGTGAAAAGGAACTAAAAAGCCTCTTGATGAAAGTGAAAGAGAGTGAAAAAGTTGGCTTAAAGCTCAACATTCGGAAAAGTAAGATCATGGCATCTCGTCCCATCACTTCATGGGAAATAGACGGGGAAAGAGTGGAAACAGTATCAGACTTTATTTGGGGGGCTCCAAAATCACTGCAGATGGTGACTGCAGACATGAAATTAAAAGATGCTTACTCCTTGGAAGGAAAGTTATGACCAACCTAGATAGCATATTCAAAAGCAGAGATATTACTTTGCTAATAAAGGTCCGTCTAGTCAAGGCTATGGTTTTTCCAGCGGTCATGTACTGATATGAGAGTTGGACTGTGAAGAAAGCTGAGCGCCGAAGAACTGATGCTTCTGAACTGTGGTGTTGGAGAAGACTCTTGAGAGTCCCTTGGACTGCAAGGACATCCAACCAGTCCATCCTAAAGGAGATAGGTCCTGGGTGTTCATTGGAAGGAGTGATGTTAAAGCTGAAACTCCAATACTTTGGCCACCTCATGCAAAGAACTGACTCACTGGAAAAGACCCTGATGCTGGGAGAGATTGGGGGCAGGAGGAGAAGGGGACGACAGAGGATGAGATGGCTGGATGACATCACCGACTCAATGGACATGAGTCTGAGTGAACTCTGGGAGTTGGTGATGGACAGGGAGGCCTGGCGTGCTGTGATTCATGGGGTCACAGAGAGTCAGACACGACTAAGCGACTGAACTGAACTGAAACCTAGGTTAAGGACAGATGTTAAAAGCCATCTAACATGGAAAAGTATGGGATGGGGTGAATTCTGAGAGTAAGCATTGACATATATACACTACCATGTGTAGAACAGACAGCTGTAAGGAAGCTGCTGTATAATGCACAGAGCTCAGCTGGGTGCTCTGTGATGACCTAGAGATGTGGGGCAGGGGTTGGGGGAAGATTAAGAAGCAGGGGATATATGGATACATATAGCTGATTCCCAGTGTTATACAGCAGAATGTAACACAACATTGTAAAGCAATTACACTATAATTTTTTTATTTTGAAAAGAAAAAAAAAGTATGTCCCCATAAAACCCAGATTAAGAATGAAAACTCATAATTCTAAAGACCCAGTAACACAGTTAACCATTACTAGCCGGACTCTTCCATCAGAAATGTTTATGGATGAAGAAAGTAAATACTCTGTCCAAATGTGATGCCTAGTATTAAGTAGCTTCAAAGAAATCATACCACTTTTCCCTTTCCCAGCAGGATGGAAGACAATAGACAGGAGATAAGTCTTGACTAAAACAGTATAGATGTATTATTTACTCTTGCTACTGGATGACAATACATGAAACCCAACAGGCAGAAAGAAGATGTCACCCATATAGTCCACTAAGATCCTCAGAAGCAATGAGACATATCTGGTTCCCCTAAAACATTTTCACTGCCTGTGACTTCCCATTCATTAACCAAAAATGTGAACAATTTCTAAATCACAAAGGTTTTAATTCCAAATTAGTTTTACGATTGTTAATCCCCACCCAGTAAAATCCCTTAGAATCTGATCTAAAAATAAAACTATGTGTCAAGTGTTCCTTAAGAAAAACTATCTACACTGATTGGAATGTGAAGCAATTAACACACTTCTTGAGTGAGTTGCCAAAGAGACTTGAGATAGCCTGGGCCAAAACCAGTAACAAAGGAACAACACCCACTTGACATTTTCCTTGGTTAAACTGACATTCTAGGAGTAATTTTAGGAGAAAGGCTAACAGATCTGAAGTTAAATACTAAAATCATTGCAAGCGTCACAAGTATCCTGGGAGAAAAGGAGGAACAGAATGACTCAACCACTATAAAATTAAAGATGAAAACTATAATATGTAATTAAGGAATTTTTACTCACAACTTTAAGGCAAGGAAAAAAAAAAACAACCATTTACTATACTAAGGATTATAGGCAAGGTAGTTAAACCCTGTACCAAAAATACTAACTGAATTATAACACAAATAACTAGTATCACATTTGCAACCTGGGCAGTTTAGCAAATAAGAATTCTTAGACATCCATACACAAAGATAAACAAACACACGCACAACAACCAAAACCCTAAACAACCTCATCTTAAATGAACCCAAGTGTCCCTTGATGTCCCAATTAATTTAGTCAAGTGAACAATTTTCCAACTACAGTCACTTTTTTTCGGAGAACTGACTTTCACAACACACATGATTTAAAAAAACAAAAGATCTTTTTAAGTCAAAGTTTGACTTTATGGTTTCATAAACCCCCCCACTGTCACACAGTCCACTGCCTTTCAAAGGCACTAGTTAAAATTCTCTTCTGCAAGTCGACATTAAGGCATGCTGTTCATCTAACAAGCTCCTCCCAAGGCCAGGATTATTATGTATGGGCTATTATGTTAACATGCAAACAAAAGCACTCCCCATGTAACATTTTTCTATTTTTAGGCAACAGGTTATTAACAAAGCTTTATCTGGAATTAAAATGTGATAGAATCATGCACCTACTACAAACAGGTTACTTGAAATAGTAATTTGAAGTTATTAATTATTTTTCCATTTAATAAGTAACCTAGTGCTTCTGGAGAAGTCAAATTTAACCTCCAAGAAGTTGCTGTTTAATCCTCAGAGCAAACTTCTACTTTGGATTTCACAAATGGCCTGTTTTAAACTAAAACCAACAGTCTCAGAGCAGTTAAAATATAATACTTAATGTTTAACCATTCTCCATTCATTTGATCTTTTAGATACTTTCCATCATAAGTGACCAGCTTAATCTGCTTCTCACTGTTTTCTCCTGCAAAACCAAAACCTATAAAATATGTTCTCCTGTATTTCACTCAAGCCTTCTCCTTTGAAGGCATACACATCTTTTAATTCTTGTAAAATAAGAATTTTAGAAAACTAAGCAATTTCACTACAACTTATAATCACAAACACTGCATACCTAAAAGATATTAAGCTTTTACACATAAAGAGTAACAGGTTAATTTTCCCAAGTATCCTGTGTTCAACTGGGTCAAATGTTTCTGTTGCATTTTAAACAGCACAGCCCTTAAAGTGATAAGGGTGAAAACAAGCCAAAAGAATTTTAATCTTAACGTGCTTGAGTGGTATATAATCATCACAACCCAAAAAAGATTCAGGAACTTCTAGATGAAGTCTGTTAATATCATAAAAGTCACTTTAGCACAAACATTAACCACAACAATACAGCTCTTTGGGAAAATTATGTTCATAGAACTAGACTTTAAAACAGAACTGGAATCCACAGAATCAATCCGAACAATTTACTATATAAAACAGTTTACTATATAAAACATCTACTAAACTAAAAATACTCAGTCGCATTCTACAATTTTTCAGATGTTTCATATAATCTGCCAATTTCTAAGCAATTGGGGAGCACAATTTGTCAACAACCATTTAAAATGCGTTATTAGTAGACTGTCTTACAGTTATAAAGACAACACTTTTGTGAGCAAGCACAACTTCAGAAGAATCTTTTGCAAGAATCCCGAGAAATATGAATTCTGTTCATTCACCACAGTGCAAGAGCAAAATATTTGACATAAAGCATTTATCAAAATGTTCTTGACGGAGCTTAACAAAGTAAATCTGTGCAATTACTAACAGCTTTAACATCATCAACAGAAGAGGGAAAACCGATTATCAGCAAGAAAATTAGCAACATTCGTCTAAAATAACTCCGATTAAACCAAATAGCTCACTATCTTCAACAAAGAAAGATCCTTCGCAAGCTAGGCAACCTTTGTTTCAGACCCTCATCTCTCACCACTTCCTTCCTGCACCCCAGACGGCTTGCTGCTCCCCAAATTCATCCCAACTCCTGCACATCTCTGGGCCTCTGTACCAGCTGTTTCCTCAACTTAGCCTGCTCCGCCCTCCCCACCTGAAGAGCATTTGCTCAGCACGAACGTCCCTCAGTCTACGAGCTCCCTCAACTCCCCCAAGCAAAATAAGTCGTACCAAATTACCACGACCCTGGGTAAACCCATCCGAATCACAGCGTTATTGTTTTCACACTTGGGAGTGAGCAGAGGGGCCGCCTACCTCCACTCAGACCCGAGAGGACGAAGCAGGCAGAAATAACGAACGCGGGCTGAATCCATTCCCTCCTTAAGACTTTTCAGAACCCCGTCACACCTAGAGGCGGCACAGCAGACCCTAACCTTCCTTCCACCAGAGAAAGGGGCACAGCCTGGCCCCCTGAGAGAGAACAATGAATGAACACAGCCGCCTCGCCTCTCCTCGTGTCCAAACGCCTCTCTCGGGGCTTCGACGAGCTCTGCGGAGCCTCTGCAGCTGCACAGCTGAAGCGTCCAGGCGGCTCTCACTTCACACAAAGGAGCCCTGGATCTTCATTCCCAAGCATCCCGGGGCCGACCGTCAGCATAAGCATCCCAGTGGTGTCATCAGTAACCCGCAGAGTCCTGAGCCCCAAGGGGAGGCCCCGACCCCTTCCTTTGTGGTGGGACACCGACCCACTTCCTCCTCTTGTCCCCGACTGCTCTCACCTTCCCGAAAAGGGTGTCACTTGAGAGCAGATGCAAGCCCGGGTCCCCCCACTCCGCGGCCAAAAAGAAACGACGGGGGTCCACCTCAGTGACAACACGGATTCGAGGCGTCTCTGGGCGGATTTTCCCGTGGCCGAAACACAAGGACGGTGCAACGGGAACTGGGGTGGCGCCCGCACGTCTCCCCCGAAACACAAGGAAATCGGGAGTGGGGAACGTGGGGACCCGGCTCGCCGGCCATGACACCGAGCCCCGGGGGCCCCGCCCGCCCAGCGCCACCCGGGGTGACAGCGGCCTGGCCCGGCCCTCCGCCCGCCTGCCGCGGGGCCGTTCCGCCAGCGACGCCCTAGCCGGGCCGCCCGGGAACCCGGCCCACTCAGCCCCGCCGCCCCGCTCCCAGGGCCCGGCCCTGCAGCCTACCTGAGGGAGCCCGGCCGCCTCCGCGTCCAGTCGTCCGGCGGCGGCGTCTGGTCCGCTCCTCCTCCCCGCGGCGGGTGAGGGAGCGGGAGGCGATCACATTCGGCGCGTCCCCAGCCCAGGGGACGGGGCCCCGGGCAGCTCTCGCATTGTCCCACTCGCGCTCCGCGGCCTCAGGGCACACACCCCAAAGCCCGGCCACCTGTCCCTCTCCGGGGCCCTAGAGCGGCAGGAAAGCCTTCCCGTCTCACTCTCGTTCTCGCCTTAATCCCGCCATCTAAGATGGCGGCCCCAGCGCCCGCACTTGAGAGACTCTCTGGCGGCCCCGGCAGGGAGCCCTACACTCGGCGCTCCTCCTCCCGACCTGCGCCGCCACCAGCTCTGCTTCTGCGCGAGCCCGCCTAGGAGCCTACTTCTAACTTGGCTCGGGCATCCATCGCTCTGGCCTGAACTCTGGTCCCACCTCCTAGTGGGCGTGGCCTAGAGATCGCGCTGGCCGCCATTTCCGAGCCGTGAAGGCTCCAGAGCGGGTGCTGACCGGCCAACGGAGTGGCGGTCGAGGAGGGTCCGAGT
>SJYF01000480.1:1589939-1602214 GCA_006410515.1 Procapra przewalskii | reverse complement strand
AATAAATGAAACATATAAAAATATAGCCACCACCCTAATAAGAGAAACCACACAGAGAGACTACCTCTCACCTAACAGCTTGGACTAAAGTTTAAAAAAAAAAGAAAAAAGAAATTTGCCAATTACCTCCCAAATGTTTTCAGTCTATTCTTGACTAACAAAGGCAGAAGGTCAAGACCACAGTTGCTGGGTTACCTCTTAAGATTCTTTGCAGTGTTGGGGGTCTGTGAGCATCATAATTGTCTGGGTCATATTTTTACCTATTAGCATTATCTGAGGGTCAAGCCATCAGTTGTATTTGAAAAAGGGATTCTAGCAAATGGTTAACTAAAGTGTAGAGGTTAACAATCTGAGTTTGATTCTTGGTTCTGCCATTTGCTAGCTGTATGATCCTGGGTAAGTCATTTAATGTTGAGCCTCAGTTTCCTCATCTATAGAATGGGGATAATGTAGCACCTATTTCATAGGGTTGTTATGAAGACTTAATGAGTTTATGGGGCTTCCCTTGTAGCTCAGTAGGTAAAGAATCTGCCTGCAGTGCAGGAGACCCAGGTTCAATCCCTGGGTTGGGAAGATCCCCTGGAGAAGGAAATGGCAACCCACTCCAGTATCCCTGCCTGGAAAATCTCATGGACAGAGGAGCCTGGTGGGCTGCAGTCCGTGGGGGTCGCAAAGAGTCCCCCACGACTCAGCAACTAACACTTACTTAATGAGTTTATATACGTAAAGCATTTAGAACAGTGCCTGCCACATGGTAAGAACCATATATTATTACCACCACAGGGTGACCCTAACATTTGGAAGAAAATTATTTTATGTGTAATCAACAAACCACTTATTCTTAAAAACTCCGTGCCTCCAGATTTGGTGGCCACTCTATACGTGCTGCTGCTGCTGCTGCTAAGTCGCTTCAGTCGTGTCCGACTCTGTGTGACCCCACAGAGGCAGCCCACCAGGCTCCCCCGTCCCTGGGATTCTCCAGGCAAGAACACTGGAGTGGGTTGCCAATTCCTTCTCCAATGCATGAAAGTGAAAAGTGAAAGTGAAGTCACTCAGTCGTGCCCAACTCTTAGTGACCCCATGGACTGCAGCCCACCAGGCTCCTCCGCTAGGTGTTTTTAAATACACTATCTTCTTAAATCTTTCCGTTGTCCTGCAAGCTTTGCTTTGAAAGTGAAAGTCACTCGGTCAAGTCCGACTCTTTGTGACCCAATGGACTTAGTCCATGGACTTCTCCAGGCCAGAATGCTGGAGTGGGTAAGACTTTTCCCTTCTCCGAGGACCATCCCAACCTTCCCAACCCAGGGATCAAACCGGGGTCTCCTGCACTGCAGGCGGATTCTTTACCAACTGAGCTATGAGGGAAGCCCTAGGTTTGCTTTTAGAAGCTCCATTTCACTAAAAAGAAAACAAAGAATCAGAGAGGTTAAGTTACCTCTCCAAGGTCACACAGCTTGAAAGGGCCAGGGTCAAGACTCCAGTCTCCTCGGCTCAGGTTATTTCTACCCCATCTCAGGCCGTCACCTCCGGAGTGTCTTTCTCAGTTCCCAGAGGCACCCTGTGACCCACTGAAAGTGGAAAATTTCAGCCCTGTTCCAGAGGGCAGGCTCCTCCCTGGCCCCGACGCTGCCGCCTACCCCGCTGATTTATAGAGAAGGTGGGGAGCATTCCCCATATTCCAATCCCACCCGACCCGGGATTCCTAAAGTGGAGGGACAGGCTGACTGCGGGCTCCGCCCCCTGAGAGCTCACAGGGGCGGCGGCGGGGCGGGCGCGGTGGAGCAGGTGTGGGGAGAGCGCAGAGGCTCAGAGCGAGAGGCCTGCCTCGAGTTTACAGTCCCAGGGTAAACAGCGGCCCGCAATTCCCTCCAACGCTGCTGCTGCTCGGGTCCGCGCCCCAGAGGCTCTTGGACGCCTCCATCCAGGCTTGTTCTACCGGACGATCAACGCGTGTGGAGTGTGCAGAGCGACCTGTTTCTAAATTGATCTCATTTGGGCCGGGCCTTTGAAAGCCAGCCAAAGGCCCCAACCTAAAATAGTCAGCCTACTGCCCTGTTATTTTCATGGCTTAAAAAAAAAAATCCTTCCAAAGCAAAGCAAGTATTTTTCTCTCAGGCCGGCTTAGAATAGCAACACCTATTTACTCGGAGGGAGGGGACTGCTGGGCGAGTTTCAGCGCCCGGATGATTATCCAGACCGGGGGACCCAGTACAGTCCGCCCGCCGGCGAAAGAGAGGGTTCCCCATCAAGGGCGGGGTCCTAGGTCTTTACCGCAAGGACTCCTCCAGCCCCTGCCCAACCCCAGTACCCAATCCATATCCTGTCCCTCACCCCCAACACACGCCTCACTTTCTAAGCTGCTCCTGATCCTTCAGGTCATGACGGCAGGCCCGGCTTTCAGGCTGGGTGTCTCCCTTCAGCCTTCAGACCATCTGCAACCATCACACTTTGCTTCTCTCTGTGGCCAGAGAATGAATTTTCCGTGGCCCTGTGGCTCCCAACCGAAAGAGCTCCCATCAGCCATGAATCATAATCACAACTAGATTTTTCGGGAGTGCTCACTGGCTGTCAGAAACCATGCTAAGCATTTCTCCTCTGTTATTTCACTGAAGTTTTTAAGCCAGCTGTTCTAGGAGGTTCTCATTTTGCAGAAAACTGAAATGCCCAGGGTCACACAGGCAGAGGACAAAGGCTGGCAGATCTGAACCCACCTGAATGGCTCCCTGTGTGAGTTCTAGATCATTCTCTCATCATTGTAGCTTTTCAGTACATACAGATGATANNNAATACCCCATCTTATATTACACATACTTGCGACCGTCTGCTAACATGACCCCCAAATGCTACTACTTCTAGGGAGGGGCCGGGAGTGAAAGTTTGAGACATTTTTTTTTACTTGTTTCTTTACATGTTTCCATTTGTGTGTTTTTACTAGCATGTATTTTTATTATCGTCAGAAAAACAAACAATAGTTTGAGGAAAATAAAGAGGAGCAAGGGCTCAGTGTCTCTGGCAGAGGTAGACAGCAAGCCACTCGGGAGCCAGGGGCCCCCCGCACTGCCCCTTCCCAGCTGTGTGACCTTGGGTAGCTCCCCCAGCGTCTCTGTGTGTTTCCTCACTTACAGAACTGGAGGCTAATAACAGCATCTATCTCATAGGCTGGGCAGGAGGATGAACGCATTAAAAGCGCTTGAGGCAGCATCAGGCACACTGTGAGGCTTCCAGCGAGCCTGCCAGAATCCAGCAGCTCAGAGCGCAGAGGAAAGAAGAAGGGATGCAAAGGCAAAGCCCCCAGGGGCCCAGCAAGTGTGAGGGGTCAGCAGCTATCAGGACTCCAAGGGGTAAGGCTTGCGGCAATCAGGACAGTACAAAATTGTGGCAGGAAGGGGCTGCAGAGGGCTGTTTTTTTTGGCCGCGCTGGGCCTTGGCTGTTATGCACTTTCTCTAGATGCAATGCGTTGCAGAGGACAGGCTCTAGGGCACGAGCGCTTCAGTAGTTCCGGTACGTGGGCTTAGTCGCTCCTTGGCATTTGGGATCTTCTGAGACCAGGAATTCAACCCTTGCCCCCCTGCATGGGCAGGCAGATTCCTAACCACTGGACCACCAGGGAAGTCCAGGCTGCAGTGTTTTAAGATCCAAAGCATTTTCTGAAAGAGTTGTGACTCCAGGATTTTATTGCAAGTCTCTTAAAGTTTAGTGTTGGCTCATGAAACTGATGCTGAAACTGAAGCTCCAATACTTCGGCCACTTGATGCAAACAGCCAGCTCACTGGAAGAGACCCTGGTGCTGGGGAAGACCGAAGGCAGGAGAAGGGGGCGACCGAGGATGAGATGGTTGGATGGTATCACTGACTCGATGGACATGAGTTTGAGCAAACTCCGGGAGATGGTGAAGGACAGGGCAGCTTGCTGTGCTGCAGTTCATGAGGTTGCAATCATGACTTAGTGACTGAACAACAAGAACAACAAATTGAACAATGACAAGAAGGGTCTATAGAGCCCTTTGGCCCTAGGCTGTCAGCCTCCAGCCTCAATGGTCCTGGCTCCCCAGAGGAGCCCTGACACCCAACAGCAGACAGTAAGACACAGGATGAGTCACAGATACCCATGGTGGAAGGGAGGCGGCACCAGCTAACTAGATAGGGATTCTCGTCTTCATTTTACAGAGGAGTCACTGAGGCTCAGGAGGCAGGAGCAATTTACCCAAGGTCATACAGCATAGTGTGTAATGGAACCAGAATTGCTGATTCCAAAGACAGTACTTTTGAGGCTATTTATGTTTCATACTTTCCTTCTTTAACATTTCCTCCAACCTGAACTTTCTGACAATAGTGATTAAGAGAAAAACTTTCTCCCTATAGCACTTCTCGCTCTCTCTCTTTTTTTTTTTTTTGCCTTGAAATAAAAAATGTTGACTGCCAACATTGTCTCTAAATGAAATGAGGTTTTTCTCCGCAGGGTGCATGGATGGTTAGATCCCAGGTGCAGCTGGCCCCATGCCCTGGCACGGGCTTTCAGTCATCTGCCTCCACTCTGCATCCCTCTGAACACGTCACCAACTGCCCTTGAAGCGCCTGCTCCCCATGAAGGATCCTGCCAGCTGTTAAGAAACCAATTAGAGCCCTGCAACCATGAGAGGCTAAAGTTGGGTGACGATGAGGTTGGAAAGATGGCTTACGTCCAGGCAGCCCCCGACAACACGCCAGACACTCTGAATCTTCACAACAGTCCGCTTCTAGCATGAAAATTCCTGGGTGTTACCCTGTGATGGGGGGTTAGTATCCCCAATGTACACCTGATAAATCAAAAGGTCTGAAAGAAGAAGGATTTCCCTCAAGGTTATGTGTGTTGCAAGAGAGAAGTTACAGGGCTTCTCTGGTGCCTCAGTGGTAATGATTCTGCCTGCCAGTGCAGGAGACACGGGTTCGATCCCTGATCTGAGGAGACCCCACGTGCAGCACATTGAGCCCGTGTACCACAGCTACTGAGCCTGTGCTCTAAGCCCACCCGCTGCAAAACTAGTGAAGCCCGCACACCTACAGTCTATGCTCCGCAACCAGAGAAGCCGCCACAACCAGAGAAGCCACACACCTCAGCTCGAGAGTAGCCCTGGCTCACCACAGCCAGAGCAAAGCCCGCCCAGCGGCAAAGACCCGGCGCAGCCAAAATAAGTAAGATTACACATCAGCTCAGTTCAGCCACTCAGTCGTGTCCGACTCTTTGCACACCCATGGATGGCAGCTTGCCAGGCTTCCCTGTCCATCACCAACTCCCGGATCTCACTCAAACTCATGTCCATTGAGTCAGTGATGCCATCCAACCGTCTCACCCTCTGTCGTCCCCTTCTCCTCCTGCCTTCAATCTTTCCCAGCATCAGGGTCTTTTCCAAAGAGCTGCTCTTCGTATCAGGTGGCCAAGCACCGGAGCTTCAGCTTCAGTGTCTGTCCTTCCGGTGAATATTCAGGACTGAGTTCCTTTAGGATGGACTGGTTGGATCTCCTTGACTTGACTTCTGTCAGCAGTCACATCCACACCTGGGTGTGGTTTTCGCTTTGACTCCATTTCTTCATTCTTTCTGGAGTTATTTCTCTACTCTTCTCCAGTAGCATACTGGGCACCTACCGATCTGGGGAGTTCATCTTTCAGTGTCCTATCTTTTTGCCTTTTCATACTGTTCACGGGGTTCTCAAGGCAAGAATACTGGAATGGTTTGCCATTCCCTTCTCCAGTGGACCACGTTTTGTCAGAACTCTCCACCGTGACCCGTCCGCCTTGGGCAGCCCCACACAGCACGGCTCATAGTTTCATTGAGTTAGACAAGGCTGTGATCCATGTGATCAGTTTGGTATTTTTCTGTGATTGTGGTTTTCTATTAAAAAGAGAGAGAGAGAGAAGTTACGTCTCTCTAGACTCTTGCTCCTCCACACATTGTCCCTGACCAGCAGCCTCAGAATCACCTGGGAACCTGTTAGAAACACACAGTCTCAGACCCACCTCAGACCTGCTGGTCAGAGGTAGCATTTTACAGGAGCCTGCAGTGAGCCTCAAGCACACCAAGGTTTGAGAGACGCTGCCCTAACTAACTGCATCCCTGCCCTTGGTCTCCTGTGCATTTCAGACTCTGTTGGCCACAGTAGGCAGCTTTTTGCTCTTTATTTTCTAAGCTTAAAAGTACTTTGGCTTCAAAACTGGCACTTTGAAGAAAATCCTAGCTGTAAGTACCACGAATCAATATTTGCATATCATTTCCCCGACAGGTGGCCCAGTTTACTCAAGACTGAGGGAGCTTCTTGGGATATTGGACTTTCAGGACTAAAACTGGGGCAGTTCGGGGAAAACTGGGATGGCTGGTCACCGTATCCCTCTTCCCAGCCCCTCCAACACAGGCATTTCCTTTCGCAGAGTAGTTCTCAGCCCTACATGCACTTTCAAATCACCTGGTGAGTTATGAGAAAAACAAATGCCCACTCACTAAACCAGATGAATTAAATCAGAACCTCTGGGGGCAGGTCTGGCCACTGATATGTTAAAAAAAAATTCCCCATGTGATTAGAGTACACAGCCAGGGTCAAGAGCCACTATTCCTGCCTACAGTTATTTTGTTGTTGTTCTAAGTAGCACCTTTTTCCAGCTTTCCTGATGGCTCAGGGATAAAGAATCTGCAATGCAGGAGGCAAAAGAGATGTGGGTTCAATCCCTGGGTCAGGAAGCTCCCCTGGAGTAGGAAATGGCAAACCACTCCAGTATTCTTGCCTGGACAATTCCCTGGACAGAGGAGCCTGGCGGGCTATAATCCATGGGGCCGCAAAAGATGGCTGGCCCAGCCACCACCATGGGGAGCTGAGCTGGCCAATCCACAGAACTGCAAGATTATAAATTGCTACTGTTTTCAACTTTGCTGGGATTGCTATTCAGCCATAGATACAGCCTATGTGTGTCTATACGAGGCATTCCTATCTACTTGGGGTTCTCACACATACCACGGAAAACATGGGACACTGGCTTAGGAACAGGGCAGGGGGCAGGGTATGGGCGGCCCTGAAGAGACTGTATTGGAATCTATGAGACTGTGAGGGAATTGTTATGGGAGCCTGAGGAAAGGGGACCCAACTTATGTATTGACAGAAGAATTCAGTGTTCCCTGTAATAACATGGAAAACAGAAAATATAGTTCACGGACTCATTGCTCTGGCTGAGGAGAGGTCAAGGCAGAATGCTGAAAGAGCCAACTGGTTCATCTCAACTGAGGGATGGAGAGAGGATGAGACTGAGAAAGAGCTTTTCTGTATTCCTCTGGAATCTAGAGGAAATGCTTCTTATCTCAAACTTGGTAGGTGGGAAAATGAGACTGTTTTTCATTTCCAACCTCTAAGCCCCCCAAAAAATTCTCAGGGGAAATAAGAACCCAGGGGAGGGAAGGAACCTGGCAGCGAAGATCAAAGCCAGGGTGCTGCCTGTGAGAGGTGGCCTTCAGGTCAAGATCAGATCCGAAATGCAGACACAAGACCCCTTCTTAAGACCTTAGATGCATTTCAGGGTACACAGATAGGGCCTCTTGGCCAGACAACATGCTTCTAGGGATCTCAGAAGGTGTGTCCCTTAGCAACTTGCATGTGGACCAGAGGGTCTGGGTTTGGGAAGAAATGCTTGGGAAAGCTATGGCTTTTGCCTAACGAAGTAGATCATTTACTACATAGGAAATGCACAAAAGCTTTCATTTTACTAATTCAGACTGAGAGGAACAGATATTATATGTATACAGTTGTCCCTAAGGATCCATGGGGGATTCATTCTGGGATCCCCATGGATATCAAAATCCACTGATACTCAAACCTCTTATATACAATGGCCAGGTATTTGCAGTGTTTGGGTTTAGTGTGGGTTTTTTTTAGATTTATTTTTTTATGTGGACCATTTTTTTAGAAGTCTTTATTGAGTTTGGAAAATATTGCTTCAGTTTTATGTTTTGGGGTTTTGGCCCCGAGACATGTGGGATCTTAGCTACTCAATCAAGGATGAAACCAGCATCCCCTGAATTGGAGAGCGAAGTCTTAACCTCAGGACACGCAGGAGCCGTCCCAAGATGAGTGAGGAATCAATAAAACCTGGATGCTTGGCAAGCCATTAGGGTCCTGGAGAAGAACCTGAACTGGGCCCTTTGGGATCTGCAAGTTCTGAGTTCTGTCTGCACAGATGCCACCTTCGTGACTTCCCAATGGCCTAGTATTTCTATATAACACACATGCTCCCATACAATTTAAATCCTCTCTGGATTGCTTGTGATACCTAATAAAATGTAAATGCTATATAAATAGTTGTAAATACAACAGTAAATAGTTTTTAGTTGGGGGGGTGCATGCACCTCAATCCCTGGAATCTGTCTCTGATTTCTACAGTGATTGGACCGAACAGAACAAAGGACACCTGTTCTTCCAGCCTCGGCCACCCTCTAACCTCTTTCCTAGCCACAACCTTTGGCACCAATCTTTCAGCCATCCTCAGCCTCCAGGACCAGCCAACGCCAAGCTCTGATCTTAGCTCCTTATTGCAGATCAACGGAGCTCCCGCATTCCTTAGAATTACTCCACCGTGGTGGAGGCCACCATCAGCCACCCCGTCAACATGCATCTTCGGGCCTCCCACACCCACGTCTCTCTGGGCGTCTATTTCCACCAGTGACCACATGGCTCTGGAGGGTGTGGACCACTTCTTGGGCGAGTTGGAAAAGAGAGACATGAAGCTGCAGAGTGTCTTTTGCAGAGGCACATGGCTGCCGCCCACACTTCAGGACACGCAGGAGCCGTCCCAAGATGAGTGAGGTATCAATAAAACCTGGATGCTTGGCAAGCCATTAGGGTCCTGGAGAAAAACCTGAACTGGGCCCTTTGCAAGTTCTGAAAAACCTGAACTGGGCCCTTTGCAAGTTCTGAGTTCTGTCTGCACAGACGCCACCTCCGTGACTTCCTGGAGAGCCTCTTCCTGGGTGAAGAGGTGAAAATCATCAAGAAGAAGGGCGACCACCTGCCTAACCTCTGCAAGGATCACCCTCCAGAACAACTGGGAGCCTCTCAGGCAAACTCCTGGTATCACAGCTTCTGCCTACAGCCACTAGGCAGCTTTTTAACTGCCCTGGCACCCTCTCCCAAACCATGGGCCAAATGGAAACAAGAAAGCTTTTCGCAGGGAAAAAAAAAATGTCACTGGAGCACAACAAGTTCAGGTTTCGCTTTTTGAAACTTCCTGGAATTTTCTTCCCAGATATTTTTGACCCACGGGTGGTGGAATCTGCGTATGGAGGGCTAACTGCATGTAAAATAAAAATACATACTCTGTGTATGCATATATATATAGACACACATTATATGTAATTTTATGGGTGAAGGGGGTCAAAGGGTTAAAAACATGATTAAAATTTTAAAAAGAAACATGTTAAAACAGCGTGGCCTTTGTGACTCCCAAGTGCCTAAGGGCAGGAATCAGGCAAACATGAACCATTTCTTAAGGAAAAGAAGGATGACTCAGAGGGTGGAGCCAAGCAGAACCATTCCCAGGGAGCAGACCTGGGCCCCGGTCAACACACATTCCTCAGCTCTGGTGCAGGGAGAACTGCGCCCAGCAGAATTTCAGAATTGTGATGCACCTGTGACTGGGCTGCCTCCTCTTCTGGCTGGAGTGTGTATTGTGGTGCTGCAGTTCCTGTCTCATTTATATGCCAGGTACGGGGGGCAGATGACTTCTCTCTAGTCCCCAGGCCTTCAGATCAAGAGGAGCTTGGCCCAAGTACCTCATCAACAACTGGTTGAGAAGCCAGACTTCCGCCCTGCCCTTGGGGCTGAAATCAGGTGAGAATCTAGGGGTCATGGGAAGTGGGGGAAAACATTCATCCTGCACAAGAGGGGGAGCTTGGAGACGGGGTAGGAGATTGTCTCCAAAGAGGCTAGCCTCCAAAGATGGCCCCGAAGGAATCATGGTGCCCGGTGTGCGTGCCTTTGTGCAGTCCCCTCCAGTGTCATATGTGGGCTCGTCTGGGGACCTGCTGTAACCAACAGAGGTGCCAGAGTGATGCAGCGCCAGCTTGGGGCTCACAAATCAAGGGGCCCAGGCAGTTTCAGCTTCCGCAGTTTGAGAAGCCCCTTGGACCGGAAAGACCACAGGAGAGAAAGGGCTCATGGAGAAGGAGAGGCCCCGAAACGACTTGCAAAGAGAGTTTCAGGCTTCCCTGTCTCGCTGTAGCCAAACTTCTGGCCGTCCCCACCAAGCACCATGAGACACGAGAGTGCCATCTTGGATGCTCCAGTTGGGTCCCCAGTGGCCTCCCACGGCATGGCAGCAGATGGAGCAGAAGCGACCCCGGCTGAGCCCAGCCAACCCAAGGCATCATGAGAGAGAATAAAATGGTAGCATCTTAAGCCTCTATATTGTGAGGTAAACTTGTTATGCAGCAGTGACCAGTCCAATCCGAAAGTGAAGAACAGTCAAGCCCACTCAAGGTGCCCATATAATCAGCTTCCGGAGGCAGAGAAGCAGGAGAGTGGATGTAGAAGAGACAAAGAAGGTCAGAGTAAACAGGGCCAAGGGCTACTCCCGGAGGAACCCCAGCCGTTCACAGCAGAGCCTTTGCAGGAGGTCGAGCCTGCAGAGGGGACAGAGAAGGGGCAGCCGCAGAGGCAGGGAACGCCAGGCCTGTGCACTGTCGGTGAAGCCAAGAGCAGAAGGTGATAGGAGAGAACAGCCCACCAGCTCTCACACTGCTCGGATGTCAGGTGAGAGGAGGACGAAAGATTCATCGAGACTGCTGGCTCTCAGGAAAGCTATTTAAAGTTCTCCTTGGGGCCTCCCCAGTGGCTCTGTGCTAAAGAATCCGGCTGCCAATGCAGGAGACACGGGTTCGATCCCTGATCCGGGAAGATCTCACATGCTGTGCGGCAACAAAGCCTGTGCGGGACGACTGAGTCTGTGCTCTAGAGCCGGGGGCCACAACTGCCGAAGCCCGCGTGCTGAGAGCTCGTGCTCCGCAAGAGAAGCCCCCACGGTGAGAGGCCCTTGGCCCACAGCTAGAGAGCAGCCCCTGCTCATGGCGACTGGAGAAAAGCCCGTGCAGCCCCGAAGACCTAGCATGGCCAAAAATACAGACATACATAAATTATTTGTAAAACGTTCTCCTTGGGCTTAGTCCTATACTTCTTCCCTTCGTGGGCAGCATTAAATGAACAAGTCTGAAAGCAGTCTTGGCAAAGGACCTGGGACTGTTCCCAAACAGTGAAGATCCGAGCAGCCGGCGAACCCACGAAGAAGCGCTCAGCCTCGTTAGTCATCAGGGACATGCACATTCAAACCACAATGAAATTCCATTTCACACCCACCCGACTGGCTATAAATAAAAAGCCAAACAATACCAGGATTTGGCAAGGATGCTGAACAAACGGAACTCTCAGGCGTTGCTGGTAGGAATGAAAGTTGGTACGACCATCTTGGCATCTTGGTTTGATATTAACTGCTGTGGTTGAGGATGTGCATGGTGTGTTGGGACAGGTTCCCCAGGAAACAGACTCTGAGGAGGATTGCATGCAGGAGCTTTACTGAAAAGTGCTGTCAGCAACACCACCTGCAAGGGAGGAGGAGAGGCCTCCAGAGCTGTCCCAAATTGACAGGGTGGGGCTTTGAGCCCTGGTACCCTTGATTCGGGGCTTCCCCGGCTGCTCAGTGGTAAAGAATCCACCTGCAATGCAGGAGGTTGCCTGCAATGCAGGAGACACAGGTTCGATCCCTGGGTCAGGAAGACCCCCTAGAGAAGGAAATGGCCCCCCACTCCAGTATTCTTGCCTGGGAAATCCCATGGACAGAGGAGCCTGGCGGACTACAGGCCATGGGGTTGCAAAAGAGTCGGACACGACTGAGAGACTAAACCGCCACTACTGCCACCACCTCGCCCCTGATTTGGCTACTCACTGGCTGACTGGCCGGGGGTGTCCCTCAGGAGGGGTCCTAACCTTGGACAAGACAGCCCCGTCACGAGAGGGCAAGGTTCCTGGCATCTGATGCCTCGGCCCTGTAGGAGACCCGGATGCGCACCACGCCATTCACTACCGTTCCGGACCATCTGGACCTTCTCCTTCATGAAATAAAACACTGTCCCAGACCATCTCTGCCAGGATTCTGATCCATTTGTTTTTCTGGGGAAACTTTCAGTTAGTGGAATTAGCTACAGCTCTCACGCTCCAGCTGGTATATCATTATCTCCCTCCTAGTGCCCATTCTAGATGCCCCCCCCCCC
>SJYF01000480.1:1572655-1589897 GCA_006410515.1 Procapra przewalskii | reverse complement strand
CCCCCCCAACCCTCAGCTGGCTCCTCTGCTGGTCTAGGTGGCTTACCTAACCAGACAGCCCAGACCTTCATCCCTGGTCACTACACTCATCTTAGTTAAGGTTGCTGCATCTATTTACTGCATCTGTCTATTCACCATCAAAATTGGTCAAAGAAGAACCAAGAAACAGTCAAGAGGATCATCTGGACCATCGAGTGTATTCTTTGTATTCTTCTCCGTCTGGTCACGTAACAGCAGCCCTGTCTCTTCCTGATCAATACACCTGCCGGGGGTTGGGGGGGCCATGTGCTTTCCTAACGGCTCAGTGGTAATATCTGCCTGCCAATGCAGGAGACGTGGGTGCAATCCCTAGTCTGGGAAGATCCCACATGCCCCGGGGTAACTAAGCCCATGCACCACAACTAGTGAGCCCACTACTGAGGTCCACAAGCCCTGGAGCTTGTGTTCTGCAACAAAAGAAGCCTCTGCAATGAGAAGCCCACGCACCACAACTAGAGTAGCCACGCTCGCTGCCACCAGAGAAAAACCGGCACAGCAACGAAGACCCAGCACAGCAAAAACTAAATAAATAAAATGAGATATATATATATATATATATATATATACATATATATATATATTTAAAGAAGAATCCAGAAATGCTCACAAGGGTCACGTGGAAGGTTGAATGCACTCTTCTCTGTCCGATGGTATAGCAGCAGCCTGGTCTCCTCTTGAGGTCATAGTCGATTCATCTGCCTGGAGGTTGACTTCCCTTCCTGCTTGTTGGTCTCTTGGCCCAAGGAACTTGAAGCAATCAGGTAGCGACTAGAGCTGAAAGTTTAGTGGGATTCTTGTGTATCCTGGTGGAACCATCCCCCTGCTGGGAGCCCAGACCTCGAGACC
Organism: Procapra przewalskii; assembly: GCA_006410515.1. NCBI lineage: Eukaryota > Metazoa > Chordata > Mammalia > Artiodactyla > Bovidae > Procapra > Procapra przewalskii. Next base: position 1,589,012 of record SJYF01000480.1, on the reverse strand, counting down.
CACAGAGCCTAGGGTGGTGAGGATGGGAAGTCCAGATTCTCCCCGTGGCTCACTCGGAGTACGGGGTCAGAGGCAACTCTTAACTTTACCTACTGACACCCCAGCTCTGCTATTACTGCATATTGTAGGCAGCACCCATTCAAGGTTTCGGTTTAAGATGAATCCTGAAAGATGAAAATGATTTTTTCCTCAAGTGGGTCCCTAAGTTGCATCTCTTTTTTTTTTTCCTGCTCAAGTGTCTTAGTTTTGACCTATCAAACGTNNNNATAACAATTCTTGAATAGAGAAAGTTGCATCACAACAGGGTCTACAGAGGGGGTAGGGGTGGGGCTGTGAAGGGGAAGGACAGGTTTTTCGGTTCCTGAGTGCTTCCTTCTCCTCTGATGCATGTGAGAACATGGTTTTTCAGAGGATGAGGCAGTTCAGCCAGAGGCCAGGGGCTGCACAGCCCACTGTAAGGCGGCCCCTCCAACATGACATCATTGCCACTTCTCGGGAAAGCCAAATCTGCTTAGGAGACAAGAGGGAAGCGGTTGTTACTGAGAAGAAGCTCATCATTCTTCAGTGCTCTGCTGACCATGCCTTTGGGGGCATAGGATAGAGTTTCCTAGAGACTGCTGGATTGAAAAGAGCTAAAAATCCATCTGGGAGAAGAACAGAAACTGAGTGTGAGCCTACTTCCTGACAGGATGTCTTGCTGATGACTCTGGAAAGCTAGCATCGTGGTCCATTGGATGTTTGGAAGGGAAAGGGATGACAGAGCCTTTGGCCCAGCAGAGCTGCAGTCTTGCCAGGTATTGACCAAGAAAGCCTCAAGGCAGGCCGGGGAGGTCTGTGGGAAGCAGCTTTTGGCAAATGGTCCTCAAGGGAGCCTGGTGGTACATTAGCTTTCAGGCAGAATTTATTGCATGTGTGGAAGAGAGAAAAGATACAAGTCAGAAAGAATTCAAGAACTAAGGTGTCTCCTTCTTGGGGCTTCCCAGGTGGCGCTAGCGGTAAAGAACCCACCTCCCAGGTCTTCCTCATTGCAGGCAGATTCTTTACCAGCTGAGCCACAAGAGAAGCCCAAAGCCTCCCCCAGCCCAGCAGTTCCTGGGCAATGTGGTGTGTGGTAATTCCAATGGGTCCCATGGTCATATGTCTACGGCTGTACCTTCTTTGCTGTAAAATGAATCCCTTGGTCCAATGTGATGTTTTCTGAGACCTAATGTCAGTGGATCAAATGCTCTGTGAATCTTTAGATTGGCTGAGAACTTGTAACCAGGAAAGCTAACCCCACGGTCCAAGTATGTGTCAGTCCCAGTCAACACAAATGCTCCTGAGTAGAAGATGTCCACTGTAATCAACTTGCCGCCGAGGGACTGGCCATGAGTTCCTTGAAGAACGGTGCCATGTTGGCAGCTCCACATTCATCTTTGTTGCTGGAAAATTGGACATTCAGCAGCAGCAGTAACCAGATCAACTTAATATTGATCTATACATTTGGTTACATTGGGTCTTAGTTGCGCCATGTGGGATCTCTTGTTGCGGTATATGGACTCTCCAGGGGCGTGTGGGCTTCCTTGCTCTGCAGCACGTGGAATCTTATTTCTCCAACTGGGGATTGAACCCAAATCCTCTGCATTGCAAGGTGGATTATTGGAAGTCCCCAAATCATTCTCAGTGAATGCAGAGCCTCTCTCCTGCCATGTAAGTGCCACTCGTGAGCCTACTGTGCCAAAGCTGAGGAGATCAGTGACAGAAGCTATCTGCTGACGTAGCTGAGCTGCCCTTTCTGCTTGGTCACCTAGTACCTCTTCAATGATGAATGCTTTCTGCAGACACTGATGCGTGGCACAAAGACCTTCCCTCCCTGTGTCCACTCCTGTGGGTCCACACACGTCCCACTTTCCGGACCTCCTTATTCCCAATCTTTAGTATTTATCCTTCCCGTTTTTCCCACTGCCCATAAGTCTGTATTCTTCCTACCTCGGGCAGCTTCTCTTGCCCACAGAGTGGATGCAATGCCCTCGTGATCTGCTCAAAGCCCTGCCCAGTGGGAAGATTCCGCCTCATTTATGGTCTGTGAGGGTCACTGCGGAAGGAGGTTGCCTTGTGGCTAGCCTCTATCTTCAGCTTCTACCCACACACCAAAAAGATCCATCTGAGGCTCACGCTTGGCCCTTTCTCTCCTCGTCAGGTGGCTCCAGGGGACCCCAGGCAGCCACAAGTGTGAGACGAAGGGGACACGTGGGTGCAGCACTGGTGGGTGACATGGTGGGCTTGGCCACCTGCCTGGGCAGCTTACTTGTGCCCTCTGCCCTACTTGTGCCCCATCCCAGACATGCCATCTGACTTCAGATCGTCATGCCCTCCTGACCTCATGCCATGGGAGGTCTGACAGATGCCAGCGTGAGATGCTGTGTGGGCCTCCTAGGTGGCACAGTGGTAAAGAATCACTTGCCAATGCAGGAGATGCCAGACATGGGTTTGATCCCTGGGTCGGGAAGATCCCCTGGAGGTGGGAAATGGCAACCCACTCCAGTATTCTTGTCTGGGAAATTCCATAGACAAAGGAGCCTGGCGGGCTACAGTCCATGGGGTCGCAAAGAGTCAGACACGACCGAGCATGCATGCAGGAGGGGCTGGGTGGGCTTCACTTCATGCTCCATCTCTGCCAGGAGGACTTTCTCAGAGGGTGCTAATTCTCGGCTACAGAGTGAACGGCCTTGCTCCAGAACTCTGGGGAGCTGGGTGATGATCCTGTGGGGGCTTGCCATAAACCTGTGGCATTTTTTCCCTTTCATAGCACAGGTTCTCCCAGGTCATATGGCCAAGAGGCAGAACTGCTATGCAGGACAGCCTGATGCTTCCACAGAGCTCTTCTCTGCCCAGGACCTGCTCAAAGCTGGAAGCCTTCCACATCACTCAGAAAATAGGTTGGGTAAGAATTCCCAAGTATCAGACATGCAGGCTTCAGCCTGCAGAGGTCCACTGGGTGCTGAGCTTCCTTCTGAATGGTGGGAGGTGCAAGATGCAATCAGATGTCCTTTACCTTGGAAGGGTGATCCCGGCGTGCCCCAGACCACCTGAACACCTCCCAAACCATTGACATGGTGAGCCCCTGAAACCTACTAGGGTCAACTGACCACCTTCCAGAGTCTTTGTATTCTAGGGTTTATTTCCTACCCTCTGGGACCACATCTTGCTCATTGAGTCCTGTTCACACTATGTCACCAACAGAGTGGAACAGTGTGCTGTTTTGCAGAGTGTCCGGATGGTCCAGTCCCTTCAGACTGTGTTATGACAGAGGGCTGGAGAGTTAGCAGAGCCTGAGCTGGATGGTCAACGTGTATTGTTGTCTGCCCCACATGAAAGTGAACTGTTTCTGGCCCTTCTTCCTGTTAGGGATGGAAAAGAATGCACAAGCTAGGTCACGGACTGGATACCACGAACCTGAAGCTGTGCTCAGCTGTGCAGCAGAGCTGCCACATCCAAGATGGCAACTGCAGGTGGGGGTGTTATGCAGCTGGGTTTGCAGGAATTCAGTGTCAGGCTCCAGGAACCCCTGGATTTTGCATGGGTTCGATTCTTGAATTAAAAGGGGGGGTGGATGGGGAATTCTCTCGTGGTCCAGCAGCGAGGACTCTACGTTTCCAATTCAAGGTGCCTAGGTTCAATCCCTGGCCAAGGGACTAGGTCCCACACGCCACAGTGAAAGGTTCACATGTCTCAACTAAAAGAAGCCACAACAAAGATCAAAGAGCCCATGCGCTGCAGCCAAGAGTGGGCACAGCCAAATAAATGCAAATATTTTTAAAAGCAGGGGACGGGGTGGGGGGGGCACTACTCCCTGAATCCTTTAGCTCTTACATAGAGATCTCTGAGGAAAGTATTCTTAGAACCATTTGGCAGATGAGGAAACTGAAGCTTAAAGTAAATAAAAAAAAAAAAGAAAGTTTACTTATTATAAAACCTTCTGCTTTGTCAAAACAAAGTATTTGCACTTCACCACTAAGCTGCCCAATCAACAGTTGTAATTAGAGCTCATTTAGTAAATCAAGATGTCACTGAATTTCTACATGTCCACACCTGTCTATCATGGTTTCTGTTAGAAGTTTTCCCAACAAGTCCAACTTTGGAATCAGAGGGGGGCCAATTCTAGCTAATTTCTTAAGAGTAGAAACTCAAACTCAGTTGAGAAAGTTTTTGGTAGCTTTTATTTCTGGCAGCTTTCAGATCAGGTTTATTTCCTAAGCTAGATGCCAGGATGTTTCCTCATTTGATTTTTCCAGGAGCGTGATGGAAAAAAAAAAGAGAGAGAGAGAGAGAGAGAGAGTTGCCACCCCAAATTAAAATATTCCCTTCCATGTGGAACAAGGCAGCATGAGCCTGCCTAGAGCCAACACTGACTCTTTTGTGCAAATGGTGGAGCAGCCCTAAGAGGGTTCAGCCACCCCCTATGTCTTCATACCCAAGTCATCTCCAGGGCTCATGGGTCTCAGTTTCCTCATCTGTACAATGGGAATAGTAATAATCTCTACCCCACATGATTGGTGCCTCTTGTTCATCTCGGAGTCTCTAAACTACCTGGCACAAAATATCATTCAGTGACTATGTGCTGAATGAATTAATGAAGTTTACAGATTAAATGAGATGGCACATTGTCACAGCACAAGACAACATTAGATTCTGTGGTGGCAGTTTGACAAGGTATATTAAAAGCATGAAAAACACTCAGGGTTTTTTTGGCCCTACAGCATGGCTTGTGGAATCTTAGTTCCTCGACCAGGGATTGAACCTGCCATCTCAGCAATTAAAGCACGGAGACCTCACAGATTTAGAGAACGAACTTATGGTTGCTGGGGGCAAGGATCGGGGTAAGGAATAGTTAAGGAGTTTGGGATGGACACGCACACACTGCTATATTTTAAATGGATAACTAGCAAGGATCTACTGTATAGCACAGGGAACTCTGCTTAATGTTGTGGCAGCCTGGATGGGAGAGGAGTTTGGGGGGAAATAGACACACATGTATGTATGGCTGAGTTGCTTTGCTGTTCACCTGAAACTATCACAACATTGTTAATCGGCTATACTGTAACAAAATACAAAGTTAAAAAAAAAAAGCACAGAGCCCTAACCACTGGACCTCCACGGAGTCCCCCACACAGGTCTTTGGACCCGATTCCACTTCTGGAACTGGAAACTTAAGTCTAATAATTTTAATAACATGAATTCATAATACTGACAATCTTAATTAATCAGATAATTAATAACTAAGGATACTTCAGAGATTAAGCCACAAGAATGCTCCTGGAAAAACAACCTAAACAGCCATCATTCCCTGTGAGGCATCTAGACTGACACGTAGGAAAATTTTGTAAGGCTACACACTAAGGCAGTGGTCCTCACAGTGTGGTCTGGGCACAGCTGCAGCAGCGTCACCTGCACACTTGGTAAAAACATAAATTCTTGAGCTCCACCCCTCACTACTGGATCAGAAATTCCCCATGGGGCTCAGCAAACTGGGTTTTAGCAAGCCCTCCACGCGACACCAATGCACATTCAGGTTTAAGAACCACTGTTCTAAAGTGTTACTAGAGACTGCTTTTTGTGAGCAGGGTATTTCAGTGTTATATTTTCTGACTTTCCTGGAGTACGTCAGCATGATATTGCCAAGTGATATGCCAAAAATACTCCACTAAAAAAATGAAGAAAAAGAAAAATTAGATTCTGAGTGGAAGTGAAAGGGGAGAAAAAGTTATGAAGAAGCATGGGAGGATGGATTAAGAGCTGGGGATTAGCAGATGCAAACTATTGCATATAGAATGGATAAATAACAAGTCTTACCACATAGCACAGGAGCTACATTCAATATCCTGGGATAAGCCATAATGGAAAAGATATAAAAACTTTTATATCTTTTGTGTGTGTGTGCGTATATATAAATAACCAAATCATTCTGCTGTATAGCAGAAACACCACCTTGTAAACCAACTATATTTCAGTAAAATATATTTTAGAAAAATTTCCCATCTCCCTAATTTTCTTTTCTTTCCCCCACTTTACTTCTACCCCACACCAATGGGATACAGTGTAGTTATGAACTTAATTAGTATCCAGGCCATTTTGTAGCTTCTTTTTTTTTTAAATTTAATATTACACAGCAGCATTCCCTATGATGCCACAGGCTTCAGAATTATCATTAAAAAACAGAGGCATTAATGTCACTTAATTATGATGGTTCCCTTGGCAATCTAACTCTTCCTCTGTGTTTTCAATGTTTTCCTGTCATAAATAATGCTGCCATGAATAGCTGCGCATACACTTTTCCCCAAATTTCAAATTATGTTATTCAGAGAGGTTCTCTGAAGTGGGGTTGCAGGATCCAAGGGTAGAAACATTTTTATGGCTCCTGTGGGTGTTGCCAGGCTGCACTTCCAAAGAGCGGCTACTGGTTTCCACTGCCACTAAGTACTGGAAAGACTGCCAGTTTCCAAACAGCCTCTGCAGTGTGACGAATTATGATTTAAAATAGTTTTGCTAATCTGACGGAGAAAATTTCCTGCTGTTTTAATTTTCATTTCTTTATTAGAGACAAAAGCCTCTCCCCTTTCAAAACAAATAGTAAATGCTCTTTTGTACATGGAGATGGGAGGAAAGCTCTGGACTTCTCACCATTTAACATCTTTGGGCTTGAGTTTCTTCATCTACAAAATGGAGTGATACCAGAGTGACTGGGAAATCAAGTGAAACAAAGTATGGGAAAGCACTTTTTAACAACGTATTTAGTATTCTGGAAAAGACCTTAATGCTGGGAAAGACTGAGGGCAGGAGGAGAAGGGGGTGACAAAGAATGAGCTGGTTGGATGGCATCACCAAGTCAACAGACACGAGTTTGAGCAAGCTTCGGGGGACACTGAAGGACGGGGAAGCCTGGTGTGCTGCAGTCTATGGGGCTGTAAAGAGTTGGACAAGACTAATCGACTGAACAACAACTCAGCTTCAAATTTACCTGTTACTAATTTATTTTAAGACGTTCTGTTTTGTCAACCATCCAAGAAAACCTCCAAGAACAGCCCAAATCTTTAAAGTCTTCTTTTTTGTGCTTCGAAGGCTGTGGGCAAAGACCTTTCTTAAATTTTTCCGCTTTTTTTTTTTTTTCTTTTTGAGGGAAACAGTATAACGTGCTTGGAGTTTTCTGGAGAAGGGCCACCTTGACTGTAGCAGAAAAAAGCACAGAAAGAAGGCACAGCCTCCCCAGCTCAGCAAACCCTACTTTGCCTTTGGAAGAAGAGCCCTTCTCATCTTAGAACCAACAGAGACGCTCCGGGTGCCAGAAGCGCACCTCGGGCCCACCTGGCAGGTGTAGGACCCAGAACGCACTGCACCCAGAACGCACTGCACCCAGAACTCTCAGAAGACCGCCGCTGTGTTTCTCCGTTGCCAGGAAACCTCGCTTTCCCTAGGCTCACCGATTAGAGCGCCCTCTTGTGTTCATACTCTGTAATAGCACTTTCAGTTGAGTAAAGAACAAAGACTACTTTTTTGTTGTTTTTAATACTTGATTTCAGTAATTTTTTTATTGTGCAATATAATATGCAGAAAAGTATCCAACATATACTCACAGCTTGAGGAAGTGTAACCTCCACCTCGGTAAATAAACAGCATTAACAGCACCTGGCACACATTAAAATAACCCTTCCCCCATCACACACCTCCCTCGTCAGATAAAACCCCCTTCCAACGCTTAGGTAATCCCTTCTTCACTTTCCTTCATGGTTTTACTACTGGGCTTCCCTGGTGGCTCAGTCGGTAAAGAATCTGCCCTCAATTCGGGAGACCTAGGCTTGATCCCTGTTGCAAAGATCCCCTGGAGAAGGGAACAGCTACCCACTGCAGTATTCTGGCCTGGAGAATTCCATGGACAGAGGAACCTGGCAGGCTACAGTCCATGCGATCACAGAGCTGGACAGGACTCAGCGACTTTCACTTTCACGGTTCTGTCACCTGTACATGTACCTGAAACAACAGAGCTCTGGTTTATCTGTCTGGGGACTTTATCTAAATAAAATCACATGGTTTTACTCAATATTACGTTTGTAAGTTTTCATCTGTGTGTTGCATACAGCAGAAGTGCATTCATTCTCCTTGCTGGGTAACATTCTAGTGTGTGACTGTGCTCCGGTTTATCTATTCTCCTGTTGATGGACAATGGGCTGTTTCTGGCCTTGGGACTATTTTGAACGGTGCTGCTGTGAACAGGTTATACACCTCAGACTGAGGTGTATAACTCAACACCTCAACTGCCAGGCAACCAGTGTGCATCTCTGACTTTATTAGATAATGCTAAACAATTTCCTGAAGTGGTTGAACGAATTAAGTGTATCTTCCCACCTGGCATCAGATGTTTGTTCCTGGCGTTCCACAGGGCTACAGTTGATATTGTCAGATGAATTTTTCCAGTCTGATGAATGTGTAGTGGTATCTCATTGTCATTTTAGTTTGTACTTCCTGATAATTAATGAGCTCAAGCACATCTGCGTATGTTTATTGGCCAATTGGATTTCTTATTTGGAATCTTATCAAATTTTTTAATCCATTTTCTTTTGGGTTGCCTGTGTTTGTGGCAAAAACCTGTAGTTCCTGCAACTGGCCAGCTATTATCTCAGATAGACAGATTTTTAATAAACTGTTTATTCTGACATAATTTCAGACTTAAAGAAAAGTTGCTAATATAGAACCAAAAACTCCTAGATCCCTTTCACCAGATTTCCAAATGTTAACATATTACCACATTTATTTTATCCTTCTCTCATAAAAAAAAATCCCAAGGACAGAGAAGCCTGGCAGGCTACAGTCCAAAGTGTTGCAAAGAGTCAGACACGGCTGAGTGACTAAGAACTAGTCTCTGGTAAATAACTTTTCTGCTTTTTGAAAGCAGATTGCAGACATGATGCCTCGTTACCCTAAATCCTTCAGTCCATGTTTGCTAAAAACCTATGTAACTGCAATACAATGATCAAAACCAGGAAACAAATACCAATACATTAATAGTGTCTTACCAGAGACACATTACCCACTCTAGTGTTCTTGCCTGGAGAATCCCAGGGACGGGGGAGCCTGGTGGGCTGCCGTCTGTGGGGTCGCACAGAGTCGGACACGACTGAAGCAAGTTAGCAGCAGCAGCAGCGGCGACACATTAATAATGTTTTATCTACAGACCTTACTCAGATTATGCCAATGGTCCCAATCATGTCGTCTGTAACTGAATTCAAGATTGTGTTTACATTCATTTATGATGTCTCTTTAGCCATTAACCTGTAACAACTCCTCTGTCTTTGTATTGTATGACACTGAAGCTTTTGAAGCATCTGGATCAGTTGTTTTGTAAAATGTCCCTTGATCTGGGCTTATTAGATATTTCTTCATGATCAAACTCAGCCTGTGCATTTAGGCAGGAATATCACAGAAGTGATACTGGGTTCCAAAGCATCTTTCATTTTTATTTTATGCTATTTCTTCTTAAGACTGGAATAGCGCAAGCTTTCTTTAATGGCAGATGAATGGAGAAGTAGGAACTTAGTTCACAAACTTCTTCCAAAGCATCATTTTAAATTCCCAAACTGGGGCTTCGTTGGTGCTCAGCGGTTAAAAACAACACCAACAAAGATCTGCCTGTCAGTGCAGGAGACACGGGTTCAATCTCTGGGGCTCTCCAGGGGCTCCAGCTTGCAGACTGCACATCATGGGACTTCACCACCCCCATAATCACTTGAACCAATTCTTTTATAATAAATAAAGGTATTTGAGTATCTCCTACTGGTTCTGTTTCTCCTAGAACCCTGGCTAATATATCCAGCACAGATCTCTGTCTCAGCGATCTGCTGCAGTATAACAAACCACTGCAAAGTTGGCAGCTTAAAACACAACAATTTATTGTGTTCATTGTTTTTCAAGATGATCTGAGCTGCAATGGGTAATTCTTCTGCTTCATATGGCATCTGCTGTGGCTGGAGAGTCCAAGATGCTTTTTCACTTGCCTGTCTGGTGCCTCAGCTGGGATGGCTGCCAAACTTGGGACTGGTCAGACCTTTCTCTGCCTGGCTTCCCAGCACAGCCAGCTTGGGTTTTCTTACTGCAAAGGGGGTTTAAGACAGTCAGATTTCTTACCCGGAGCCTGAATTCCAGGAAGAAAAGCAGAAGCCGCCAGGCCTCTTAAAGATTTGGCCTGGGATAGTCACTTATCACTTGTGTTACATTCCGTTGGTCAAGATAAGTCACAATTCCAGGGGAGAGTCACGGGTTGAGGAAATAGGCACCGCCACCCACCCCGTGGTGGGGGGGTAGCACACGGAAGGGAGAGGTGGTTGGGGTCCCTCTGGGGAGACTCGTCACCTGGTGACTGTGGGTTCTGCTGAGTGCTGAGTCTGGATTAGTTGGTGTACAGCCTCAGCTGCCGTGTCAGAGAGACCCAGAAAAGAAAAAAATATCCCAGGGAACAGCTAGTATCTCTGCCACAGGCCCAGCCCTGAGCCAGGCGCGAGGATGTGCCAACTGGCTAAAGGCTCTCAGAACCCACCGCCAGAGCAAGTGGGGGATCAGGACCCACCCCCAGAATCCATCAAGTGCAGGTGTTTTAGTGGGGAAGGTGGGGGTGCACAGACGTGAGAGGGTTAGATGGTGTCATCATACGCACTTGAGTGAACTCTAGGAGATGGTGAAGGACAGGGAAGCCTGGCGTGCTGCAGCCCGTGGATCAAAGAGAGTCGGGCACGACCGAGCGACTGAACAACACACCGCGAGAAAGTGGTTCCTCCTTGCGGTTTTGGTTTTTTTGCCTTTCCCTGATGACTAATGATTGTGTGTGTGTGTGTGTGTGTGTGTGTGTGTATAACATAAAATTTAGCACTTAACCATTTTAAGTGTATAATTCAGCACCATTTGTAAATTCAGTGTCCTGTAACCATCACCACTATCCGTTTCCAGAACTTTCTCATCACTCTAAACACACTCTGTCCCCATTATGCAATTACCCCCTCTGTTACCTTCTCCCAGCCTCTGGAAACTTCTATTTATACTTTTTGTCTCTATGAATTTGCCGACTCTGTGTTTCCTATAAGTGGATCTCGTTTCTCAGAGAATATCTGTCCTTTCCTGATTGGTTTATTTCACTTGACGTAGTGTCCTTAGGGTCCATCCATGCTATAGCAGATGTCAGAATTTCACTCCTTTTTGTGGCTGAATGATATTCCATTGAGTGTGCAGAGTACATTTTGTTTATTCCCACTAGCAGTGCACAAGGGTTTCAGTTTCTCCATAGCCTCACCAATACTTGTCATTTTTTTTCTTTTTTTTTTTTTTTTACGTAATAGCCATTCTAAGAGGTGCAAAGTGGTATCTCCTCGTGGTTTCGATTTTTGTTTCCCTAATGACTAACAATATTGAGCAAAGCAAATTGTCCTCCCCAAAGCGAATGAGCCTCATCCAATGCACCAAAAACCTGCTTTCTTTACTTGCTGGCCATTTAAAAAATATCTTCTTTGGAGAAACGTCCTTTCAATTCTGTTGTTTTTTATTCCGTCTCATGTTTGAATTGGGTGGTTTGTTTTGCTGTTGTTGAGTCGTAAGAGTTTGTTTGTTTTTAATATATCCTAGATGTTAAACCCTTACTGGATGTGTATGACTTACAAAAAATTTCTGTTCTTCTATGGGTTTTCTTTTCAGTTTTTTAAAAACATTTATTTAGCTGTGCCAGGTCTTAGCTGTGATTTTTGCCGCATCACGCAAGATCTCTCTTTGCGGAGCACCGACCATCTAGTTGCAGCGCATGAACTTGGGTGCCCTGAGTCACATAGGATCTTTGTTCCCCGACCAGATATCAAACCCATGTCCTCTGCATTGAAAGGCAGGTTCTTAACCACTGGACCACCAGAGAAGTTCCTGTCTTTTTATTCCTGAGAGTTTCCTCTGATACACAAAAGAGAGCAAGTTTATTCTGCAAAGGAAAATTCAGTGAAGGAAAAAATACCACGCAGATAGCAAAAATACTGGCTACAACCCAGTGGCCCAAAGTGGAGTTTCGGAATCACTCTAGACTAACTCTCTCCCTTCATTCATTCATTCACTCAGTGACTCATTCATTTTCTTTGAACAGACTTGGAGCCTAGCTGGGGAGACCAGTATGGACACAGAGGACTGCTCTGCTTTGTGTAAAGAATTCCCGCCCTGGGGAAAGGTGGTGGGGGTGGGGGAGAGAGGAGGGGCTGCGGGTGGGTGCACACTTCCAGCCATCCTGTGGACTAGACCTTGATGTCACCAAGTTTGCCCTTCTTCTCTGCTCCTGTGGCCCCGCCTGCAGTCTCATCCCTAGCCTGGGCCCTCTGGGAAGCTAGCACAGGATGAGATGAAATAAAAAAGAACTTCCTTCCCTAACATTCATGGGAGAGAAAACAGAGAGTGGCAGTCTGGGGTGATGCAAATCAAGCTCCAAGGGAAGAGGACAAGGAAAGACGGTCATGTGGAAGGGTTTCGTCTTCTGGGTAGTCTAAGGAAGGTTTGGCGGATGTCAGGGAGTCCTCAAGCCAGTCAGCTGTCAGAGGAGTCCCGAGTCTCCCGGGAAAGGGCCTGTTTAGTATGCCTCGGAGTCAATGGCTGGGAGCCTCCCACGGGAAGCCTCAGTCCAATCCCAGAGCACAACAGCCCTTGGTCAACGAGATTCCCTGTACTTGGAGGTCACTCTCATTCTCATGGCTCCCAAGAGGCCACCAGAGTTATCTTTCTAAAAGGCAATCTCCATGCCTCTCCTCTGCTCAAACACCTTCCAAGGCTCCCCAGTGTCCTCAGGCTAAAGTCCCAGGTCCTTCGGGGGAAAGGCGGCCACCTGCCCTTGTGTGCTGTCTTGCCTGCTAATCTTCACGCCTACTCAGCCAGGTTGCACTGAGCCCTGTTGCCCCCCAACATGCCATCCTTTCACTCCTCCCCACCCTTGCCCACCCTGGGCCCTCTGCCTGCAAAGCCCTTCCCTACACCTTCCCCACACAGCCCAGTCCCCACACGAAGCGCTTCCCCAGGTTCCCAGGCTGTCAGCAGAATCCCTGCCTCCACCTCTGGTCCTGCCTGGCTCCTCTGGAGTAGTTGCAGGAGGCTTCCCTGGGGCTGTGTCAGGAGGAGACATCAAGCCCAGCACGGCTGGGCTTCTCACCTTTCCTCCTAGGGCAAACTGGCTTGGATGACCTCCAAATGCTCTCATACCCATGTCCTCCTTCCACTGTGGTCACGGCAGAAACCCAGCTCACAGTGTCCAAGGAACCGGAGATAGAAGCTCCCACCTGCCCCACCCTACTCCCAAGCCTTTCTTGCGCACCCTATGTTACAACCCTACCTTCCTGGACTCAGGATTCGGGGCTCTATTTTTAGACCACTTGTTGGACTGGGGCTGCTGGAATCTGCCTGAGGCCTGAGGTGTAACCAGACCCCACTGGCACTGGCCTTGAGCCCTAGCTGGGCAGAGAAGAGGTGAGGGGTTCCCAGGGCCGTGCCCCAGGGAGGCAGTGCACCAGGGCGGAGAGACCCTCTGCTGAGATCTGGAGGTGGGGGGCTTTCTCTCCCAAGGCACAAGGGGCTCCTACAGCTTGACCCACCTGAGACCCTCCTTTGACCCCTGGGCCCAGAATGGCCAAGGTTACCAGCAGGAGGTCAAACCCACGTCCTCACAAAGCAGTCAGGCTGCCAAACTTTGGAAAGATGAAGAGAAATGGCTGTGGCCTTCGTGCTCTGTCTCTCTCCCGTTCTGTGTGCGCCTCCTCCAGCTCCTGTTCCCCAGCTCATGCTATGGAGAGTCCCCACTGTCCACGGCCAGCCTGCGGATGGGATCCGCTGTGGTTGGTTTGCTTGTCTGACTGTGCAGGCTCTTCATTGGTGCATGTGGGCTCTCTAGTTGCTGCACATGGGATCTTAGTTCCCTGACCAGAGATCGGACACGAGACCCCTGCACTGGAAGGAGGAGTCTTCCGACTAGGGAAGTCCCTGGATCCAGATTTGTTTGACCATAAATAACTGGAAAAAAATGTTTTTTAATTGTGGTAAAATACACACAACATAAAATGCACCATCTTGACTATGCTCTAGTGTACCATTCAGTGGCATAAAGCACATTCATATTGTTCTGCAACCATGACCTCCACCCAGCCCAGAACTTTCTTATCTTCCCAAACTAAAACTCTATCCTATTAAACCCTAACCCCTTGACCTCTCTCCCCTCACCCCTACCCTTGACTACTTTAAAGACTTCGTATAAGTGGAATCATTCAGATTTGTCCTCTTGTGTCTGGCTTATCTCACTGAGCACAATATCCTTGAGGGTCATCCATGCTCTCGCATGTGTCAGAAATTTATTCTTTTTTTTCTTTATTAACTTATTTTATTTATTTGGCTGGGGTCTTAGCTGCAGAGCTCACCGGCTCAGTAGCTGTGGCGTGCAGGCTTAGCTGCACATGGGATCTTTGTTCTCTGACCAGGGATCAAACCTGTGTCCCCTGCATTGCCAGGGGGACTCTTTACCACTGGACTCACCAGAGAAGCCCCAGAAGTTTATTCTTCTTTCAAGGCTGAATAATACACCACTGTTGCACACAGACCATATTTCATTTAACCATTCATCCGCCGATGGGACTCTTGGGTTGCTTCTACCCTTTGGTTACTGTGACTCATGCTGGTATGAACATGGGTGTGTGAAAATTTCTTTCATCCCTACTTTTGATCCTTTCATGCATATATATCCAGAAGTAGACTTGCTTGATCATAAGTTGATTCTGTTTTTAATTTTTTGAGGAACCGCTATACTATTTTCCACAGCAGAATTTGAAATTTAAAAACTTTAGTTGCCAGCGTTAAACAAAACCTGGGTTTCCTGCTTCTCTTAAGAAATGAGAGGTCTAACAGCACTCCCAGAATCAGTCTCACTGGGCGACCCCACTGTGGGCAGCTCTAGGTCCTGGCTCCAGAGGACTCTCCCTCGAGCTTCGTGATTCCAGCCTCTTCCCTGTGTTCCCCAGCCCTGCGTGGGTGGTGAGGGCTGCCTCCTCAGTTAGGCTCTGTGAGACCTCCGTGGTTCCTCTGTGCCTTTCCAGTCTCCTGTATCTGTTTAACAATCCCCTAGAATAGATCTCTCTGTCAAACACTGGCTGTGGTTCTGTTTTCCTGCCCGGCTCTGGCTGGTCCCACTCAGCTGGCGTTCCTGGCAAAACTGGACAGTGGCTGCCCCCTTCGGTCAGCTTCCTTGACCCCTCTCTCCCATGCTCCCCATTTTTCTTTCATCTTTATTAAGTATCTATCTGGCTGTGCGGAGTCTTAGTTGAGTCACGTAGGATCTTTTAGTTGCAGCATGTGAACTCTTAGTTGCGGCTTGTGGGATCCCTGCCATGGGAGCCTGGAGTCTAAGCCACTTGACTACCAGGGACGTCCCTACGCGCCCCGTTTTTCTCCACCGCGCTGACTCTGCCTGCCCCTGAGGGCTCTGATGTGCCCTCCTGCCTGAATCAAGTGCCTCTACTCGAAATGTGGTGATCTCACTTAACCCTCCCCACACACTGTGACAAGGCTGCTACTGTGATCCCCATTGCACAGATGAGGAAACTGAGGTCGGGAAGGCTAAACCACCGTGCCCACCGGTCAGCAGGCTCACGTTTCTATTGTGAAACCTTGCGTTCTGTTTGTCTATTTGATAAATATCTTGTTGGCGCACTCCAGGCTCCCTTTTGAGGACAGTGCATTGTACACGAGGGACTGAAATGTAAACCTCAGAAGCCAACTTTCCGTGTCTTAGTTTTCCCATCTGTACAATGGAGATGGTGGACAGATGCTACCTCTCAGAATCATGACGAGGATGAAATGACGTCAGGATGGTAAGGATGAAATGAAACGTAACAAGTACTGAGCAAATGCTAGCTGCTGATACTATCATCTAAATATAGAGAGATTATTCTGTAAAATCTGAAATGCCCAGCGGCTGGAAATGATGCTTATGGAGAGTATGTAGTAACGGAAAAATGCTTATTATGTATGAGAGAAAAAAAGGCCTGAAATCAAAATAAATGAACTCATGCACTAAAAAGACTCACAGGAAACACACCAAAATACCATCTGTGGTTCATTTTAGTTCTGGGATTTGGGGAGATTTTTTTTCTAACAAATTTTTTTTTTTAAAGTAATACATCACTGAAAAGAAGCAAGGGCGCTAAGCCACTTCAGTCGTGTCTGACTCTGTGACTCCATGCACTGTAACCCTCCAGGCTCCCCTGTCCATGAGATTCTCTCAGCAAGAATACAGGTCTCCTGCATTGGCAGAGAGTTTCTGTACCACCAGTGCCACCTG
>SJYF01000480.1:1543876-1565408 GCA_006410515.1 Procapra przewalskii | reverse complement strand
ATCCAGTGAAAACTTTCTTGCACGACCTGAGCAATTAGAAACCTTTTTTTTTTTTTTTCTAAATCTGAATGCCTGTTTTTAAAAAGAAAGAAAATCAGAAAACTCAAAGACAGTATGACAATTAAGTACAATGCTGCCACCCAGTGGCAGCCACTGGTAATAGCTTGATGCAGAACACTAAGACATCTCATTTATATATTTTTTTTAATTTAAAATTTTATTTATTTATTATTATTATTATTTCCCTACATTACAATACTGTATTTGTTTTGCCATAAATTGACATGAATTGGCCACAGGTGTACCCGATCTCCCAATGCCGAAGCCCCCTCCTACCTCCCATCCCATATCTCATTTATATTTCTTTGAATTGTCTGTGTTTCCTGTTGTATTGCTTGGGTTACTATCAGGAGTTAGGAGAACAAACAGATTATGGAACTGCTGGATTAAACAAAGTTAAAACAGACTTTCTTATCTGGCAGTGTGCATTTGTGAGGCTTTGTGGTAAACTAGTTCATTTTTAGTTCATTCCTATAAATTCCTCCATCTCATCACAGTGTTCCCAAGCAAAGTGGCATAATATTTACATCTGTTTACTGTAAAAGTGACAAAGCTTAGAGACAATTACTCTATACTGTAAGTGTTGCAGAGAGCAGGTCCTTAATTTTCCCATGCATGCTTAAACAACCCAGTATTCCAAGAGAGAGGGTACTGATCAAGCTCTGTCTTGCTGGTTGGAAAGCTGAGATTCAAAAAGGTTAGGTAACTGGAGACAGTCACTCTGAAAGTCGGGGCTATTGATCAGCATATACTCTGGCGCAGTCTGACTATGGTAGGAAATGCCTGTGCCCACCTCCACCTGCTCACGCTGTATCCACTCACTTTGCCACATCTCATACGTTCGCCCATGACTTTCAGCTCATGAAACACACTCATCGCCTTGCTTCCTCCCAACAAGGCCCTAAGCCTTCATGTCCTTTGCTTTATTATGTTTTGCCCAAAGCCACCGGACAATTACCTTCATAGATTTGAAGCTCATCCTTCAAAACGTCAGGTTCCCCATGCTCAGCACCTGGGTGGAAACAAAAATCTGTTAGTTAGCTCCCCCCAGTAACAGCACCCCAGAGTGGCTTCCCTTTTCTGGTGTTGGAAGCTTTAAAAAGTAACATAGTCCTTGTGTTGAGGGTGAGGTGGGAGGTTTTCAAGAAGCAAGACAGCCTTACAAGAGATTTCCTGCTACTCTGTCTGACACCCTTCATACATCCTGAGGTGACCATGTTCAAGTGACTAGGAAAGAACTGGGGGCCAGAGAGGACCTGGGCCTTGTGCCAAGTCAGTAATACTAGCAGCCATTTATTGAGCACTTACTATATACCAACACTGAACTTTGGCAATTTATAGTTGATATTCCATTTGACCCTCTTGGAAATTCTGTGAAGAAGGTATTAGTACCTCTCCCTCCCCAATTTCGGAGAAGGTGATGGCACCCCACTCCAGTGCTCTTGCCTGGAATATCCCATGGACAGAAGAGCCTGGTAGGCTGCGGTCCATGGGGTCACAAAGAGTCGGACACAACTGAACGACTTCCCTTTCACTTTTCACTTTCATGCATTGGAGAAGGAAATGGCAACCCACTCCAGTGTTCTTGCCTGGAGAATCCCAGGGACGGGGGAGCCTGGTGGGCTGCCGTCTATGGGGTCACACAGAGTCGGACACAACTGAAGTGACTTAGCAGCAGCAGCCTCCCCAGTTTACAGATAAGGCAACTGAGGCTCACAAAAGCTGTTGTTTTCTGAAGGTCACACGGCCAGGAACTGGCAATTCAAATCCAGGTCTGTCACCAAGTTCTGCTTTCCTGGTCATTTTTATCTCCAGAAATAGGACCCAGAGCTCAGGCGCAGAGTCATGGGAACATTCATTAAACACGTTGTGTTTAGGATCTGTAGTAGGCATTAATGCAGTCTCGTTTCCCCCAGTTCTTTTCTTCCCATGATCAATTTAGGCTAACATTTATTAAAGTTGTTTTTAAAAAAACCCCACAAAATTATATTTTTATTATAAAAATAAAAGAATCTTATCATAAAACACCTATGGTAAAAGTCAGTTCAAAAAAAAGAAAAGAAAAATCATTCATAATATAACCATCCAGAGACAACCATTGTTAACATTTTGATATTTTGCTTTCCAGTCTTGTTTATAATCACATATAGGTCATTTTTTACAAAATATATGACAAAATGTGGTCAACTAGAGAAGGGAATGGCAAACCACTTCAATATTCGTGCCTTGAGAACCCCATGAACAGTATGAAAAGGCAAAATGATAGGACACTGAAAGATAAAATCCCCAGGTTAGGAGGTGCCAAATATGCTACTGGAGAAGAGTGGAGAAACAACTCCAGAAAGAAGAGATAGAGCCAAAGCAAAAACAACGCCCAGTTATGGATATGACTGGTGATGGAAGTAAAGTCCAATGCTATAAAGAATAATATTGCATTGGAACCTGATATGTTAGGTCCATAAATCAAGGTAAATTGGAAGTGGTCAGACAAGAGATGGCAAGAGTGAACATCGACACTTTAGGAATCAGTGAACTAAAATGGACTGAAATGGGCAGATTTAACTCAGATGACCATTATATCTACTACTGTGGGCAAGGATCCCCTAGAAGAAAAGGAGTAGCCCTCATAGTCAACAAAAGTGTCCAAAATGCAGTACTTGGGTGCAATCTCAAAAATCACAGAATGATCTCTATTCCTTTCCAAGGCAAACCATTGAGTATTACAGTAATCCAAGTCTATGCCCCAACCACTAATGCTGAAGAAGCTGAACAGTTCTATGAAGACTTACAAGACCTTCTAGAATAACACTAAGAAAGATGTCCTTTTCATCATAGGGGACTGGAATGCAAAAGTAGGAAGTCAAGAGATACCTGGAGTAACAGGTAACTTTGGCCTTGGAGTACAAAATGAAGCAGGGCAAAGGCTAATGCGCAAAGCAGGGCAAAGAACCAGTGCATTTTTAACGCACTGGTCATAGCAAATCCCCTCTTCTAACAACACACAACACAAGAGATGACTCTACACATGGACATCACCAGGGGTCAACAACAAAATCAGATTGATTATATTCTTTGTAGCCGAAGATGGAGAAGCTCTATACAGTCAGAAAAAACAGTAAAAACCTGGAGCTGACTGTGGCTCAGATCATGAACTCCTTATTGCCAAATTCAGACTTAACTGGAAGAAAGCAGGGAAAACGACTAGGTCATTCAGGTATTACCTAAATCAAGTCTCCTACAATTATACAGTGAAAGTGACAGACAGATTCAAGGGATTAGAGCTGATAGACAGAGTGCCTGAAGAACTATGGACAGAGGTTTGTGACACTGTAAAGAAGACAGTGATCAAGACCATCCCCAAGAAAAAGAAATGCAAAAAGGCAAAATGGTTGTCTGAAGAGGCCTTACAAATAGCTGCGAGAAAAAGAGAAGCTAAAGGCAAAGGAGAAAAGGAAAGCTATACCCATCTGAATGCAGAGTTCCAAAGAGCAGCAAGGAGAGATGAGAAAGTCTTCTTCAGTGATCAATGCAAAGAAATAGAGGAAAACAATAGAATGAAAAAGACTAGAGATCTCTTCAAGAAAATTAGATACCAAGGGAACATTTCATGCAAAGATGGGCTCGATAAAGGACAGAAATACTATGGACCTAACAGAAGCCGAAGATATTAAGAAGAGGTGCCAAGACTACACAGAACTATACAAAAAAGATCTTAATGACCCAGATAACCACGATGGTGTGATCACTCACCTAGGGCCAGACATCCTGGAGTCTGAAGTCAAGCATTACTACAAACAAAACTAGTGGAGGTAACGAAATTCCAGCTGAGCTATTTCAAGTCCTAAGTTGATGCTGTTAAAGTGCTGCACTCAATATGCCAGCAAGTTTGGAAAACTCAGCCGTGGCCACAGGACTGGAAAAGGTCAGTTTTCATTCCATTCTCAAAGAAAGGCAATGCCAAAGAATGTCCAAACTATCACACAATTATACTCATCTCACATGCTAGCAAAGTAATGCTCAAAATTCTCCAAGCAAGGCTTCAATAGTACATGAACTAAGAACTTCCAGATGTTCAAGCTAGATTTAGAAAAGGCAGAGGAACCAGAGATCAAATTGCCAACATCTGTCAGATCATAGAAAAAGCAAGAGCGTTCCAGAAAAACATCTATTTCTGCTTTATTGACTATGCCAAGGCCTTTGACTGTGTGGATCACAACAAACTGTGGAAAATTCTTAGAGATGGGAATGCCAGACCATCTTACCTGCCTCCTGAGAAATTTGTATAAAGGTCAAGAAGCAACAGCTAGAACCGCACATGGAACAACAGACTGGTTCCAAATTGGGAAAGGAGCACGTCAAGGCTGTATATTGTCACCCTGCTTATTTAACTTATATTCAGAGTACATCATGCAAAATGCAGGGTTGGATGAAGCACAAGCTGGAATCAAGACTGCTGGGAGAAATATCAATAACCTCAGATATTCAGATGACACCACCATTATGGCAGAAAGCAAAGAGGAACTGAAGAGCCTTGATGAAAGTGAAAGAGGAGAGTGAAAAAGCTGACTTAAAACTCAACTTTTAAAACACTAAGATCATGGCATCTGGTCCCATCACTTCATGGCAAATAGTTGGGGAAACAATGGAAACAGTGACAGACTATTTTGGGGAGCTCCAAAATCACTGTAGATCGTAACTGTAGCCATGAAATTAAAAGACACTTGCTCCTTGGGAGAAAAGCTATGACCAACCTAGACAGCATATTAAAAAGCAGAGACATGACTTTGCCAACAAATTTCCCTCTAGTCAAAGCCACGGTTTTTCCAGTAGTCATGTACGGATGTGAGAGCTGGAGCATAAAGAAGGCTGAGTGCCAAATTATTGATGCTTTTGAACTGTGGTGTTGGAGAAGACTCTTGAGAGTCCCTTAGACTGCAAGGAGATCCAACCAGTCCATCCTAAAGGAGATCAGTCCTGAATGTTCACTGGAGGGACTGATGCCGAAGCTGAAACTCCAACACTTTGGCCACCTGATGGAAAGAACTGACTCATATGAAGAGATCCTGAGGCTGGGAAAGATTGGAAGCAGGAGGAAAAGGGGACGACAGAGGATGTGATGGTTGGATGGCATTACCAACTCAATGAACATGAGTCTGAGTAAACTCCACGAGCTGGTGATGGACAGGGAGGCCTGGCGTGCAGTCCATGGGGTCGCAAAGAGCGACTGAGCGACTGAACTGAACTGATATGAGATCACACCAATCCTATGATTTGAATTTCTCTTTTTAGCTCTAGAGATGGATGAAGACCAGAGCTCTGCTGTGCTGTTGGACATTAGGTTATTTCTGTGGTTGCCCTACTATAAACAATGCTGAAAGGAACAGCTTCACACAGACACACTCAGTTCCACTGAGTGGACAAAGGAGAAATGGCGAGGCCTACTGCCTACCGGGTGAGCCACCCCTGCGGGGGAGTCCAGTCCCCTGGCTGTGCCGACGTCCTCTCCTCACTCGGTGGTGTGGGTCCTCATCACTGTTCTCTGCAGGGAACAAACACACACTGAAGGAGAACCTCAGCCTGGACTGAGCCGGAAATACTTCATTCTGGTGTTGCTTCTTGGAATTTAGTTTATGTGAGCAGTGTGGTCTGGGAGAAAGAAGTCTGCTTTGAGGGCTGGGGGACGGGAACTGTCACAAACTTTCTGAGTGACCTTGAACAAGTCACTTACTACTTCTATTACGACTTTCGTGATGATAAGACAAGGCCCAAGAGGTGCTGTTACGAGGTGCTTTTGCTTGTGCTTGTTCTCCCATCTGGAAAGCCCTTCCACTTGCTCCCTTATCCTGAAGTTAAGCTGGTGTAACACTCCTGTAGAGGGGCTTTTCTAGCTGTCCCAGCACACCGTCTTGCCCACGCTCCGCAGCAGGTGGGATCTTAGTTCCTCAACCAGGGATCGAAGCTGTGCTCCCTGCATCCCTGCATTGGAAGCACTGAGTCTTAAGCACTGGACTACCAGGGAAGTCCCTCCTCTGGGGTTTCTAGAGTGTCAGCTGTCTGTACTTGACACTGTGGGCATGAGGGTCCATGGTGCTACTCATCCCTCCAACAACCTTGAATTCTTGAAGGACAAGGCCCGGGCATCACTGTCCTAAGGTTGCTCAGCCTGGTGCAGGAACTTGATCAAGCCTTGAAGAATGACCGAGTCGTCTGCACCCTTGGATCAGTCAGCATTCCAGGGATTCAGGCCTAGGAGTTTCTGGCTTCAGGTTCAGAGGACTCCCTTTCCCTTGGGATGATTCACAGAGCCCCAGCAGTCCTAATGTCCCTCACTGTGCTTGGTGCGGGGCTTCCCTCGTAGCTCAGTTGGTAAAGAGTCTGCCTGCAATGCAGGAGACTCGGCTTCGATTCTTGGGTTGGGAAGATCCCCTGGAGAAGGAAATGGCAACCCACTCCAGTATTCTTGCCTGGAGAATCCCATGGACAGAGGAGCCTGGTGGGCTACAGTCTATGGGGTTGCAAGAGTCGGGCATGACTGTGCAGCTATGCACACACAGAGTTTTTGGGAAACTTCTGGTCTATCATGGATAAAATTTCAAATTCCAGGAAAGCATGTTAACTGTGCTTACAAATCAGTGCATATGTGATCTCAGCTAGGAACAGGAAATACCTCAAGATAACAATGGGGGACCTGCTTAGTCACCTCCCTACTGGTCCAGTGACTAAGACTCTGCACTGCCATTCAGGGAGCCTGGGTTCAATCCCTGGTCAAGGAACTAATCCCACACGCCACCATAACTAAGACTTGGTGCAGCTAAATAAATATAAACAAATATTTTTAATAAGATAACAACAATAGTATTTATCTCAGGAGATAAGATTTTGAGAGGCTTCTATTTTCTTCTTTTCAGTATTTTATAAACATTAATCAATGCTCCCAAAAGGCTTTTTCATCACATTTTGCAAAATAGCAAAGAATACAGGAAATAAGAAAACAAAAATTACTCCAGATTCTATCCAACAGGAATGACCGCCATTAATATGCAAACAAAAATTATTTTAGCTTTCTCCATGATATATTCAAAATATATAATCTTTAAAATTTGTTCAAGGACTGTTTTTTTCTTTTCCATTATGATTTTTATTACAGGATTGAATATAGTTCCTTGTGCATAATTTTTAATAAAAGGCATTATAAATTGTATGCTGTCTAAAATGAGGATAATTTTTTTATCCTAATTCAATCGTTTAAAAAACTAACTTGGACAGAAAAAAAAATCACAGTTAGTTGTTGGCCCCCCAGTAACCATTACAGAGCCTGGGCACATGGTTAATGTTCAGTAAATATTTATTGATGGGAATTCCCTGGCAGTCCAATGGTTAGGACTCCATGATTTCACTGCAGAGGGTCGGGGTTTGATCCCTAGTTAGGAACTTAAGATCCCACAAGCTGTGTAGCATGGACAAAAATATATATACATATACAATTTAACATATATTGAATAAATGTAAGGAGATACACTAATATGTGTTTAGTGGTTATCTAACAGAACAAAGGATGTTTTTCTTTCTTCTTTCTACTTCTTTATATATTTCACCTTTTCTATAATGTGCCCCTGTGTAATCTTTTACAATAAAAAAGTTTTAATTATAAACTAATAGGCTGCACTAAGAACAAATAGATATGTAGGGAGAGTGGTGCTGGATGCCAGACTCTGAGTTAGGGTCCTTTGTGTGGAGGGGGCTTGGGGGCAGCTGGGAAACATTCAGGCTCTGGGCCCTGAAGACTAATGGTCTGTCTCAGTCTGAAGAATGCTCAGGGTCCGAGATACAGCGGCTGGCCACCACGGTAGGATCAGGGACTAGGACTGAATGTCAGTCTGTCTCGAAGGTTCCAGGACTCTGTGTGTGTTTTCCTGACGCTTTCTCTTAGTGCTCAGTTTTGCTAACTATTGATTGATATGACCAGTCCCATGTGTACTCTGGAGACAGGAAGGAAGGGGCTTCTGGCTGCACTTGGTGGAGAACATCTGCAGGGAAGCAGCATCCCCAGAGGGTCAATCAGGATCAGAAGACAGAACGTCCCTGCCCAGGTAGGGAGGAGGAACAGGGACAGAATCCCCTGCTGGAGCCCCCCTGCCTCTGGAAGTTCTTCAACAGCTAACCTCACTGGCTTCAGTTTCTTCACCTGTTAAATGTGAATAAAAATAGACCCTTCCTGATGAGTTGCTGGGCTTCCCTGGTGGCTCAGTGGTAAAGAATCCGCCTGCAATGCAGGAGATGGGGATTTGATTCCTGTGTCAGGAAGGTCCCCTGGAGAAGGGAATGGCAACCCATTCCAGTATTCTTGCCTGGAGAATCCCATGGACAGAGGAGCCTAGTGGGCTATACAGTCCATGGAGTTGCAAAAAGAGTCGGATACGACTGAGTGACTAAGCAATAACAACAGCAATAAATCCTATAATATAATAACTTTTGTTATGGTCTCCATCTGATGGATGAGGACCCCAGGGCACACAGGTTTAAGCAGTTTACCCAAGGACACAAACTCTCGGTGAAGAAAGGGTGTGAACCCAGGCAGGCTGCTGGAACACACACATGTACCGCCTGTGTGTGCTCCTAGGAAACTACGATGTCCCTTGACATGAGGGGCTATACGGGAAACACAAAAGAACAGTTGCTAAGATACTATGGAATAACACGGCAAAATGCTTAGGATAAGATGGCAAAGGAACCGTAAACTGAGGACAAAATTGTCCCTGTGGGAGTTATAACTGTACAAGTTATGCGTATGGAGAGGCAGGCTCAGGAAGGGAATGCGGAAAACCAGAACTGCAGCAGCAAGGTGGGAGAGGACAGGAGATTGTTTTTTCCATGTAATGCTCATCTTCAATGATATTTTAGTATATGTGTATTTAATTAAGTCATTGCTTTACCTGAGGAAGAGGACGAGGAGGACGAGGAGGAGGAGGAGGAGGAGGAGGAAGAGGAGGAAGAGGAGGAAGACTTGTCTCTCTCATCTTGTCCTTGAGAAAGCAGTCTGGCCTCCCGGTCTTGCTTGTGGAAATCCGTCTCTCCATCTGGGAGGCACACGTAGTTAAGGAGGAGTATTTCCTGCCCTTCCCACCACAGGGACCACCCAGGCCCTCCTAGGGGTCTACGTGGACCTGGGGATCCAGGAGTGGCTGGATTCTGTGGGGTGCTCTTCCCAAACCCCTAGGGCCCGTGGGAGGTGCAGGAGATCAGGGCTCCAGAGGCTCGAGGAAGGCCAAAGATGGGCATTTCTCTGAATATGGAGCCCACAGAGGGGCTTCTAAGCCGGTCATCCTTTCCAAGAGACCCCACACAAAGTCGGCGGTGGTGGTTCAGTTGCTCAGTTGTGTCCTCAGGCTCCTCTGTCCATGGGATTTTTTCAGGCAACAATGCTGGAGTGATTTGCCATTTCCTTCTCTAGGGGATCTTCCCAACCCAGGGATCAAACCCTCATCTCCTGTATTGCAGAGGGATTCTTTACCGCTGAGTCACCGGGGAAGTCCACACTGTGCAGAGCAGTCGCCAATTTAAAATTCTTTGTAAATTACAGAGCAAGTGGGATCCAATCAAGCCCTAAACCTTCCCATTCTGGGGGCATGCGGGACCCTTCCCTCCTTCTGAGGACTCTCCCTAATGCCAGTCCAAGCTCCCAGGGCCTCTGAGATTTGGGGGAGCAACTGGCGTTCCCACTGCTAGAGAGTGCTCGGGGACAGACTGGACCAAGCACACACACGGGCAAGTGCACAAAATCACTACTTCTCTAGAGGTTTCAGCTGTAACTCGGGCCATTCATTGAGCCACATGAGCTGAGCAGGGTCTTCCGTTCCAGTCATTGCTGGACACTATTTCCCATGCAGCTTTGCCCAGAGGGTTAGAGAAAGCAAACATACAGTCTAGATCTTCTGATTCTCCATGAACTTGACTGTGGTCTTGAAGTGATCCTGAAGTCTCCATGGCTTTCCCTGGAGGAAGTAATTAATATTACCTTAGTTAATATCTTTAATATATAAAGAGCTTGGCAAATAAATAAGAAAAGTACAAACATCCAATATTTAAAGGTACAATAAGAACAATTTATAAAAACAGACACACAAAAATAGGGAAATCTGAGTAATGATCAAGTTTTAATACTATTAAGAAATTATTTTTTAATAGACTTTAGTTTTTAGAGCAGCTCACAGCAAAACTGTTTTTCTTTACTTCTTTACGTTGTTCACTTAAGAAGGCTTTCTTATGCTTCCTTGCTATTCTCTGGAAATCTGCATTCAGTTGGGTGTATCGTTCAAATTGTGGTGCTGGAGAACGCTCCTGAGAGTCCCTTGGATTGCAAGAAGATCAAACCAGTCAATTCTAAAGGAAATCAACTCTGAATATTCATTGGAAGGACTGATGCTGAAGCTTCAATACTTTGGCCGCCTAAAGCGAAGAGCCAATTCATTGGAAAAGTGCCTGATGCTGGGAAAGATTGATGGCAGGAGGAGAAGGGGGTGACAAAGAGTGAGATGGTTGGATGGCATCATGGACTCAATGGACATGAGTCTGAGCAAGCTCCAGGAGATGGCAAAGGACAGGGAAGCCTGGCACAGTGCAGTCCACTGGGTCTCAAAGAATTGGGTACAACTTGGTGATTAAATAGCAACAAACAACAAAACACAAAAATTAAACGGAGGCACAAAGACTGCCCGTATACCCACTGTTTCTAAACATGGACAGCCTCTCCCTGTTATCGACATCCTCCACTAGAGAATTTATTTTGTTAGGTGTGATATTTAAGTTGAGGTTATATTTATTTAAAATATCCTTCAGGACTTGACTGGTGGTCCAGGGGATAAGAATCCACCTGCCAATGCAGGGGACACAGGCTGATCCCTGATTCGGGAAGATTCCACAGGCTGTGGGGCAACTAAGCCCGTGTGCCACAACCACTGAAGCCAGAAAACCTAGAGTCCATGCTTCACAACAAGAGAAGCCACTGTAATCAGAAACCCACACACCACAACAAAGAGTAGCCCCCACGTAGCATCTAAAGACCCAGCACAGCCAAAAGTAATTAAAATATCCTTCAATTTAGAGATGAACACTGAAATATTTATGACGAAATTATATGATGTCTGGGTCATGCTTCAAAATAATTTGATTATCTGAATAAGGGAGTTGGAGGGCACGGTAGGGGGGAATCCAAATACAACAACAGGACAAGTTAATAACTGTTGGAACTATATCAAAATATAAATAGTTGGGAATTCCCTAGAGGTCCACATATATAAACACATATAGTTATCTCTGAGATCTTGTATACACATATAGTTTTATCTCTGAGATCTTGTATACACATATAGTTATCTCTGAGATCTTGTATACACATATAGTTATCTCTGAGATCTTGTATACACATAGTTATCTCTGAGATCTTGTATACACATATAGTTATCTCTGAGATCTTGTATACACATACAGTTATCTCTGAGATCTTGTATACACATATAGTTATCTCTGAGATCTTGTATACACATACAGTTATCTCTGAGATCTTGTATACACACACAGTTATCTCTGAGATCTTGTATACACACACAGTTATCTCTGAGATCTTGTATACACATAGTTATCTCTGAGATCTTGTATACACATGCAGTTACCTCTGAGATCTTGTATACACATATAGTTATCTCTGAGATCTTGTATACACATACAGTTACCTCTGAGATCTTGTGTACACACACAGTTATCTCTGAGATCTTGTATACACATGCAGTTATCTCTGAGATCTTGTGTACACACACAGTTATCTCTGAGATCTTGTGTACACACACAGTTATCTCTGAGATCTTGTGTACACACACAGTTATCTCTGAGATCTTGTATACACACACAGTTATCTCTGAGATCTTGTATACACACACAGTTATCTCTGAGATCTTGTATACACATATAGTTATCTCTGAGATCTTGTATACACGCAGTTATCTCTGAGGTCTTGTGTACACACACAGTTACCTCTGAGTGGTAGCATTATGGGTATTTTCAGTTTCTTATTTTCACTTTGCATTTTCTAAATTTTTAACATGCTTTTGTTATAATAAAATAACAATTTTTGATAACTTAAAATGTTATATGCCACCTTACATCAGTATAGTACTAAGCAGTTTTACCATGGGTTTATATGCTCATAATTCCACCTGAGCCAGATCATAAACCAATCTGGAGAGAATTGGGATTAATTACTTCACATTTGAATTATAGTTTCTAGATAACAAAACTTTGCAAAAGATTGTCTCATTTAACCTTCACTATAACCCTGCAAGGTAAATTTTATCATCCTCACTTTACAGAGGAGGAAACTGAGACTCAAAGAGATGAAGTAACTTGAGACTCCAGAACCACATTTTGTTTAATGCAGAGCCCAAAACTGCTCAAAGGCTATGATGCAGGCAGGCCCTGCTGGAATACCCACTGGGATTACAGACACAAGCGGTCAAAGCCAGGGCGGGAAGCAGGCACCTGGAGCTGCAGAATGAGATTTGGGAACCTGTCCCTTCAGGACGCCATACCCTGTGCTTTCCTGGAGTTCTGACTGGGTGCCAGTGGTAACTCGAAGAGGGCCTTCAAGTGAGGCCCTGAGAAGGTTGGACGTGTGGCCTCGGAAAATCTAAAGAGCTAACCTCAGTGAGCTGGTGCCCTTCTCTAGAGGAAATACATGGAGCTGCCACAGTTGGGCTGCCCCCCTCAAAGCCCTGATTTTAGCTGGGCACATGGTCGTCCAGCCAGGGACAATATTTCCCAGCATCCCTGGATGCTAGATTTGGCCAAGGGACCATGTGACTCATGTTCCTGCCAACAGACTGAGAGTGGATGGGAACTGTACAGTGGGGAGCTGACAGATGTTCTGTGGTTCTGGGGGGAAAGTATACACACACACACACACACACACACACACACACACACACACCTGCAATAAATTTTACTGCTGTAAAGAATGGATGGGGGAGTAAATTAGGAATTTGGGATTAACAGATACACACCACTGTATGTAGAATAAACAAGGACCTACCGTATAGCACAGAAAACTATATTCAGTATCTTATAATAACCTCCAATGGAAAAGAATCTAAAAGACAATAGCTATAAATGTATATGTATAACTGAATCACTTTGCTGTTCACCTGAAACACTACAAATCAACTATATCTCAAGAAAAAAAATAATAAAAATTTTAAAAGAACGCATAGCACACAAATAATAAAAAATAAGGTCCTCTGTATTGTGAATTTCATACACAACAAGTAAAATGTAATGCCTACAGCTTTGAGGTTTAATCTGCTTTATTAACATTTGCTTGACCACTTTCTTAAATTCAGACCATCAACAAAGCAAACCATAAAGCTCTGATTTGTACAGGTTCCTGATTTCTGTGATATAAACACTCCCACTGACTGATATCAACGTGAGGACACTGAGTACAAAGCTGGGAAGAGGTGGGCAGCGGAACACAAATAGCCTCGTGCAGTGTTTCCACCACACACGCAGAACCTGCAAAAACCTCAAGTGCCCGTGGAACAGCAGAATGTAGTCAAATAAATTAGGAAGTGATACATTTTCAGTACTTATTAGCCTTGCTTGTTGTAGGATTTAGTTAGTTTATAGAATTTAATTTAATTTAAAACTGGTTCTGTTTAACAACCCGCTCCCCCAATTCCTAAAGATTTAACAATCGGTTCTCGCGTGTGGGAATCCGGTTTCAGTTCTGGGCTCCTGAACTTCTGCAACTTCCACTTCCTCCTTCCTGCTTTCTGTGCCCTGATCCGTGGTGGGGTGCCAACCTCCGTCACACAAGCCGAGCCAACATCCCAGGGAAGCCCTGAGCAACGAGGCAAAGCAACCTGGGCCCCACAAGGCCTTGGGCTTAGAGCAGCCTGCCCACCTGGACCTACCTCTGGTTGACCACGTGTGCAGGGAATCGGCTTCTCTCTTCTGTGGGACTGGGATTCGGCATTTGTTACCGCATCTTAGCCAAGCTGTGCTGATTTTGTTCTGAAGATCCCTACCCCACCCCATTTCTTCTCCTCCCAGCTTTGAGTCTAGGGAGTCAACTCTTACAGAAGGTAGATTCACTCCTCTCTGACTACTTTGGGCCCGGGTCTCAACCTCCAAACTCCTCACATTGGGACCAATGCTCCTTTGCCAAAGTACACGTTGTATGGCGTTTAGCATCCTCCCCACTAGATGCAGGCAGCACCCTGCCCCAGCTGTGACAGTCAGAATGTCACCACACTTTGCCAAGTGTCTCCTGGGGGTAAAAATCATGTCTACTTGGGAACTGCTGGTCTACAGAACCTACCTTAAAAATATGTGTATTTATTTATTTGGCTGTTCCAGGTCTTACTTGTAGCCCATGGGATCTTTAGTTGCCGCATGTGGGATCTAGCTCTCTGCCAGGGATAG
Organism: Procapra przewalskii; assembly: GCA_006410515.1. Lineage (NCBI taxonomy): Eukaryota > Metazoa > Chordata > Mammalia > Artiodactyla > Bovidae > Procapra > Procapra przewalskii. Next base: position 1,550,876 of record SJYF01000480.1, on the reverse strand, counting down.
AATCTGAGCCCCCTACATTGGGAGCATGGAGCCTTAGCCCCTGGACAACCAGGGAAGTCCCCAAGAGAAACCACTCTTTAAAAACTTTTTGTTGTTGTTTAATCACTCAGTTGTGTCCGACTCTTTGCGACCTTAAGGACTGTAGCCCACCAGGCTCCTTTGTCCATGGGATTTTCCAGGCAAGAATACTGGAGTGGGTTGCCATTTCCTTCTCCAGGGGATCTTCCTGAGCCAGGGATCAAATCCAAGTCTCTTGTGTTGGCAAGTGGATTTTTAATCACTGAGCCACCAGGGAAGCCCTAAAAATTCTTTTCAATTTAATTAAAATTTTGGATTGAGGTATAATGCTCTTATAACATTATATTAGTTTCAGGGGCAAAACATAATGATTCAATATTTGCAAATGCTGCAAAATGATCACCATACTAAGTCTAGTTAGCATCTGTCACCTTACATAGTTAAGCAAAAATTTTTTCTTGTGATGAAAAATTTTAACATCTATCTTCTTCGCAACTTTCAAATATGCAACAGAGTATTTTGAACTAATAGTCTCCATGCTGTATATCACATTCCCAGGACTTTTTTATTGGATAACTAGAAGTTTGTAGCTTTTGACCCCCTTCACCCATTTCACCCAATCCCACCCACCCTCCACCTCTGGCAACCATCAGTTTCTTTTCTGTACCTATGAGTTCATGGGAGTTTTGTTTGTCTTTAGTAGAGAATCTACTTTTAATCCACCACAAGACCCAGACAAGGCAGCATCTTTCCCCGTGCCTCAGAGCGGGACAGCCTAGGTGTGAACCCTGACCCTTGTAGCTGGGGGATTCCGGGCTAGTGACTTAACTTCTTGTGGACCTCAGGTTCCTTGTCTGCAAAATGAGGACAATAACAGTGCTTACCTCATAGTGTATTGTGAGAATGGCATGAGTTAAAACCCATAGAGCACTCAGAACAATGCCTGGTATAGAGCAGGGAGTGAATAAACGCCAGCTGAGATGACAGTCATTATTATGACGGGGGCAGCAAGACAGCACTTTCTGTGGGGTTGGACAGAGCAGGGTTCAACCTCACCTGTGCATGAGGTGACCCTGGCCGGGCGGTCCCCTTCTCCGAGTTCTAGTTACCTCAACTGTGAACTGTGATGGCAGCACCTTAGAGAAGAAAGCCGGCCAGTGCCTGCCCGAAGGAGGGCTCCATAAGCAGGAGTTCCCTCTTCCATAGACCTCCTATGACCCTTAGGCATTCCGGGTCCAGCCCCAGTCCCTCCCATCTCCCATCTCCTAGACTCCAGGCTCTATTACCCTTTTCTGGAATAAAAGTTCCCATTTCTCAGGGCAGAATTCAGCTCAGCATTAGGAAGTCACTAGCCAATAAAATGAACTGATATCTAGGAATGAGTGACTGACGACCATGAGCCCCGGGGTGTATCTATATTTTGAAGAGGATCCTTTGTACATAGCAGGTATCCAGTACATCTCAGAGGCTGAGATCATCTCTCATGGTGGAATTTCAGGGGGAAGAAGAGACTCAGAGCTGTATGGGGGCAAGCGAGCTACTGGAGGATGCCAAATATGTCAACAGTTCGCCAAGGTGCTCCTACCTCTCGCCTGCTGTTTTGCTCAAGTGGTAGCCCCTGGGCACACTCACATTTGCAGGCCTTCAGACAAGAAGGCAATGGCACCCCACTCCAGTACTCTTGCCTGGAAAATCCCATGGATGGAGGAGCCTGGTGGGTTGCAGTCCATGGGGTCGCGAAGAGTCGGAGATGACTGAGTGACTTCACTTTCACTTTTCACTTTCATGTATTGGAGAAGGAAATGGCAACCCACTCCAGTGTTCTTGCCTGGAGAATCCCAGGGACGGGGGAGCTTGGTGGGCTGCTGTCTGTGGGATCGCACAGAGTTGGACACGACTGAAGCGACTTAACAGCAGCAGCAGACTTCCACTGAGGCCATTCTTCCTTGTTGCCAAAACTGTATGTGACTTTCCAGGCACAGGGCAAATACCACCTTGTTCATGAACCTTCTGCTGACGAGGTCTAACCAGAAACCACCCTCTTTACCCCTATCCCCTTAACCCTTCTGCCAGCCTTCACCCCTGCACTTCCTTCTTGTTAACAAAACTGAACTTTGTTCCTCCATATCAAGTAGATGGGCTTCCCTGGTGGCTCAGATGGTAAAGAATCTGCCTGCAATGTGGGAGACCTGGGTTCAAACCCTGGATTGGGACAATCCCCCAGAGGAGGAAATGGCAACCCACTCCAGTATTCTTGCCTGGAGAATTCCATGGACAGAGGAACCTGGCGGGCTACAGTCCATAGGGTCGCAGAGAGTCAGACATGACTGAGAAACTAACACTTTGGATTTCACAGGTGGCACTGGTGATAAAGAACCCATTTCCCAATGCAGGAGACATAGGAGACAGGGGTTTGATCCCCGAGTCGGGAAGCTCCCCTGAAGTAAGGAATGGCAACCCACTCCAGTATTCTTGCCTGGAGAATCCCATGGACAGAGGAGCGTGGCAGGCTACAGTCCGTAGGATCATACAGTTGGACATGACTGAAGCAAGTGAAAAAGCTGGCTTAAAACTCAACATTCAAAAACAAAGAACATGGCATCTGGTCCCATCAATTCATGGCAAAAAGATGGGGAAACAATGGAAACAGTGGCAGACTTTATTTTCTTGGGCTTCAAAATCACTGCAGATAGTGACTGCAGCCATGAAATTAAAAGACGCTTGCTCCTTGGAAGAAAAGCTATGACAAACCTAGACAGTGTATTAAAAAGCAGAGATGTTACTTTGCCAACAAAGGTCCATCTAGTCAAAGCTATGGTTTTTCCAGTAGTCATGTATGGATGTGAGAGTTGGACCATAAAGAAAGTGGAACGCTGAAGAACTGATGCTTTTGAACTGTGGTGTTGGAGCAGACTCTTGAGAGTTCCTTAGACAGCAAGAAAATCAAACCAGTTAATCCTAAAGGAAATCAGTCCTGAATATTCATTGGAATGACTGATACTGAAGCTGAAGCTCCAATACTTTGGCCACCTGATGTGAAGAACTGACTCTCTGGAAAAGACCCTGATGCTGGGAAAGATTGAAGGCGGGAGGAGAAGAGGACGACAGAGGATGAGATGGTTGGATATCATCACCGACTTGATGGACATGAGTTTGAGCAAGCTCTGGGAATTGGTGATGGACGGGGAAGCCTGGTATGCTGCAGTCCATGGGGTCGCATAGTCAGACACGACTGAGTGATTGAACTGAATTGAAGTGACTTAGCATGCAAGCGTGCATCAAGTAGATACTTGTCTTCCCTGAGAGGAGTGGCCATATGATCCAGTTTTGGCCAAAAAGAAGTGAGAAGTCTGATGGGTTCTGGGAAGGAGTTTTGCTTCTCCTGACAAAAGAGGCCAACAGTACTGGTGCTGTGTCTTGCCTCTCCTTTCTTTCTTGAATGTGATGGCAGGAGCTGCAGTGACCTTGTGGGAATTCTGTGACCTTGAGGGAAAGCCAAAGCTATGCAGGGACACTGAGCTGCTGAGCCCTTGACAGCAGCCACCTGCTTTCTAGTTATTTAAGAAAAACAAACTCTGTTTTGTTTAAGCCTCGATAGTCAGGAGTCTCAGCATTTGTAGCTGAAAATAATTCTGACTGATATACTTTTCCTCCCCTGCCTTCATACATTAATTGAGTATCGACTGTGTGCTTAGGCTAGGGTGACGGCACTGTGGTAAAGACCCCACCTGTAGTGCAGAAGACAAAAGCGACATGAGTTTGGCCCCTGGGAAGATCCCCTGGAGGAGGGCAGGGCAACCCACTCCAGTATCCTTGGCTGGAAAATCCCATGGACAGAGGAGCCTGGCGGGCTACAGCCCATAGGGTCACAAAGAGTCAGACAAGACTGAGCAACTTAGTACACAGTACGTATTATGTGCTAGCACCAGGGATACTGTGGTGAGTAAGTTGTATCCTGTCCTCAAGGTGTTTCATAGTAGACAGGGGGTGGGGTGGGGTGGGAGTCCCACGGGAGCCCAGGGGCCAAATCACACCAGGGTCAGTCAGAGTTCCTGAAGAAGCGGATGCGGAAGGGGAGCTTGGAAGGGCCAGAAGGAGCGGCGTGCAACAAGTCAAGGGGCCTTGGCCCACATGCAAAGCAGTTGGCAGGAAGCAACTCCAAAGAAGGACACGATCTGTTGGGGTCCTAGGGGGCACGTTGCTCTCCTGAGCCTACGTTAGCCGTGTCTTGTTTCAGAATCTTCCTTCTCGAGGCCCTGGCTTGCCACAGCTGCTGGAGCCACTGTTCTATTCACTTTCTGATCCCTGCTCAGGGCCTGGGAGAGGGTCTGACACACCCAGGGTGAGTCTCCTGCACTAGATCACCAGCCAGCCAGGGAAGGGATTACGGCTGATTCATAGCCGTGTCACCTGTGCCCTGCACGAGGCCTGGCGGAAAACAAAAATGATGACCTGGATAATGATGAAGACCGCAACCAGTAAGTGCTTCCTGTCTGTCAGGCAAGGGTCTGAGCAAATGACACACGTGCCTCACGTGTGCCTCACCCAACTCTATCAGGGCCCACTGCGCTTGTGCCCACTTTACACGTAAGAATGCGGAGGCAAAAAGAGGCTAAGAAACTTGACCGGCGAGCTAGTAAGTGGTTGAGCAAGCGTAGTTGCCTAGTCCCTGTTGATGCCAGCAGCTCTTCCCAGGCCTCTGTCATTAGCACCAGGAAAGAAGCCACTGACAGTCACTGGAGTGTCATGCAAATGACACCAACTTGGCTTTTATTACACTTAGTCCACTGGAGCCCTAAGCAAGTGTCCCCAGAACCCACGGAACTTCCTCAAGCAGTTTTCGGGACACTGAAATGGACAGGAGGGGAAACAGAATGCTCATGGAGGCAGGACCCGAGGGAGCCCTGTTTCTCCTCTTCTGTCCTTCCTCATCTCTCCTTTGCCCATATTCCTGCTATAAGAAAGGATAGGCAGAGCTGTAAAGGTGTGATACTCTTAAAGTCTGTGCAGGGCGAGGCTTAAGACAAAAGGACAGTGTACTAGGGGTGGGACACCAAACAGAGGGATTGATGCTAGGGGCTTCTGGAAGTCAGGTTCACAGCATACGGCCTCTTTTGAGCCAAGATGGAGCACAGGGAATTGAGATAGAAGTGAAGAAAGAAGAAAACAGAGAGAGGAGAAAGCATGACATGGTGTGATCCTGGAGGCACGGCATGGGGGGTCTCAGTTCCCCAAACAGGGATCAGACCCATGCCCCCTGTAGCAGAAGCACGGAGTCTTAACCACTGGACTACCAGGGAATTCCCAGTTCCCATGATCTCATTTCATGCACACTACTCTTATTTTACGCAGGAAGAAACTGAGGTTCATAGAGACAAGTGACTTGTTCAAGGTCTCCCAGCTTACGGATAGACTCACATCCATTCCCTTCCCTACTAACATGATGCTCTGTTCCCCAGTCCTGGTTAGAGGCCTGTAGGCCTCCCTCTTTCAGCTGCCTGCCCCAATTCTGAGGCTGGTCCTACAAGGACATTTTTCTCTGCAAACCCCAGCCCTGCTGAGTCACCGGTGGTGCCAGGGCCGCTACACCCACAGGCTTTGTTACCCACAGGCTTTGTTAAACTGGATTTCCACCTCAGTTCAGCACAGATTTCCTAAGCTTCTGCTATTACAAGGGTGGGAGGGACAGTAAGGGACACTGAGCCTTTGCAGCTTCACAGCGCCTTCCCCGCCCATCTAGGGTGGTGCATCGGTGTCTGAGTTAACAGATGGGGAAACTGAGAAGAGGAAGTTGCCCAGGGTCATGTAGCGATTCAGGGGCAAGGCTGGCTCCAGAACCCTGTCTCCCAATTCACAGGTTGCTTATCTTCCTCAGGTATCCCACTTTGGAGAAGAGGGCTGACTAAGACTGAGTTGGATTTTTAAAAAATCTTTAGCTGCGGCACATGGGATGTTCAATCTTCACTGCAGTGCGAGGGTTCTTTAGTTGCGGCCTGTGAGATCTAGTTCCCTGACCAGGGATTGAATCCTGGCCCCTACATGGGGAGCGTGGAGTGTTAGCCACTGGAGCACCAGGGAGGTCCCTTCAGTTGGATTTTCAATAGTGGCCAGAGTGGGACGAGGGTTGAGTGGAACAGGTGGGCGGTGGTGGGGAGGTGACGGGGTAGGAACCCCATGAGGTTGGGGAATCATCCTGGGCCTTGAAAGCTCAACTAATGACCAACTTTTCCTACAGGTGGACTGTAATGTCGTTCCTTGGGGCCGCCAATGGTGGGCCAGCTCAGTTAAACATGCCCAGGGCAGGAGGTGGGATTCAAGGGGTGCTGCGAGCAGAAACAGCAGCTGGGAGGGGAGCAGAGCCGACAGAGGGGCGGACTGTTCTGGCCCACCTGGCATCAAAGCCCCTTCTGGTGACAGGAGAGAGCACATGGTGTGATCCTGGAGGCAGGGCTTGAGGGATCTCAGTTCCCCACACAGGGATCAAACCCATGCCCCTCGTAGTGGAAGCACGAAGTCTTAACCACTGGGATACCAGGGAGTTCTCAGTACCCACGGTCTTACCTCACACATGCTAGTCTCAGCCCAGGAGCAAGTCACAGCTCTGGATGATGTCCTCTGGCTGCTCAAGTCACCCCAGACAAGGCCACGCCGTAACATCAGCCACATCCCGGCCGGGCAGATGCAGCTCCAGGACAAGCATGTGGGAGTGCTTGAGGGGTGACTGCCCTCCACCCAGGCCAGACTCTCAGCCTCTTCCTCCCAGGGATCTGACTTGTGACGAGTGTGAGTGACACAAGCTGTCAACCACCAGCGCTGCTCTGCCTTGCCACAGGGCCCTCTTGTTTCTGTTCCTGGGTGCCATCTTCTCCGCGGTCAGCTTCCTCACATGCATGCTCTTCTCTGCGAGACCCCCATATCCTCCCAAAGAAGCCCTTTTATGGTAACCGGTGGTGGTTTCTGTTACGTGCAACTAAAGCACTTG
>SJYF01000480.1:1517385-1527761 GCA_006410515.1 Procapra przewalskii | reverse complement strand
TCCACCCCGCCCCCCGAGACGCCCATCCCTGCCTCTGCGCCCCGCGCCGGAGCTCGGGGTTGGGGGGGCGCCCCTTGTCCACGGGTCGCTGCCCGGCCCTCTCCGGGACTCCAGCCCAGCTGCGATTCCCACCGCGCAAACTTCAGCCCCTGCCTCCCGTCCCGCCGCTCGGCCCTCGGCTGCCCCGTTTCTCCACTTCTCTCTTGCCTTTCTGCCTAAGCCCNNNNTCTCCGCGCGTGCCACGGGCCCCGGCCCTCCTCTCCAACCCACGCTGAAGCCCTCGGCCTCTCCTGCCTCCTCTTCTCCGCATTGAAACCCGTTCCCTTCCCGGGACTCCAGCCCCCAGGGCTGACTTTTTCACTAGGACCCTCAGCTCTGCCCCCTCTCAGCGACCTCACCGCAGCCCTCCACCCCCGCACTTCAGAGGTGTACCCCTTTCCGTCCCCTCCCCTCGCGGGTTTGCTCAGACCCTGCCTGCGGGAGGGGGCTGGGCTGATGGCTTCGCAGACGCGGGTAGGTGATGCTTCGGATGGGGGCTTATACGTTTTTGTGGGCCACTCCCTTTTTCGGTCCAACCCCCTCCTCCTCTGGGGAAACTGAGGCCCAAGGAGGGGGAAATGGGTTGGCCCATGATCACACAGCCTGTTCTGGACCCTCCCTCTGAGCTACAAGAAATTTTCGGAGAGGAGATAGCCACGCCCACCCATTGAGCATTCGGTCCGTTACCCCATTTTACAGATGGGGAGAGTGAGGCTCAGAGGCAGAAAGGGCTCAGGCACTGTCGCAGAGTTAGGAAGTGGAGAATCCGCGTCCACATCCAGGTCAGTCTAACGCAGAGGATGAGATTTCAGCAAAGCTGTCTGATTCTTGACTGGGGAGGAGACTGAGGCCCTGTCCTCCTGCTCTGACCCCCCCCTTCAGCAACGCATTCCTCCACAGCCTGCCTTCAGTAGACCCCCTGCTTTAGTAGAGCCTCGGAGCCACAGTACTGGGTTCAGATCCTGCCTCCAGTCCTTTACTGGCAGTATGATTGCAGACAAGCTGCTTAACCCCTCTGAGCCTCAGAAGCTCTGTGAAATGGGATAATAGCAACCCACCTGGAGGGCTGGTGTGAAGAGTTAGCTATATGTGGGATGCTGGCACCAGGTGAATGCTTAATTTGTTGTTGCTGTTTGGTGGCTAAGTTGTGTTTGACTCTTTTGCCACCTCATGAACTGTAGCCCGCCAGGCTCCTCTGTCCGTGGAATTCTCCAGGCAAGAATACTGCAGTGGGTTGCCATTTCCTTCTCCAGGGGATCTTCCCGACCCAGGGGTCGAACCTGCATCTCCTGCATTGGCTGACGGATTCTTTACCCGTGAGCCACCAGGGAAGCCCCAGGGATATGGTTGTGATCCTGTGCACATCAGAAGGCTGCAGCGTCTCTTTGCTCTGGGCCTTTACCTGGAAGCTCTTTGTCCGTTCATTTCCCTGCTTCACCAGGCTTGCTCCTACTCAGTCCTTGCCTCCTTGGGATGCCTCCAGTGCCCGGCCCGTGTTTCTGCTGCATTCTCTTCTGGAGCCTGGGAGACCCGGAGCTCCTGGACCACTGGACTGTAAACTCTCCTTCTGTGTCCCGGAGGCTGTTCTGGGTACACAGCAAGTGCTCAGTGAAGGTTTTCTGTGTCCCTGGCTCCCTGTCGTCCAGTATAATCTCATTCAGTCCTCCTGTCTGCCTGTGTGGTCGTGATTGTTCTTCCTGGTGTCCAGAGGCTTGGAGAGGTGAAGTGACTTGCTCAAGGTCACACAGCCGGCCGGTGGCCGAGGGGATGTGCCCCACTGTTTAGGGCCTCGGGGCCAGGCTCCAGGAGAGGGAATCGGCCTTGCCAACTGGAGCCTGAGAAGCCCGCCCAGTCTGCTCTGCCAGCGGTCCTGAGAACACTTAAAACCACCCCCAAGCATATGAGGATGGTGTCTATTTTTACAGTCCAAATACCAGGGGGGCTGGGTCCTGCTTGACCAGCTGTCCAGGCACCCATGTGGCCCAGTGTTTCAGCTGAGTCGCCTCTAGGGTTTCTCTGGAATGAAACTGACACTGTGTCCTCTGGCTCCTGGAGGTGGGTGGTGACTGCAAGTGGGGGTCCCGGGCAGGTGGAGGGAATCTTCCATCCCTGTAGTTCCCAGTCCCCACTCTGTGAGCAGCGGGCTGTTCTGTTCCCACTCAGACTCCAGCAGTGAAACAAGTGAACTGAGGGGTCTTGCAGGAATTCCTGCATCATTTTTTGGAATATTTCTTTGTTGATTTGGCTATGCCAGGTCTCACTCTGTGGGAGCAAACGGAATCTTCGATCTTTAGCTGCGGCATGTGGGATCTAGTTCCCTGCCCAGGGCTGACACCGGGGTCCCCTGCAGTGGAAGCACAGAGTCTCAGCCACTGGACCACCAGGGAAGTCCCTGCTACATCATTTCTTGAAAACACACAGTAGTATTGGTTGAGGAGCCAGGAGAGCTGAGTGGCAGGCTGATTCTTTTCCCAACTTACTGGGTGACAATGGGAAGTTCTTGGAACCTCTCTGAGCCTAGTTTCCTTACCTGCCTCATGCTAAGAGCTGGTTGTCCCATTACAACCTCCCAGGGATGTTATGACGTGGGGCAAAGAAAATTCCCATTTTTGTAAAAGGAAAAATTGAGGCTGAGAGAGGAGCCAGTTGCTCAAGTTCACGTGGGTGGTAAATGACATGACCAGTGTATTTACTTAAAGCCAAACTTCACTGCCCAAGCTCCTATCACCAAGTTATACCCTTTCCTCTTTACCCTTCTTACCACCACCATACACATATACACATATATTAATATATGTCTGAGAGCTGACTATTTGCAGGAACCTGGCGGTATCTGAAATGCTGGAGCATGCTTCAGATGCATGGGTTTCAGCATTTGGATTTCCACACAGCTCTCTGGCTCTGAGCTCTGTTAGGGGCTGACTCTAACCCTCCTCCCCCTCCTGCCCTCACCCTGCCCCCTCAGGGCCTCTTTGGGCTAGTTGTTTGCTGGGCCTGGAGACTCAGAGATGAACTGACAGGCCTCTATGAGCTCACGTTAAGTGGAGGAGACACTGGTAACCAAGCTTGTAGTGTAATGTGAGAGGTGCTATAATGAAGGTGTACAGGATATCTGAGAGGTTCCTGTCCAGGGAGACCAAGTGTGCTTAGAGACTGTGGGTGGAAGATAGGGCAGGATGGTGAGAGGAGACTTCCCCAAGACTGGGACATTTGAGTTGGGCCCTTGGCAGATGAATAGGAGTTCGGTAGGTAGAAAAGAAAGAAAGGGGCAGGAGGCCCATCTTGGGCAAAGGAGCAAATCCCTTGGGTTTCCAGGCTGAGCTGGGTCTCTACAAATTGCAGCAGGAACTCAACTTCAGGATCCTGCCTGCCTTCTCTGAACATCCCTTCAGCTGGACAGACTTAGGAGTGCAGGTGGCTACTCCAAGTCTTGTTACTGTTGTTGTTTAGTCATGTCCGACTCTTGGCAATCCCACAGACTGTAGCCCACCAGCCTCCTCCATTCATAGGGTTTCCCAGGCGAGAATGCTGGAGTGAGTTGCCATTTCTTCCTCCAGGGGATCTTCCCAACCCAGGGATCGAACCTGCGTCTCCTGCATTAGCAGGCAGATTCTTGACCACTGAGCCACTTGGGGAGCCCATACCCTTGGCCTTGTCCTGGCTCAGATTCAAACCTCTTCCTTCATCTGACCTTGGCTGCTGCTTCTGCAGCAGGCAGGCCCAGAGGTGGGCATCATCAACCCTGCCACCCTCTCCCTGGCTCCAGCCTAACCTCCTTCCTTCTCTCAGCAGCTCAAGGCTTATCCCAGCTGTTAAAGATAAACAGCCGTGACACTGACAAGCGCCCTCCTGCCTGAGGGGCCCTGGGGCCCCCTGTGACATCCAGCAGCAGGTCTGAGCCTGCAGAGATGAGGCTGGAATCCTACTGTGACCACTTTTGCCCTAGGAGCCTTGGCTTGGCAGGTTGTGAGGTGCAGGGCTGGGGGAGGTTCTTGGTTGACTTGCTAAAGCTAAAAAACCAGGCTGTTGGGGGATCAAAAGCCTGACTCTTTTTCTGGGGCTGCCCACTCTCTGATCTGGAGTTCACTGCATCTCACCTTGCTGCTATCGAGTCCTGCAGGCCTGGAGAGTGTGTGTCCACCTCCAGAGGGCAGCTGTCACTGCCTTGAGCCAGGTACTGACACCGGAAACTATTGTTCAGTCGCTCAGCCATGTCCTACTCTTTGCCACCCCATGCAAAACGTCACTATTTCCCGGAGCTTGCTCAAACTCATGTCCATTGAGTCGGCGATGCCATCCAACTGTCTCGTCCTCTGTTGTCCCCTTCTCCTCCTGCCCTCAGTCTTTTCTAGCATCAGGGTCTTTTCCAGTGAGTTGGCTTCTTCACATCAGGTGGTCAGAGTGGAGCTTCAGCTTCAGCATCAGTCTTTCCAATGAATATTCAGGGTTGATTTCCTTTAGGATGGACTGGTTTGATCTCCTTGCTGTCCAAGGGACTCTCAAGAGTCTGCTCCAGCACCACAGTTCGAAAGTATCAGTTCTTTGGTGCTCAGCCTTCTTTACGGTCCAGCTCTCACATCCGTGCATGACTGCTGGCAAAACCAGACTGTAGATCAAGCTGTATTCAGATAAGAGAATCTGGAAGTCAGTACATGCTCTCACACAGGACTCCTTGTGATGGCCTAGCTGTGCCCACAGCCCAGATAATCCACGTGCTCTTGACTGCCACTTTGTATCAGGTGTGCTCCTGGGGGACCTCTAAGGGTACTGCCCAAGTCACCAGAGCCCGGGGCCTGCTTGGCAATGCCCCTCCACTCTCCCTGCCCAGGTTCATGGCCACCAGTGACCTGATGTCGGAGCTTCAGAAGGACTCCATCCAGCTGGATGAAGACAGTGAGCGCAAGGTGGTGAAGATGCTGCTCCGGCTCCTGGAGGACAAGAATGGGGAGGTGCAGAACCTGGCGGTCAAGTGGTGAGTGTGGGCCCCGCTGGGAGCCAGAGAGTCCCTGCCCCTTTGGGGGTCCAGCCGCTGGGAGAAGACTGGCTGAGAAGTTCTTGGAGCGCCTCCCCGGGTCAGGCAGATCCCCTGGAGAAGGGCATGGCAACCTACTCCAGTATTCTTGCCTGAAGAATCCCATGGACAGAGGAGCCTGGCGGGCTATAGTCTGTGGGGTCGCAGAGAGTTGGACACGACCGAGCAACTCCTTAGAGTGCCAGTGGAGCTGGACAGTGCCTTGGTCTGGGTTCCCCCAGAAGTACACCCTGCAGTAGGGATTCACGTGTAAGTTTATTAGGGAAGAGATCGCAGGAAGCTGGTGGGGCCATAGGGAAAGAAGCAAAGCAATAAACATGACTTCTCAAGCAGCTTACGGCAGTGGGCAAGAGGCGCTTAACCCTGCTGGGGGGGGGGTGGTCCCTGGAGCACAGTGTAGGACAAGACCTTCAGGGTGGTCCCAGCTGCCAGCTCTCCTTGGTTGAGGGCTGCTCCTGGGGTAGGTAGGCGGTTATGATTCCTTGATATCTCCAGGTAGAGAAAACCCTCAGACGCAGATGCGAATGCTGGCAGCTGGAAAGTCAGGCTGGCATGCACAGAAATGGTGGCAGTGAAAGAACACGGGGGTCTTTGCCATTGGCCTCATGAGGTGTGGTCCTGAGACCTTTGCTGGTTACCCCCAGAGTTGAAAAAGCAAGATGGGTTATGTGCAGAACACATGTGTGTGTGTGTGTGTGTGTGTGTGCTGGGGTGAGCAGGGGACTGAGGAATGGCAGAGGTCAGCAGAGAACTGGGGCACTATCTCTCAAAACAGTACTCTGTGGGCTGGATCCTGGCGTCCTGGGCTGGTAGTGAATTTCAACTTGACCCCGAGAGCAGGGGATTTCAGTAAAGAGTCTCACGGGGGAACAAGACATGCTCAGGCTTGTGGTCTGGTCATCCCTCTGACAGTGGAATTGAGATCAGGTGGACTGGTTTCCTACTAGCAAAAGCAGTAACCCCTCTTTATAATACATAATCTGGAACACTCTTTTCTTACCATGAAATGAAATTCATGCATACTAGAACCTGCCTCTACCCATGATTACAAAACACTTTATATAATGCCCTGAACTGGCACATAAAGGAAAAAGAGGAATGCAGTTGATAATAAGAGAGTGTGTGTTTCAGTGGATAAATGCTTTGATGGTAGACGTGTAATAAAGTTTGGGAAGCCTGCACCAGAGTGTAGGCTTGCTGTCAGCACTGAGACAGGAAGCAGGTGGAGACAGGTACGGATGCTAGGGACTCAAATACCAGCACAGTGGCATTGCTTTTAGAAGATTTCTGAAATGGGGACCATCTCCTGGTAAAGTTTCCCAGAACAACAAACTACAATCTTCCTTCAAGTTACTTGATAACTGCATTTTTTTTGGAAAGTTCAGAGTATATTAAAATGGTACAAAAAAGTATTTTTGTGTTTATATGTAAAATGAAATTACATATAATTTCATTTTGGACTCAGATAATTATAGAAAGACTTTTTACCTGTGTGACTGCCCCATGGGATGTTAGAAACTCCAGCAGGACAAGAAACATGGTTTTGCAATATTGTCTTTCTGTCACACCTGGCCTCTGCTCTCTCCCTTCAATAAAAGCCAGAAGTAAAGCTTGTCTCATTAGCTATAATGAGCATAACTAATAGAGGCCTGCCAGTAAATTTCCAAAACACCCCTCAGAGCAGTATTACCCCTACTGGGAACCAGGGCTATAGGAGGCTGAGTGGGAGGACCCGTGATTTCTTAGATAGAGAAAGAAGTTGAGTTTTGCAAACTGGTGTGCACTGCAGACATGTGAGCCCCTTGTTTAAACTGTGTGCTCCTCACCCAGGGATTCTAATTCAGAAGGGGGGCCGGGGCAGGCAGGTGAGGGTGTACACCCAAGAATCTGCATTCTAATGTACACCACCGTCTGGGAACCACTCTTAGGTCAGAGGTCCTCAGCCTTGACTGCCTATTAGAATCACCTGGGAAATTAAAAAACACACACACACACACAAAACTCCCCAGTGTCCAGACCATACCTGAAATCATTTAACTCAGACACTCTAGGGCTGGTACCTGGGTAACAACGATTTTGTAAAAGGCACCAGGTGATGGCAGTGCAGACTTAAGGCTGAGAAAGTGTGTCTCGTGCGGTTTTTATTTTTTTAATTTAAAAATAATTTTTTTTATTTATTTTCGGCTGCGCCGGGTCTCTGCTGCTGTGCACGGGCTTTCTCTCGCTGCAGCAAGTGGGGGCTACTCTCCAGCTGCAGTGCGTGGGCTTCTCATCACGGTGGCTTCTCTTACTGTGGAGCTCTGGCTCTAGGGCTTGCAGGCTCCGTAGCTGCAGCTCCCAGGCTCCAGAGCACAGGTTCAGTGGTGGCGGTGCTTGGGCTTAGTTGCTCTAAGGCATGTGGGATCTTCCCAGATCAGGGATTGAAGCCGTGTTTCCTGCATTTGCAGGCGGGTTCTTTACCACTGAGTCGCCAGGGAAGCCCTCGTGCGGTTCTTCAACTTTAATGTGCTTTCCGGTCACCTGGAGGTTTTGTTGAAGCACAGATTCTAGTCCAGGAGCTCTCAGGTGGGGCCTGAGCTCTGCGTCTCCAGATAGAGCTGATGAGGCTGATTTGTGATCACACTTGGAGAAGCAAGCCTCTAAGGCAGAAGTTCTCAAAGTGTGGTCCCTGGACCATCTACTGCAAACTTGCTAGAAATATCCATTTTCAGGCCCCTACCTAGATCCCTTAAGTGTGAAAATCTGGGGTTCATTCTGTTTGAACGAGTCCTTTAGGAGGTTGTGATACATGCAGAAGTTTGAGAACCCCGCTCTGGGGCATTCGTTGGTTCCCAACTGAGGCTCCTGAGTTGGATGTTTTAGCCATGTGCTGAGATGCATCCAGGAGGAGATGCAGGTTTGGGAGGTGTCAGGAATGAGGTCAGCATAGCCAGAGGGTACCTTTCTTTCTGGCAAAATAGGGAGTCCCTTGTTGATCTGAGTCTTTTCCTCAGCACATGTGGCCCCACAGCCTTGAGGGGACCTAAGGGGTACCCCAACTCAGGCTGAGCCTGGGCTCTTACACTCCCTCCCTCCCTGCTCAGCCTGGGTCCTCTGGTGGGCAAAGTGAAGGAGTACCAGGTGGAGACTATCGTGGACGCCCTCTGTGCCAACATGCGGTCGGACAAGGAGCAGCTCCGAGACATTGCTGGCATCGGCCTGAAGACCGTCCTGTCGGAGCTCCCCACTGCGGCCACAGGTACCCAGGTCCCAGGGACCAGGTGCTTCTGTTGTCCTAGTTTATGACTGAAGAAGCAGAGGCTCAGCGGGGTGAAGGGACTTACCCCAGGTCAGCCTGCTAAGTAGCAGAGGGTTCAGACTCACATCTGCTTAACTTCATGGCTGTGTTTCAGAGATGCTCTTAGACTCTGCAGTTAACACAGTCTAACTAATGGCAGCTTGAAGACATGGGGAGTTGCTTTTCTCACTTAACTCGGAAGGGATCAGCCACTCCATTTTTGCAGCAGTTTACCGAAAAGCTCAGTTAGGACGGGGGTAAAGTCTCTCCTCAGGTCTCTTGCCGTTTATTAAGAAAAGTGCGTGTTTCCCTCGAAGACACTGACCTGTATCTCACTGGCAGAGCCTGGTCACCTGGCCCTTCCAAGCCACCAAGGGGTCTGGGAAAGACTCCTCGTTGGAAGACAGAGGGCAAGGGTCAGATGTGAGGTGGACCAGCCAGCAGGGCTGCCCTCAGTCCTCAGCTCCCCAGCTGTCTCCTTTAGTTTGGCCGGACCCTGGGTCACACCTTGGACCCTGGATGTCCTGGCTTCTCTGGGCAGCACCATTTAGGGGGATGGGGGATGTGGGCTCAGGGATGCAACCAGAGCAAAGGCCAGCCACAGGTGGCCCTGGGCCTCACCGTGCCCACCTTGCGCTCTGTGCAGGCTCCAGCCTGGCCTCCAACGTGTGCCGAAAGATCACCGGCCAGCTCACCAGTGCGATCGCCCAGCAGGAGGATGTGGCTGTGCAGCTGGAAGCCCTGGACATCCTTTCTGACATGCTGAGCAGGTGCGGGAGGCCACCTGAGCAACGAGAATGGCAGGGAGGGGTGGCAAGGGTACAGGGAGGGACTCAGCTTCACAGAGCGGGCACTTACGGTACCGCAGGCCCTGTGCTCCGGGCCCTTTAATCACCCCAGCAGTGTCCCAGGAGAACTTGACTGTCACCAAGTTCTCCTCACTACAGTCAGGACATGAGGAACCGAATAGCTGGGCCAGTGTTTTCAATTGCACTACACTTTTCTAAAGTATTCATTCAGCTTCTCAAGATTTGAACACCTACCAGAAGAACATCAGGTCCTAGACCAGCGTTGGGAGGATGGAGTTGGCCGGGTCTTGGCTGCCTCTAGGGAAAAGCTCACAGACATGTAAACCTGTGAGTGCAGGAACAGCAGCGCGGCTAAGAGCAGGACCAGTAGGAGCTCGGAGGAGGAGACCCTCACCCAGCTGAGGAAGGGGGAGCCCTCCCAGAGCGAGTCCAGTCAGCTGGCTCTTCAGCGGTGGGCAGGCCTTGGCCAGGCGTGGGCGGGCATAGGGGGACCCTGGATGGGGAGGCTGCCCTCTGCCCAGAGGACAGAGGCCATCAGAGACATGGGGTCCCTGGGGGTTGTGCGGTGTCATAGCTTTTCTAGTAGGTGAGCAAATAAATAAATGAAACCCAGGAAAGAGGTCTGCACCGGACAGAGAGAGATGGGAGGGTGAGGTCAATGTGTAGGTGTGGAGTGAGAGGAAAGGTTTCAGGGCGTGTATGGGACGGGGAAGGCATAGGCCTGGCTAGAAGGAGGGATGGGAGCTGCCAGGGTGGGCACGGGCTGCGTTTATGTGTGCAGAAACCATTCTCTGCCGTTCCCTCTTGCCTTGAGCCCGGAGCTCAGCTCATCCCAGGGGCACTGGGGAGCCCCTGGAGGAGCTGGGCAGAGGTACACTGGAGATGGGTCTGGCCTCAGCGAGCCTGAGTGAGTGAGGATGAGCACTGAGGCAAGGCCAGACTCGGGGGGAAGTCGGGAAAGCTCACTGGAGTCCCCCAGGCCCCAGTACATCTGGCTTCCTCCCCAGGTGGGCAGAGTGGGCTTGAGAAAAACCTCTCCCTTCTCTGCTTCCTCTCCTGTGATAAGAAGTAATCACTTCACACAGTTGCAGGGTACCTTCTTGTTTACCTAGGGCCGTTGGGTTGTCATAATGGGGAGGAGGCCAGGAGACCATGGGGAGAGGGGAGGTGCGGCCCAGGCTGCCCGCCGGGTGGGCCCCGCCCGACGCCCCCTCCGGCT
>SJYF01000480.1:1505661-1516892 GCA_006410515.1 Procapra przewalskii | reverse complement strand
ACGTTTCCATCACCCGTAGAAGTTTCCTAGTGTCTCTTTGCAGCACATCCTTCCCAGGCCCCACCCTAGGGCACCATTGATCTCCTTTCTGTCACCAGAGGTTAGTTTTTTAGAAATGGAATTCAGCGATCAGGTTTGAATTTATTCTCAAACTCCTTGGAGTTAGTCTGGGCTAGAACAAGGCAATGTAAGTAGAGTGGCCTGTCTGCCCTCTGGCCCCTCTGGCCCCCTCACTGCAAGGGCCCTTACAAGCACACATGGAGACCTCAGCCTCCAGTCCAAATCTGTCCACGTTTCCCCAGTGGCAGCCACCCCTTGGCCACCCTCAGAAGCGTGGACCTGGAAAAGAGACCTGCACAGGACCAGACGTGGGTTCAGGTTGACTGGTTCAGGAAAGTAGGGAAGGGTGTAGCTGGAGAAGGGCTTAGCTGGAGTTCCTTGTGAAGCCCAGGGACCAGGCAGGGGGCCCCCTCTGGCCTGGTCTATAACAGCGATGCCTGTCTCCTCACTTTCCTCACCCAGGGCTGTAGCCTAGCACAGGGAATAATCAAGAACATGAGTAATAGTTTTGACAACAGCTGCCGCTTATCGAGTGCCTTTTCTGTGCCAGGCAGATCTTTATCTGCGTTTTATCCGTAATCTTGACAAAGTTTCTGGCTGGTGGGCACTGTTCTCCCTACTGTGAAGATGAGTAATCTGAAGTTAAACAAGGGTTGTGTTGTGTTGTGTCCAAGGTCCCATAGCTAAGATGGGACTGAGTCGGGGCTACAACCCACGTCTGCTGAATCCTCTGAGGTACAGTTTGCAGTGGCCAAGGCGGCAGGGACAGGCACAGGCTGATTGCCGTGGATTGGGAGAGCCCGGGAGACGGGCTGGCCTCGCCTCAGTGACCCACCTGGTCCTGCAGGGGCCCATCTGGACCGCCTGGTGCCCCTGGTGGAGGAGTTCTGCAACCTGGATGATGACGAACTTCGGGAGTCCTGCCTCCAGGCCTTTGAGGCCTTCCTGAGGAAGTAGGTGCAGCGGGGGTCCCAGAAATGGAGGCCCTGGGGTTTCTTTGAAAAGTTGGTGGGGATGGAGTGGGCACAGGATGCTGGCCTCAAAGCAGTCAGATCTCGGGGGCTCAGCGCTGGGCTTCACCCCCCACCCTGTCCTGCTTGGGTCCAGAAGAGCCTCCCGCATGCCACCCACAGGTGCCCCAAGGAAATGGCCCCTCATGTGCCCAACGTGACCAGCCTCTGCCTCCAGTACGTAAAGCACGACCCCAACTATAACTATGACAGTGACGAGGACGAGGAGCAGATGGAGACTGAGGACAGCGAGTTCAGTGAGCAAGGTGGGTAGCCACCTTGTCCTTGAGCTGATGGGTGGAACCGGGTTCAGCCTCCCCATGAATCCCCCAGCTGAAGACAGGGGCCACCTTTGGTGCCCCCGATCCTGATCCCAGCTCTTCCTGGGGCTCCAGTCCCACCCTTGGAAATCTAGATCCTCTTGTCATCCCCACACTCTTTGCACAGATCACAAGCAAGTCGCGATCGCTGTTTTTATTGAGCATCTCCTGATGTTCAAAGCACCGTCTTATTTCATGTTCCTTACGATGAACCTAGAAAACCTGATATTATCATGCCCATATTTCAGACAAGAAAACTGAGACTTAGAGGTTTGCCTGAGATCACACAGCTAGGAAGTGGCATAGGTGGGACTTGAAGCTGTGTCTGCCAGACTTCCCCATCTCATGCTGCCATCTCTGTACCCTTTTTAAAAAATTTATTTGGCTGCCTCGTCTCAGTTGCCACACGTGGGATCTTTGCTGTGTCATGTGGGATCTTCCATGTGGGCTCAGTTGCAGTACATGGGCTTACTTGCCCCAAGGCATATGGGATCTAAGTTCCCTGACCAAGGATCTAACCTGCATCCCCTGCATTGCTAGATGGATTCTTAGCCACAGGACCACCAGGGAAGTCCCTCTGTACCCTTTGAGTTGCGGTGTCCAAGAGCCATTGCTTTACCCCAGCAACGTGAAGCTCTGATGATGGATTGACTGGCCCTGACAGGGAGAAATGCCTGGGTGGGGAATGGACTCAATAGCTTCTTTCCTTCTGTGCCTGTGGTCCTGTCTGTCACTTAGGGGGATGCCCCTGGACCCTGGAGGTACTGATGGAGGCGAGGGACTTAGGTCCCGATGGGGTACTCGGAGCGAGATGCGGTGGCAGGAGATGAGATTGGACAGGCATGTAGGGCAGGCCAAGTCACAGGCCAAGGAGATTGGACATTTTCTTGTTAGTATCTAGGGGCTCTGGATGTTTCTCCATGGGTGACATGGGGTGGAGATAACAAACAAGGGGCCATCAGGGGGACAATTTGCTGAGCTGACCAGGTACGTCTGGGGGACCATCCACCTGGCCCACCATGGCTTGTCCAGATGCAGTGCTCTGAGAGTCTGAGTTCTCTACAGAGCAGTGAGTAGGAACATGCTGGTCTTTGAGCCTGTGGCTGGGGGTGTCCCTAAGTAGGACCATCCTCTTCTGAGCCTCATATATGTCTCTCCCATGTGTATGCGTGGGCCTTACTCAACTCTGCTGTTTCTAGCTCAGGAGAATCTCTCACCCTCTCTGAGCCTTACTCATATCTAGAAAAGAGCCTCAAGACACCTTCATTCCTGAGGGGTGGTGAAGACTTGAGCTCTGGCTTCTTAGGGGAGCTTGGAGAGCAAAGAGCCACGCAAACACAGCTTCTCTCATAGTCCTGCTTGGAAACCAGAATCAGGACCCTACCCAGGGCGGGGGAACTGTCGCCTCCCTTCTGAAAGCCAAGTAGATAAAACATCACACAGCCAGTCCTAAAACCAAAGGACAGGTCTTATGCCCTAAATGGTCTCGTAAATCCTCACTTGGGAGTCAGTTTTTGCCGGATGCAGTCACAACAATCAAGGGAGGCAGATGGGGGGACCCTGGTGTACCTCCAGCTAGTTCCCTGCCTGGCGCCATCCCCAGCACACAGCAGGTCCTCATTAACCACCCACTCCAGTATTCTTGCCTGAAAATCCCCATGGACAGAGGAGCCTGGCGGTCGCAGAGAGTCGGACCCAACTCAGTGACTAAGCAGCAGCTTCTAAGTAGTTAGAAGTAGTGACCGTGGAGGCTTCCCTTATGGCTCAGCAGGTAAAGAATCTGCCCGCAATGCAGGAGACCTGGGTTCAATCCCTGGGTCGGGAAGATCCTCTGGAGAAGGGAATGGCAACCCACTCCAGTATTCCTGCCTGGAGAATCCCATGGACGGAGGAGCCTTGCGGGGTACATGGAAAGGGGAAGCCCCACCCGAGCCCTCCTCACTGCCCCCTCACTTCTCACCCACTCTGTCCTGGAAGACCACCGGGGTGGGGCTGGCGGCTCCCCGCCTCGGGCACAGGGCTGCACGGGTGTCCTGATTCCTGCCCTAGAGAGCGAGGAGGAGTACAGCGATGACGACGACATGAGCTGGAAGGTGCGCCGGGCAGCGGCCAAGTGCCTGGCAGCCCTGATCGACTCTCGGCCGGACCTGCTGCCCGACTTCCACTGCGCCCTGGCGCCCGCGCTCATCCACCGCTTCAAGGAGCGCGAGGAGAACGTCAGGGCCGACGTGTTCGGGGCTTACATCGTGCTGCTGCGGCAGACGCGGCCCCCGAAGGGGTGGATGGAGGTCATGGAGGAGCCCACCCAGACCGGCAGCAACCTCCAGATGCTGCGAGGACAGGTGTGCCTGCCTACCCCCGCCTTGCCCCCCACCTCACAGCCCTTCCCTCCGCCCACCGCGCCCCATCTATTGAGCGCCTGCTGTGTGCCTGGCCGTTTGTATGAAGTGCCTGGACTGCACAGTCCCGGGCAGATACCCAGTAGCACAAGTAGGGTTCCAGGCCACAGAAAGGGGGTTCTGTTTTATTCGGAGAAGGTAGAAGCCGCAGGAAGGGGAATATGGTATCCCATTCACATTTGAAAAACTTCACTCTGGCTGAATTGTGAGAAGTGGATTGTAATGGGCTGGAGGCCGCTGCGGCCATGTAGGTGAAAGGCAGGAGGTTGGACTTGAGAGGTAGTGTTTTTTTCTTTGATATTTATTTATTTAGGTATTTATTTGGCTGTGCTGGGTCTTAGTTGTGGCATGCAGAATCTTTAGTTGTGGCGTACCAGCTCTTAATCGTAGCACGTGGGATCTAGTTTCCCGACCAGAGGTTGAACCCTGGGTCCCCTGCACTGGGGGCACAGTCTTAGCCGCTGGATCACCAGGGAAGCCCCAAGACATAGTTTTCTGGGTTTGCAGATGGATGTGGAAGGTGAGGGGCAGGGAGATGTCACGTGACTTCTCTGCTCTGGCTAAAGCATGAAGTACAGTCCCCGAGATGGTGGAGCGGGGAATGTGCGGAGTTTTGTTTTGGACATTTATTCTGTTCGAAGTCCTCGTTGGATGCTCAAGTTGAGATGTCAGGTGGGCAGGCAGCACACGAGTCTGGTGTCAGATGTAGATCTGGGAGTCATTGCTTCAGTGGAATCCGAACCTCGGGAGTGGGTGAGCTCATCAGGGAGGGAATCCAGCTGGGGAAGGGAGAGGGGGCCCCCCATCCGGTGACCGTGAGCTGGCTACTTCTACTCTCTGCCTGTCTCCCAAGTGTCACGTGGGCCCAGGACTAGTGCCTGCCTCGGAGGGTGAGTGTGGAATGAGGTGTCTGGCACAGAGTGAGTGACGAGGAGCTCAGGGTGGAATGATCCCCTCCACAAGCTGAGGGTTCCTCCTTGTTAGGTGCCTGGGCAGAGCCCCCCAGTAGTGGGTGGGGTGTGAGGGCTCCTGGGTGGTCACTGGCCTCCTCCTCGCCCCTGACTTGCCCACAGGTGCCCCTTGTGATGAAGGCCCTGCAGCGGCAGCTGAAAGACCGGAGTGCCAGGGCCCGCCAGGGCTGCTTCAGCCTCCTCACCGAGCTGGCAGGCGTCCTCCCGGGCAGCCTGGCGGAGCACATGCCCATGCTGGTAGCAGGTAGGGTGCCCTGGAACCTGGGGTCTGCTCTTCTGGCTTCTCCCCTGAACCCAGCCCTCAGCCCCCACTCCCTGCTGGTACCACCGTTCAGCAACCTACAGTGGCTCCCCACTGCCAGCAGTGAGTACAGGGCTGGGGTGCGGCCCTCTGTCCTGTGTTCATGTAAGTTTCCTGGCCTATATCCTCAGCCCTGGCTCCAGCTGAGCCCTGACCTCTCAGAACCTGCTGCTGCGTAATGGCCCAGGTGCCTGGGTCCAGCTCAGGCGCCTGTGGGTCCTCCACCCCCGCATCCAGGGAGGGCTGAGTTGGGTCAGGGTGTGTGTCCTGGTAACCTGGGCACCCACCCCACAGGCATCGTCTTCTCACTGGCGGACCGCTCCAGCTCCTCCACCATCCGGATGGACGCCCTGGCCTTCCTGCAGGGGCTGCTGGGCACAGAGCCGGCCGAGGCCTTCCAGCCCCACCTGCCCACTCTTCTGCCACCGGTGATGGCCTGCGTGGCTGACCCTTTCTACAAGATCGCAGCTGAGGCCCTGCTGGTGCTCCAGGAGCTGGTGAGGGCGCTGTGGCCACTGGATGGGCCTCGAAAGCTGGACCCTGAGCCCTACGTTGGAGAGATGTCTGCGGCCACTCTGGCCCGGCTTCGGGCCACTGACCTGGACCAGGAGGTGAAGGAGCGGGCCATCTCCTGCATGGGCCACCTTGTGGCCCACCTGGGTGACCAGCTCGGGGACGACCTGGAGCCGTCGCTCTTGCTCCTCCTGGACCGCCTGCGAAATGAGATCACGCGGCTCTCAGCTGTCAAGGCGCTGACGCTGGTGGCCGTGTCCCCACTGAAGATCAGCCTGCAGCCCATCCTGGCCGAGGCGCTGCCCATCCTGGCCTCTTTCCTGCGCAAGAACCAGCGGGCGCTGCGGCTGGCCACGCTGGCGGCCCTGGCTGCCCTGGCCCAGAGCCAGGGCCCTGGTCTCCCGCCGTCCGCCGTGCGGGCCGTGCTGGCTGAGCTGCCCGCCCTGGTCAGCGAGAGCGACATGCACGTGGCCCAGCTGGCCGTGGACTTCCTCGCTACCGTGACCCGTGCCCAGCCAGCCTCCATGGCCGAGGTCAGCGGCCCCGTGCTGGCTGAGTTGCTGCGGTTGCTGCGCTCACCCCTGCTGCCAGCCGGGGTGCTGGCGGCCACTGAAGGCTTCCTGCAGGCCCTGGTAGGGACCCGGCCGCCGTGCATGGACTACGCCAAGCTCATTGGCCTGCTCACGGCACCTGTGTACGAGCAGGCGGCGGACGGAGGGCCCGGCCTGCACAAGCAAGTGTTCCACTCGCTGGCCCGCTGCGTGGCGGCCCTCGCCGCAGCCTGTCCCCAGGAGGCGGCAGGCACGGCCAACCGCCTGGTCGGCGAGGCCAGGTCGCCCAGCTCCAGCCCCGGGGTCAAGGTCCTGGCGTTCCTGTCGCTGGCGGAGGTGGGCCAGGTGGCCGGGCCAGGCCCACAGCGGGAGCTGAAGGCGGTGCTCCTGGAAGCCCTGGGCTCACCCAGTGAGGACGTGAGGGCGGCCGCCTCCTACGCGCTGGGCCGCGTGGGCGCCGGGAACCTGCCCGACTTCCTGCCCTTCCTGCTGGGGCAGATGGAGGCCGAGCCCCGGAGGCAGTACCTGCTGCTGCACTCGCTGCGGGAGGCCCTGGGGGCCGCCCAGCCCGACAGCCTGAAGCCCTACGCTGAGGACATCTGGGCCCTGCTGTTCCAGCGCTGCGAGGGCGCCGAGGAGGGCACCCGGGGGGTGGTGGCCGAGTGCATCGGGAAGCTTGTCCTTGTAAACCCTCCCTTCCTCTTGCCCCGGTTCCGGAAGCAGCTCGCTGCAGGTAGGGGCCTGGGGGTGGGCAAAGGCAGCCCAGATTGAAAGTGGGCAATGCGCCCAAGAGGGCCACACTGGATGAGCTCGTTCAGGTGACAGGGGTCTGAGCATCATGGTGTTGATAAGATTCAATGCAGAGGACCCGTTAAAAACAGCGTTTCCTGACTCAGGGGCCTTTTCCAGGGGGCCCCTCTGGGATGGAGGGGACACAGTTCTTCACGTGTCCTTCCAACAAGTAAACTTCTCAAGATGCCGCTGGGCGTTGTCAGCGGCCACATGCCCTGCGCGAAGGTTAGTAAAGGCGGTTCTCTGAGGGGCCAGAAACGGCAGGCCACAGAATGCAGCTCATTTGGAGGACCAAGAGCAAATGTAAACATGGCCTCGGAGCGGATGCCAGGGCCCGTGGCTCAGAGAGGGCCAGGGACGGGGTGAGGAGGGCATGTCTCTTGTCGTGGGGTCAGAGCGCGTCAGGATGTTCCGCAGCTCAGGGAGGAAGAAGGACAGGTGGACTGTGGGCTCTGGGGCAAGTCAAAGCCCCTGGGAGTGAAAGGCCTCCGGGCCTGGTCTGCTGGCCTCCATGTGGTCAGCAGTGGGTTAGCTGACATGGCGCAGGCAGAGCGCTTGGCCCGGTGGGTGGTGCCTGATCGGTACTGTTAGTATCTGCTGCTGTTGCTGTATTAGTGGTTCCAGTTAGGCCCTTCCTGGGTGGCTGGTGTAGAAGCCGCAGCTCTGGCCCTCACTGCTGTGTGGACAGGATGACCGTGTTGAGAGTATCACCTGTTACACCCATAGGGACCTTCACAAGAAACCTTGGGAGGCGAGGTTCTAGGCGTGAGAGGCAGTTTTTTGTTTTTTTTTAATTTTATTTTCGGCTGCACTGGGTCTTTGTTGGCGTGCACGGGCTTCCTCTAGCTGCGGTGAGGCGGGGCTGCCCTCTGGTGCGGCGCTTCTCATTGTGGTGGCTTCTCTTGTTGCAGAGCACGGGCTTCGTAGTTGTGGCACCCGGGCTTAGTTGCTTCTCAGCACGCGGGATCTTCCTGGACCAGGGATTGAACCCATGTCCCCTGCACTGCACGGTGGATTCTTAACCACTGGGCCACCAGGGAAGTCTGAGCCCTACCTTTTCATAGCTCAGGTTTGCTTGGGCCTTGCACCCACTGTTGAACCAGCTAACTGGCCACATTTCCTTTTTTACCACCAGCTGTGGGACGCTTCGAGCCAAATAAGCTGCCTAGTACCACCAAATTAACGGGACTTCCTCTCTCTGCACGCCCCTCACTCTGGTCTCCATCCCACTTTGTCCTTGGCCTCATTTTTCTTAATTCACTTAATCCTACTCTACGTGTATTATCTTCACCAGCCACCCTGAATCTTCTTAGGAGCCAGTCAGGATGGAAAAAGAAAGAGGAAAAAAGCTGCAAGTCTGAAGTCTGTAACTCACTCCCTCGTACCCAAGCATCAACTTGTAAACTTTGTCCTGAGTCTTGAACTAAAGTCTGTGGGTGGAAACAGCCTTAACCCATTCAGTGCTATGGGCTAGGGGGGGTGAGAGGTGGAGAGGAGAGAGAGATGGCCAATTAATTTCCTCCACCCTGATGGAAAGTGTATTTCCTTCCCTTTCTGCAGCTTCTTTACTCAGAAAGCAAGCAGAAAAGCAAAATTAAGTGATTTTAGCCCATCTGAAGCACAACTGCTCTCTCCCTGGAGAATGCAGGTTGCAGGGGGGCCCAGAGAGAGCTCAGAAGCAGCTGGTGAATTCTGGACTTGCTGGGTGACCTTAGATCTGATTTTAACCTTTCTGGTCTCTCTTTCCACATCTGTAAAGTGGAGATTAACAATAACTTTTGAAATTATTTTAACTAATATTATTATCAACCAATGACTAGGATTAAGCCAGAGGATTAATTGAGATAATATGTCTAAAAAATATCTGAAAAATAGAACGTAGCTCCAAGGCCTGGGCAGAGGTCTTTTTTCAGGTTGAGCCCCATCTTGGGTTCTCATTCTCTGTTCGTGTCCTCGGGGTGGGTGCTTGAGAACCAGCAGTTGTACCGTCTCAGCCGCAGCCGGAATTCAGGAGCGATTGCGGGCTGCTGAGGAAAGTGGTAACTGACTTCCTTGAAGATGGATGGGTGGTGTTGCATGGGAAGAAGTTCCGATCCCATCTCCCAGGGAGGTGAGGGGAAGCTTGGCGTGCCCCCGCCAATGCCACCCCTCCTGTCCTGCAGGTCGGCCACACACCCGCTGCACCGCCATCACGGCAGCCAAGTACCTCATCTCCGATCAGCCCCACCCCATCGATCCCCTCCTGAAGACCTTCATCGGTGAGCACCCCTCCCCTCTGCCCACTGCGGTCCTCTCCACCCTGTTCTTGGTCTTGATTTTTCTTCCTATTAAAGAAAAAAATTTTCTATTGGAGTCTAGTATTACAATGTTGGGTTACTTTAGGGTGTACAGCAAAGTGAATCAGTTACACATATACATAAATCCACTTTTTTTCTTAACATTTTTTTCCATGTAGGTCACTGTATTGAGTAGAGTTCCCTGTGCTATACAGCAGGTTCTTAGCAGTTATGTTTTATATATCATCGTGTGTATATGTCAATCCCAATCTCCCAGTTTATCCCTCGCTCCCTTCCTTCTTGGTAACCATGTTTATTTTCAATATCTCTAAGCCTGTTTCTGTTTCATAAATAAGTTTATCTGTATCACTCTTAAAAACTGGATTCCACATATGAGCAATATTGTATTTGTCTGTATCTGACTGACTGCACTCAGGATGACAATATCTCGGTCCATCCATGTTGCTGCCAATGGCATTATTTCATTCTTTTTTTGTGGCTAAGGAATAGCCCATTATGGGCTTCCCAGGTGGCACTAATGGTAAAGAGCCCACCTGCCAATGCAGGTTAGATGTAAGTGGCACAGGTTTGATTCCTGGGTCGGGAAGATCCCCTGGAGGAGGGCATGGCCACCCACCCCAGAATTCTTGCCTGGAGAATCCCATGGACAGAGGAGCCTGGCGGTCTGCACTCCATGAGGTCGCACGTGCATGCAGTAGTCCAGCATGTGTATGTATGTACCACATCTTCTTCATGTCCTCCTCTGTTGGCGGACATATTGGCTGATTCCATGTCTTGGCTGTTGCAGATAGTGCTGCAGTGAACATGGGGATGAATGTATCTTTTCCAATGAGAGTTTTCTGCAGTTGCATGTCCAGGAGTGGGATTGCTGGATCATATGGTAGTAATAGTTGTCTTTAGTTTTTAAAGGAACCTCCATACTGTTCTTAATGATGGCTATGCAATTCATATTCCCCCCAGCAGTGTAGGAGGGTCACTTTATTGCCACATCCTTTCTCGCATTTATTGCTTGTAGATTTTTTGATGGTGGCCATGCTGACTGGTGTTAGGTGATAGCTCATTCTAGTTTTGATTTGCATTTCTCTAATCATTAGTGACGTGGAGCATGTTTTCATGTACTTTTTGGCCATCTGTATGCCTTCCTTGGAGGAATGTCTTTAGATCTTCTGCCTATTGAAATATCTTCTTCCTCATCAAATTTTTGCACACTACATTTTGCACGCATTGTGGTTTCTTGCCTGAATAAATGATTCCTGACAGTTATGACAACTAAATAACAACTTTCTAATTTCAGCATTCCTTCCATATTTATTAGTTTGCATTTTCTTCTCAGGAATAACTTTTTGTTTTCCTCCATTTTTTTATTCACTGATTTGTTCATATCATTATAGACTCAGGGATTTGTATTTCATTCAGTGGATTATAATCTATTCAGTTCATTTGCTCAGTCGTGTCCAACTCTTTGCGACCCCATGAATTGCAGCACGCCAGGCCTCCCTGTTCATCACCATCTCTCAGAGTTCACTCAGACTCACGTCCATCGAAGTCAGTGATGCCATCCAGCCATCTCATCCTTGGTCGTCCCCTTCTCCTCCTGCCCCCAATCCCTCCCAGCATCAGAGTCTTTTCCAGTGAGGCAACTCTTCTCATGAGGTGTTCCTTCCAAAGAAATCCCAGGGTTGACCTCCTTCAGAATGGACTGGCTGGATCTCCTTGGAGTCCAGGGGACTCTCAAGAGTCTTCTCCAACACCACAGTTCAAAAGCATCAATTCTTCAGCACTCAGCCTTCTTCACAGTCCAACTCTCACATCCATTCATGACCACAGGAAAAACCATAGCCTTGACTAGACAGACCTTAGTCAGCAAAGTAATGTCTCTGCTTTTAGATATAGTATCTAGGTTGGTCATAACTTTTCTTCCAAGGAGTAAGCGTCTTCTAATTTCATGGCTGCAGTCATCATCTGCAGTGACTTTGGAGCCCCCAAAAATAAAGTCTGACACTGTTTTCACTGTTTC
>SJYF01000480.1:1479292-1496021 GCA_006410515.1 Procapra przewalskii | reverse complement strand
CCCCACAGACGGCAGCCCACCAGGCTCCCCCATCCCTGGGATTCTCCAGGCAAGAATACTGGAGTGGGTTGCCATTTCCTTCTCCAATGCATGAAAGTGAAAAGTGAAAGAGAAGTCGCTCAGTTGTGTCCAACTCCTAGCGACCTCACGGACTGCAGCCTACCAGGCTTCTCCGTCCATGGGATTTTCCAGGCAAGAGTGCTGGAGTGGGGTGCCATACAAGCCTCTAGATACCTCAAAACAGGCCCATGCCCCGTGTCATTCAAATTTCAACTTACATATCAAGGGACTGAATGGCAGTGAGGCGCAGACACCTGGGGTTTTGGAAAGCCCTGCCACCAGCCAGAGACCGGTCATCTGGCAAAGCTCAGAAACCCAACAGCCTGTCTAGGAACCATCTATCTTCACCAAACACACTTCCATTCTGGGCCACATACCTTGATTTTGACATATCGGTCTGACTGATGCCGGATGAACTTCTTGGTCCTCTTTTTGACGATCTTGGGCTTCACGAGGGGTCTGAGGGCGGCCATGATGCCTTCAAGAAGAGAGGCAAGAGACCACGTTAAAGACGACTTCTTGGAACGAGGCTTTCTCGCCCGGCCCCGGAGCCTGAACTCTTGTTGCAGAGCGTCTTCCAATCACCAGATACTGAGCAAACTGGGACTGGAATGGGTACCTCTGCCAGGCTTGCTCTCCCTCCCGACTCCGAAGCTGGCAGAATACAAGCCATTCTCCAGATGCGATCCTGGGAGGTTAGGGGGTCACCCTGCACAGTCAGAGCCAAGAGAGAATGCCGCCAAGGGGGCATCCTCGAAGGTCAAGACGCAGTTTCACATTCCCAGAGATCCTGACCCGCTAGCAGAATTCCGGTTAACTCCCCTATTCGACTCGCAGCTCGCCCTTTTTTTGGCGGTCCCGCCACAGCTGCAACCCCCGCGGCCAGAAACTGGAGGAGCGCCGAACAGTGGAAACAAACACACGTGAGCAGACAGGGCTGAGAGAGGGGATGCGAGGCCTCGAGCCAGGGCACTCGGGCCGCAACCCTCCCGGTCGCTGCACAGCCCCCTAGGACCGCCGCACAGTCTGGCCCAACCAGCGCCCTGCGCCCCCAAGGCTCAAACAAGCTGTCCGCGGCTCTGACTGACCCCAGGCGGCCTCCGGTGGAACACAAGCGGCCCTGGGAGGCGAACCTCCATCACCCGCCGGGCCGCTTCGCTCGGAACCTGTACGCGCTCCAGCCAACCAAGTAGGGCAATGCCCACCCAGACGGCTGCTCGGATGGACGAGGTTTCCCGACAGGCAGCGAAGAGGCCAGAGGCAGGCCGCAGAGATGCGGATGGCCAACGATTAACACTCACCGAGTCAGAGATGGCTGCCACCTCCGTAGGCAGCGCCGAGGAAGAGGGAGGACGGTGCCGCGCGGGGGCTGATGGGACATCACTTCGCATCCTGACAGAGAAAAGGCAAGCACTTCCGGCGTCTAGCCCTTCAAAGATACTAAAGACACGTCAGAGAAATAACACTGAGAAAAAAAAAGCCGAGGCTGCCTGTGTTTTCCTAGCTGTTAATATCTAGGGGTCGCACTGAAAATTTTCATGCCTTCAGTTGGGACCGCATAAAAATTTGAAATTCTTTTTGGAACTTCTAAGACCTGGTGAGGCGGCATTCACTTCCGCCAGGAATTGAAGCCGTCCCGACGGAGAATAATCCAATTTTTATATTATTTCCGCCCGCGTGTCTTCTTCCGAAGTCTGCCTCCTTGTGGCCAGGAGAGAGCAAAACATAGGCTTCTAATAATTCTCTCACGTGAGTTTATAAACAGCAACGAGACTGTAAAAACACTCATTCGGTGCGGTGGGTTTCGCACAGTTCCATGAGGTCGTTCTATTAGTTTCCTCATTTTTTACATATGTATACAGTGAAGTTTGGAGATTTGACACACACACACACACACACAAATCCACACTTCTAACCATTAGGTTAGACTAGGCGGTCTGGTTATTCATTTTTCTTGGTTTGTTGAATTTTAGCTTTTGTTTTTAACATTAATGTGAAAATCAAATTTCAAGAGAAAAGAAAACGGCCTTTGATTCCAAGACCCGAACACAGTACGGATGTCTTGTCATCAGCCATCTTGGTAGTTACACAGCCAGACGGAGACAGAAGCTGAGATGGATGGATTGTTGTTGACTGCGTGATGGGTGAGAAGGGAGGGGAGTGTTGACAGCTCCTTGATGAGATTTTGACTGTGGAGGGGGAGTGTGAGGAGACCCGGAGACGTGAGATGGGAGTTGTGAAGGGAATGTCTTGTCCAAAATCACGTCACTGGCGGCACCACACCTCAGGAATCCTGTTTGTCCTGCTGCCCAAGGAGTCAGCTGGGATGCCCAGCATGGAGGCACTGAGCTAACAGCAGCCCACAGGGTGTGTGTCTTGATGGAAAAGGTCTTGACGGGGTCAGATGGGTGAGTCAGGGGAAGGGCTCACGAACCAGAGATTATGCTTGCAGTTGCAAAAGGCCCAAGAGTTTTGGAAGTAGTGACCCAAAGGGCTCTGTCTTGGGAGGGATGAGGGACATGCTTATGTTATTTCAAGAGGAGGGCACAGGGGTACCCATACTACCTGCTGCTTCCTGCTGGGCACTGAGGTCCGGGATGAGAGGCTGGAGAGATCATGCCAGCACCCCCATCAACACCGCAGGTGTTTTCCCCAGACCCTGGACCCCAGCTTTCCCACACCCCTCTGGCCACAGCTCCTGAATCCGGAAATTACATCAGCTGAATCACAGGTGAAATGAGGAAAACTCCAACCCAGTTTTATTTCAACAGGACAGAGGTCAGGAAAGGGAGACACTCAAAAACCACGTCTTTCCCTGGACACATCCACCCTCTGAGACACTGGACGCTTTGTCTGGTGACAGCTGGCCCAGGCCTTCCCACTGAAACGACTTCTCTTGCCTGGCTCTGACGCCCTCCCGGCATCTATGGCTCTGGGCTGCTAGCTGCACTGGTGCCTGGCCCCAGGATGGCTAGGTCTGGCGACAGCTGGGCCACTCTAGTTGATGTGATAGCTCTTGTGGGCATCGTAATAGGCGTAGGTCACGTAATTCACGTCCTTAATGGGCCACCAGCGGTCGGGGTGGTAGGTGGCCGGGTAGACATGGGGCCGCTGTTGGACACAGCTGAAGATGGCCAGGCTCCGGTCCACAGTCACAGCGGGCAGGTAGAGCCGCAGCTTGTCCAGGAGGTGACCCGGCCAGAAGAAGTTGGGATGGGTTAGCTGCGGACCGCTGGGCTTCTTCTCCTTCAGCTTCCTGGGGAAGGAGAAGACAGAGACAGTCGTCATGGAGACAGGGGGCAGCTGGGGCTGCACCTTCCCCGGCGGAGGTGCAGCTCTGTGCTAAGCACTCTAGTACTCTGTTGTCCAGTCTGCCTCACCAGCGAGGACCCGGAGGCCTAGAGGGGCGTGTTTCCCCAAGGCCACACAGCTGGCAAGTGGCAGGGGGCAGGCTTGACTGCCAGTCGGCTGCCTCTAAATCCAGACTCTTAACATGCACAGCACGTGTTCTGTAGAGGCACTGTCACGTGCTGTTCAGAGGGCAGCCGCTGGAGTCAGCGCACCTGGGTCCAAATCTGTGCTCCGCCACTTAATAGATCCGTGACTTGGAGCAAGGAGGTCAGCCTTCCTGTACGACAGTTTCCTCTTCTGTGAAATGGGAATGCTAAGAGTAACTTCATCCAGCCATCTCATCCTCTGTCGTCCCCTTCTCCTCTGACTCAATGGACGTGAGTCTGAGTGAACTCCAGGAGTTGGTGATGGACAGGGAGGCCTGGCGTGCTGTGATTCATGAGGTCGCAAAGAGTTGGACATGACTGAGCGGCTGAACTGAGGAGTAACTTCATAGGGTTGTGGAGAGGATTTACATGAATTAACGAGTGGAGAGCAGTGTCTGCCTGGCACTCTTGTGTGTGCATGCGTGCTAAGTCTCAGATCCTCAGCTCCTGGGCACTGATTCCCTGATGCTGGGTCCCATGTACCCTGCAATACTCGAGTCCTGGGTCCCTTCCTCTCACCTGCCCCCCCTCCCAGAGGTAGATGATCACTACAGACCTGGTGAATTCCTCAAATTCCTTAAAACTGATTTTCTTGATTTTCTTCGGCATTTTCCTGGTGGAGGAGAGAGAGAGGGGTATCCTGTCAGGAGACAGGAAACCCAGGTCACTGGGGCCTCAGGGAGTAAGTAGGTCAGGGTGACGGGGCCCCTCCTCTGAGTCCAGACCAGAGCCCTGGAGAGAGAACTCCTGCTCCCTGGGCGGGGCCCTGACTCTGTCCGCCATGCTCCAGTGGAACACTCAGTGGACTGGAGTGTCTATACCTCTGGGCCCCTGTTGGAGAGGCAGACAGGATGGCAGCCCTGCGCTCCTAGCCTGGCTGGTTGGGCGACCTGGGACAAGTCAGTCCCCTTGTGGGGGCCTCTGGTTTCTCATTCCCCAGCCTGGAGACCTCTCAAGCCATTACGAGACATGCTCAGTCATCTGAATCCTTTTTGCGCCCACGACTCCCATTTGCCCTCCAGAGCTGAATCCCGCCTTGAGGATAAGGGTGGTAAAAGCTAACACCCCAAACCTGGGGCCTGGTAGACATCACTCAATCACCACAGCACTCTTTCCCAGCAAGTCTGCATCTGGCCTCGGAATCTTTGATAAGGCATGCTAAGTAGCCAGTGGAACCAGTCCACCCCTGCCCTGGGCGATCGCTATCCTTTATAACTGGGGTCTGTCAGAGCAGGACAGAAGTCACTTTCTCATTTTTTTGAGGTTCATGGCTCAGGAATTGGTGGCAGCCAGGCAGGGGATCACCAGGGGATCAGAGAGGACTCTCTAGGTGACCAGCTGCCCAGCTCACCCTCAGCTCTTCCCCGCCAGGACTGTGGTCAGCTCCACCTGCAGGCGAAGCCCACTCCTACACTCAAGAATGGCCTTAAGGGATAGGCTATGACAATCAGTGCTCAGGTCCTAAGGGTCCTCAACACCGTGTGTGTGTGTGTGTGTGTGTGTGTGTGTGTGTGTGTTAGAGCTGTTAGGCCCATTTTACAGATGAACATGCTGAGGTTCAGTGAGTGAGGTAACTGTCCATTTGACCTCTGGTCTGTGCTCCACTGCTTTCCCACCCCGCTGTCTGGCCAGACCACCCAAGCAGGCATCTGGCAGCGATGGACGGTGTGGGCAGGTCCTCAGCCCCTCCCCTGTCATTGTATCTGGTCAGCTGCCCCTTCTGCCCTCCCTCCCTCCACTCTGCAGTCCGCACCAAAGCTGGCTGGTAGCCTGCTCACCGCTCACCTCCTGACAAAGGAGGGCATTCTCTTAGAGCGGCCTTGGGTTGATCTGAGGGTCGGGGGAGGCCCCAGGGCAGAGTTCTTTTTTCCGGCAGGGATGTGCAAGCCAACCTTTTGCTAGAGAAGGCAGAGGAGGGGTTGCCACCACTGTCCTTGGCAGGGGCCCTACACCCAGCCTATGATTCGTGAAGAGGCTTCCCTGGTTTCTCTAAAAGTCCTTCTTTTTAACCTTTTCCAGAGACCTTAAGGTCACGTAGGATGTAGTCAGGAAGGCAGCTGCGTGGGGGTGAGGCAAGGAGGCTGGGGAGACATGTGCCAGGGGAAAACGCGGCCAGTCCATGGGCATCAGGTGGGCTGGACATGCCGGGTAAGGACACAGACACCAGCCCGTGACACACACCCCACCCTGTAACTGCCCACCACCCCCCTAGCCTTGGGGCATCAGTGGGCAGGAGCGCAGGGCGAGGGAGGAGGGGCTGACACTCAGCTTGTCAGGCTTCTTCTGAGCCTCAGGCTCAGGAACGCCCTGGGGCTTGAGCAGGGCCAGGTTCGCACTGAAGGGCTTGAAGTCTGAGTAGTAGCCTCCTGGCTGCCGGATCGGGCGCATCTGGTCCTTCTGGAAAATGATCTTGTCCCCCGGGTACATCAGGGCTGTGAGCAGGAGGAGAAACACAGCCTCTCAGCCCGAGATCCCTCCCCAACCCCAGCCTTTGGGGCTGAGGGGGGCTATTTTTAAAAACAAATTCACATTCTTGTTTGAAAAGATTTTTCTTATATACATTTTTTTAAACTTTATTTATTTACTTTTTTTTTTGTCTCCAGTGGCACGTGGGATCATAGTTCCCCGACCAGAGATCGAACCCACAGTTCCCTGTACGGAAAGCTTGGAGGCTTAACCATTAAGCATCCAGGGAAGTCCCTTTACTTTTAATTTTTAAATGATGGTGGGTTCACAGCAAGTTGCAAAAAATAGCTCAGCGAGTCCCCAAGCCCTTCTCCAGCACGACACGCCCCCATCAAGGGTGGTGAGTGCGTCCTGGCAGCACGCTGTCGGGAAGTGGGGCTGGTTTGAGGCCTGGGCGCAGGTAGGAGGGAGCGTGGCCCCACACCCTGCTCTGCAGGGGCGGCCTGGTCAGGAGTCCCTGAAGGAGCGAGGGAGGCCTCAGCCAAGACGTCACTGGATTAATTTAGACTCGGTGGATGGTGGGACGTCACTGGATTAATTTAGACTCGGTGGATGGTGGGTTCTCTCGTGCAGAAGAAGCGCTTCTGTAAGTACTGAGCAGGGCTCGCCCCGGCATCTCGTCTTCTGGATACAGTGATGGAGGTTTACTCTCCAGGTTAGTAATTTTTTTAAGGTTTTTTGGTTTGTTTTTTTAGTTGGTGAATCAGCTACAGTTTATTGCTTAGAATGCCCCCTTCCTCATCTGGCCAATACAAATTTATTTCTTTATTTACATTATCTATTTTGGCTGAGAGGCTTGTGGGAGCTTAGTTCTCCGACCAGGGACGGAACCCATGCCCCTTGCTTTGGAAGCTCAGCGTCTTAACAACTGGACCGCCAGGGAAGTCCAAGACTTTTTTTTTTTAATTGATATTTATTTATTTGGTTGCACCAGGTCTTAGTTGCCAGGGAATTTCAATCTTTAGTTGCAGCATCTGGGTTCTATTTCCCCGACTAGGGGTCGAACTCGGGCCTCTTGCAGTGGGAGCATGGAGTCTTTGTCCCTGGACCACCAGGGAAGTCCCAAGCTTTTAATGTTTATTTGGGTAGAGGGCAGGGATTGCACAGCTGAGAAGGGAGAGGAGGGAAGTGGGAGATGGGCAACATCATCATTTTTAAAAGGTTTACATGGTTTTTAAACTACATTTTTTAATGTATATACATATAGGACTTTTAAAAAATGACTTATAGAGCTAATCCATGTGAATAGCAAATAAATAAGAAAAAGAGATTTGTGAAAGGACGGTCATTAAATATTGTTGATGGTCAACTCTGGCTGGGGGATTTTGTTCTATTTTCAAAAATGTAAATGAGCAAGATTTATCCATAAAATTAGGGGGAGCTGAACAATAAAGCTATATTCAGTGGGGAGGGGAAATGCCTCGATGTTCTAGAAGTCTGGCCCATGAGCTTGAGGCCTGGGGTCTGAGCCCACCAAGCTCTAATCTCAGACACAGACCTGGAAGTGCCGGGCTTTGTGCTTCTGGTCTCTGTCTTAAGGATAGGCAACAGACAGCGGCCAGGACAGTGGTCAGAGATGGACTAGCGTCTTTCCCGCTGTGGACCAGTCAGAAGCAAAAGGAAGCATACCCACGGATGCTGCGATGCGCCCATGAGTGAGGGATACTGCAGACAGGTGAGCTCAGCTGTGTGCGGGCCCAGGAGCCAGCAAAAGCCGGCGGTGGAGAGAATCAGTAAAGCCTCGATCCTCTCTGGTGGGGACGGACCAGCTGGCACATCTGGGGGTGAGACCTTGCCCGCAGGAGCAGTCGTGTGCCTGGGAATCCTGCCTGCATTTTAGAACACCTGCAGCCCCACCGTGCGCCAAGCCCAGGTGATCTGGGAGCATGAGGCTCCCCGAGGAAGGAGGGAGGAAGGATGATTTCGTGAAAAGTCAGGTTGAGAGCTGAGGGGTCACCTGCCATATCTCTGCCCTTCCGGCCCAGATGGCAGCAAGCGTCTGCTCAGGCGAGGGGTGTGCAGCTTGTGTGAGAGACAGTGACCATTTAGGCTGGCTGGCCTGTGTTCCTGAAGGCCCTTGGCCACTTTCTCCTGTATAGACCTTTTATGGCCTGACTTGTATCCCCCCAAATTCATATATTGAAGCCCTGACCCTTAGAATTTCTATTTGGAGATGAGGCCTTTCAAGAGGTGATATAGCTAAAATGAAGCCACTGAGGAAGGCCTGCGTCCAGTCTGACTGGTGTCCTTGGCAGAGGAAATCTGGACACACAGAAACAGCAGGGGCGCACGTGTGCATGGAAACGACCGTGTGAATCGACAGCTGGACGGTGACTATCTGGAGGCCACGGAGAGCGACTCAGGGGACATGAACCCTGCCAGCACCTTGATCTTGGACTTTCCAGCCTCCAGAATGGCGAGAAAATACCTTTCTGCTGTGTAAGCCCCCAGTCTGTGGTGTTCTGTCACAGCAGTTCTACCAAACTAATACAAGACCCAAGGTCCTCTACACTGAGCCTTTGTCGCCCCTCCCAGGGGGAAAAAAAGGAAACAACCAACTGTGACTGTTAACTCTTGTTCTCAGGGAAGTCACGGCACCCTCTGTGTGTCCCTTTCTCAGAAAACCACAGCCCAGAACGGCCGCAGCTCCTTCCTGCGAGGCTCCTACAGGAAAGCCTCTGCCCTCCAGTGCGGCAGCGACCGGCCCGTTAATGTACTTCAGAAATGTGGGATGCCAGCATCGTTACACGGCCATCCGGGCCTATGGGGCCGCTCCTCTGCCCCGTGTCTCAGAAGCACGCAGTCCACCCAGGAGTGGAGGGTCCAGATCTGCTTGGATACAAGAAAACACAGCTCTTGCCCCAAGCAGAGGGCAGGACTAGTGCGAGAACTCAGGGTTGAGACCTGTGGGCTGAGAAGAGGGCGAAGGGCTTCCACAGAACCCGTGCATTCTTCTCTCCATGTGGCAGAAGCACCAAGAAACAGGCCTGGCTGAGACGAGTAGGTTTGGAACACTCCATGTTTCATCGCGGTTACCTCTCCCAGCCAGGCTTCCTGTCTGAAATCGCCTACTCTAATAAGCAAACTAATTCATACTTCAGTTCAGTTCAGTTGCTCAGTCGTGTCCGACTCTGCGATCCCATGAATCGCAACACACCAGGCCTCCCTATCCATCACCAACTCCCGGAGTTCACTCAGACTCACATCCATCGAGTCGCTGGATGGCATCCAGCCATCATCCTCTGTCGTCCCCTTCTCCTCCTGCCCCCAATCTCCCCAGCATCAAAGTCTTTTCCAATGAGTCAACTCATCGCATGAGGTGGCCACAGTACTGGAGTTTCAGCTTTAGCATCATTCCTTCCAAAGAAATCCCAGGGCTGATCTTCAGAATGGACTGGTTGGATCTTGCGGTCCAGGGGACTCTCAAGAGTCTTCTCCAACACCACAGTTCAAAAGCATCAGTTCTTCGGCACTCAGCCTTCTTCACAGTCCAACTCTCACATCCATTCATGACTACTGGAAAANNNCTTTCATCAAGAGGCTTTTTAGTTCCTCTTCACTTTCTGCCATAAGGGTGGTGTTATCTGCATATCTGAGGTTATTGATATTTCTCCCAGCAATCTTGATTTCAGCTTGTGTTTAGGAATAACAAAATAGTTTCCCTTTATCACCCAATCACAATTCCCAAGGACAAAAGCATATTTGTAAAAAAAAAATATTAGACGTAAATATTAAATGAAACAAAGCATTGTTCGCAAGTCTCATTCTTCAACCATCTTTTCCCCAATCCTACAACAGTTTTATCTGCTTAAGGAAATGGCTCTTACTGTCAGTAAATATGAATACCAAATAATTATGCTATAACTACATTATTTCATCTTAACAACTGCCTTTTTGAGGTCTTCAAGTTCCTTTTTTTTAGGAAACATCACATGCACAGATTCACTCCCTTATAACACTGATGTATTTCCCACATTGACACGATGGGATGGTCGGTGCTCATTCAGGACTGTACCTCCTGGCCCACCTCTGGCTCCCTCCCCTGGAGCTCCAGTCCTGGTGCTCCCTTCCCTAGGCTGGGGAACCTGGACTCCGGGCCTATGGAGCAGAGTGTGGGCTCTGCAGGGTTGTAAAATCCCCTCTCACAGCGAACCAGGGGACCTCCCTGGTGGCGCATGGGACGGGTATCTGCCTGCCAGTGCAGGGGACAACGGGTTTGATCTCTGGTCTGGGAGGATCCCATGTGCTGCGGAGCATTTAAGCACCGCCGCTAGAGGGCAGCCCCTGCTACCCGCACCTAGAGAAAAAGCCCACGTGGCAAGAAGACCAGGCACAGCCCCAAATAAATACAGGCGAACCCGCTGGGGCTGTTCTTGCCCTCGCCCCGCTTTCTCTGCAGCGTCTCCGCGGTGTGGTTGGGTGCTCCTCGGCTGGGGAAGGACAAGCCTCAGGTGGCTGCCACCCTGGCCCCCGGCTCGGGGCCCCCCTTGGCGCCTTCCCAGCGGCCCCCGAGGCCCGTACCTCTCATGAGGGTGTCCTCGGTCAGCGGGAGGCCGTGGGCCTCGCAGACCTTCCAGCACTGCAGGTAGACCAGGAAGGTGTCCACGCGGGACCTGTTGAGGACGCTCTCCATCTCCCCGGGGACGGTGGTCGGCAGGCAGTGCTCGTCAAAGTGCTTGTCCCCGCTGCGCACCAGGCGGCACTGCTCCGTGTACTGGATGGAGGGGAGGGCCAGCTGTGGGCAGAGCGGAAGCCGGCACTCACTCCTCCTCGCCTTCCTCCCGGCCCAAGGCAGACGCGGAGCCCCAGCCGCCTCTCCCCCGGGGCCCCGTGAATGCTGCTGTTGACGCCAGCCACTTGGGAGGAAAAATCACCCGTGGTCAAGGTGACCCCTGTATAACATGCGAATGGTCCAGGCACAAGGGTCTGTGTGCCCAGCTCCTTACACAGAGGTGCACACGCGACTGCGTACACACAGAAGGCTCCTTGTGTGCGTGCTAGGTCGCATCAGTCGTGCCCAACTCTGCAACCCCATGGACTGTAGCCCACCGGGCTCCTCTGTCCATGGGATTCTCCAGGCAAGAATTCTGGAGTGAGTTGCCATTTCCGTTTTCCAGGGGATCTTCCTGACTCAGGGATCAAACCTGGGTCTCCTGCATTTCAGGCAGATTCCTTACCATCTGAGCCACCAGAGAAGCACCTAGAACAGTGCCTGACGCATCACAGGCTCTCAATAAATATTTATCGGGTGAATTGATTTATACAATCAGCTCTCCCTTTCTTCACTCAGCGTGTGTTCTTGGAGTGCCTGCTCAGTGCCAGGCCCCAGGCCAGGTTCTTTGATTCCAGCTGTGACGGACGTGCAGTCCTGGTCTCAGGAGTCAGTCATGATTCAACAGTTGGAGGAAGGGAACTCGGGACTTTCAGAAACATCATATCAACTCATCTTATCAGAAACCTTGGGAGGCAGGTGTTCACACACACAGAAGAGGGAGCGAGGAGGTAAGGAAGCCGGGACCCCCAGAGCTCCCCTGGCCAGAAGGTGGGGCACATGGGGCAGGTGGGCCCGGCCTGCCCAGTCCCCAAGCCCCGTCCCTCCCCTGTCGGCAGGGGCACCTTGTTCTGCCGCTTCCTCTCTCGGTAGTGCTTGCCCACATCTTCCATCTCCTCCAGTGTCATGGGCCGCGCCTCCATCTCCATGTCGACCACGGGCACCGTCAGCAGGTCCATCTTGGGAGCCTCTGGGGGTACATTCGCCTTCTGCTTTGGGGATGGACTCTGTGCAGAGCCACTGTCCTTGGACGACCTGGAATCTAGGGGCGGAGGGAAGAGGCAGAGGAAGGAGGAGCTGAGAGGGTGCCCGGCCATGGAGCCCATTGGGCAGTGCCAGTGTCGTCGAGCGGGCGCCTTGAAAGTGTCCCTTCTTCCGGCTCCTCTGTGGCCTTCTCCTCCCTCTCCTGCACCCGGCCCCAGCCTTCCCATTTCCGTTCCCATCCTCCAGCATCCTGCTTTTCCAGGCCTGCTTCAGGCCTCTGCGGCTCCGGGCAGAAATGAGATCCTGGCCCTGCTGCCTTCTAGAGTTGAGACTGTGGCCAGGTGGTCAGCCTCCCTGAGCGTCAGCTTCCTCCCTGCTTGGGGAGGGGCGGAGGCGGATACGTACCCTCTGTTGCCGTGGTCAGGGTGCTTTGCTGCTGAGCCAAAGACCACTGCTTGTAGGTGCTGGCCAGGTTATCCATCGTGATGTTGTGCTTCCCCAGAGAGCTGAGGTAGATCACAATATCCTCCACCTCCTGGTTTTTCAGAGGGACTCCAATCTGAGGAGACAAGAGAAGCCCCCGGGCAGGCAGCCTGGCTCCAGATGTCCTGCAAGGATGGCCAAGGCCTTGCCAGCCTGGCCCTGCCTCCCCGCCGCGTTTCATCCTCAGCCGCTCGCTCCCAGCTCACATCCAGGATCCCTGTAAAGGAGCTCAGAGCCTCTCCCCGGGACCCTGCACGTTTCTCACCCTCTGCCTTGACTCAGGCGTTTCCCACTTTCTGCCTGAACAGCTCCCATCCCTCCTTCCAAACCCCAGTCCAGACGTGTCCCCATCTTTGCAGAGGCTGTTACTTCTCCCTCTGCCCTCCCTGCCCACTCCCATTCCAATCTCAGCCTTCCAGTGCCAGACTGGAAGGAGGATCTCACATCTGTCATCGTTGTCTGTGAGGGACACAGAGGCCTCCCTTAACTGAAGTAAAATAGAGTCGGAAATCTAATGCCCAGGACTCTTTTAAGGGTGGCAGGCAAACTTTGGAGAAATACGATACCTGCCAACAATACTGAATATTCAAGAAAAAACGGCGTGAAAGGAAATGTATCTTTGTCAGCTTCTTTACACTGTAGATGTTCTCTGAGCTTTACTTAAAGACGATCAGAACTCACTTGGTGCCAAAGGATTTAGTGTTGGAACTTTTTGGTGATGTTGAATTAAGGACCCTTTATTTTTTGTTTTAAATGCTTTGAAATGTTGTTTAGATAGCTACACGGCATAAAATGAAAACGTGAAACTGCTGGTGATTTAAGACTGAAAAAAGTGTAGTATTCCCTTTCTTTCCTAAAGTTTTTTTAAAGGTATCATGCATTCAAAATATATAAAAGTTTAAGTCACCCAGACCAGGAGTCAGCAATCTTTTTCTAGAAAGGGCCAGATGGTAAGTATTTTAGGCT
Organism: Procapra przewalskii; assembly: GCA_006410515.1. Taxonomy (NCBI): domain Eukaryota; kingdom Metazoa; phylum Chordata; class Mammalia; order Artiodactyla; family Bovidae; genus Procapra; species Procapra przewalskii. The sequence goes on along the minus strand of SJYF01000480.1, from coordinate 1,482,794 downwards.
CTGAAAGCCATGTGGGTCTCTGTTACCACCTCAGCTCTGCCCTCCTGGCATTGAGAGCAGCCATGATGACGCATAGATAAATGTGTGTGGCAGTGTTCCGATAAAACTTTACTGAAAAAAAAACAGGAGACCAGTTGGATTCGACTCCTGGGGCAGAGTTCGTAGAGCTCTGCTAGTCCAACAGGACTTTCTGTGATGATGGGAAGGTGCTGTGTCTGCGGGGTCCGGCAGCAGAGCAACTGCTGAGCACTCCAACTGTGGCCGCTGTGTCTGAGGATCTGGAGTTCTAGTTTTTTTATCTATAATTAAATTGAATTTTTGAATAACCTGTCAAGGTGTGGTCTGAGGACCCACACCATGGGCATCGCTGGGGGCTTGTTAGCGTGCAGCATCCTGAGGGGGTGCAGCATCCTGAGGGGGCTACCCTGGTGGTCCAGCGGTTAGGACTCCCTGCTTCCACTGCTGGGGGCCCAGGTTTGATCCCCGGTCGGGGAACTAAGATCCCATAAGCTGCGTGGTGCCTCTCCCCATCAAAAAAAGAAGGCAGTACCTTGGGACCCCCACACAGAGGTACTGGGACAGAAGCTGCGTTTTAACAATACCCCTATGTGAGTCACATGCTAGTGATGGTTCCAGAAGTTCTAGAAGGTTCTAAAGGCAGGACTGAAGATCCAGCTCTCTCTGTGCTCAGTTCTGGGGACTCACTGGCAAGACAGTGATTCCCTAAGCAGCAGGCTGGTTACAAGGCTGGCTCTATAGACTTCCCCCTCAGGTAGGGCCTTTCAAGGTCAGACTGGGGCAAGGTGGCTTTAGGGGTCTGATGGGGGCCTCAGATTAAGCCACATATTCCAGTCCGCCTTTACAAGTAATATGGGGGATAGTCAGAGCAGGACCTGGGGATAGCACCGCAGGGCTGTGGAGGTGCATGGGCACCCCCACCCCACCTCAAGCCAGCAGGGGCGGGGGAGGCGCTTACCGCCTTGAGAGCCACGATGAACTCCTCCCTGGAGATCTGGTGCTCGCCCTGGTCCACCTTTCGAAACAGCTCCAGGATCTTGATCTTGCAGCAGTGCAGGTGGGCGTACAAGGTCGACAGGGCGGGGGGTTTGGGCAGTAGGAGCTGGGGCACCTGCCGGGGGGAGGGTCGCTGGCTTTTCTTCTGAAAGAGGCAAGAGAGGGGACCAGAGGGGAGCCTTCAGGAGACACCACGGTGCTGGGTCCCCAGATTTAGAAAAGGGAAAGAGAGAGGCCGAGCCACGCCGCCCAGAAGGCAGGGTGGAGGGCAAAGGGCGTGGGCTTCCGGCAGGCACGTCCGGCCATGGGAGGACTGGGCCACTTGGCTTCTCTGAGCCTCCAAGTTCTCATCAGGCACAAGAGGTTTGGACAAAATGAGAACTAGAACTTCATTCTTATCCCCATCTCTCTTGTCAGACCAGTCACTATCATAATCCCACTGGGCTCTCAGTGCATCACAATATGAGCCCCTGCCTGGAGCCGCCTGGGGCCTCTGCTGTCCCTGCTCCCCAGCCTCTGGCCCCGGGCCTCCCGCCTGGAATACCATGCCCTTCTCTGTCAGAAGCCTACTGCCCCTCCCTTCCAGGTGAACGGGAATATAGTCAGCCCTCCATGTCCGTGGACTCCGCATCCACGGATTTAAAAACTCCAGAAAGTTCCAAAAAGTAAAGCTTGAATTTGCCATGGCCGTCAACTATTTATGTCACACTTAACATGGTATGTATAACTATTCACATGACCATTATATTAGGTATTCTAAGTCATCTAGAGATGATTCAAATGTAAGGGAGGATGCTCCTGGGTTGTATGCAAATACTCTGCCCTTTTATATGAGGGTCTCAAGCATCTTCAGATGTTGGTATCCCTGGGGTGCCCCCCAACAGATAGCAGGGTAAACTACTTAGGAATACTGTTCCTTTAGTGTGGTGGAGCACTTGACAGTTTACAAAAGGCCTTTCTGTTCCCTAGCTTATAGCTCCTCAGCGGCCTGGAGGCAACTGCAGAGCCATTAATCTCTTGTGTCTGCCTCCCCCACTAACATGTGAACACCCTGGGAGCAAGACCACCTTACTCAGCTACATTCCCCACCTGCTATGCTTGTACTTAACAAAGCTCCCAGCCCTGTGCAAGCAGGCAGTCATGGTTTGCTGAATGGAAAAGAAGGATGCTGTGAATTCGATATTAGGTATTAGCTTCCCTTCCCAAATGAAGAAACAGGCTCAGAGAGGTGAAGTGACTTGCCCAGGGTCACACAGCAAGTAAGCAGTGGATTTCTACCCCAAGTCCTATGCTTATACCTAGAGGCTGTGCTGCTGGCAGGAAAGGGTGTGTGAGAACCATGAAAGTTGGGTTTTGACTATGATTACACCAAGGACTGACTCTGAAGTTTGGGGGCTAATCCAAATGAAACCAGTAATTCTGTAATAATAATAAAAATGACAGACATTGAACAAGGGCTCACTATACGCTCAACATGTCTCAGGCACCTTATATATATTAATCCATTTGGATGTTGCAGCAACTGTGGGAAGCAGGCACAATGGTTCTCCCCATTTAATAGTTGAGGAAACAGGCCCAGATCATATGGCTAGGAAGTAGCAGAGCTGGGTTTAAACCCAAGTTATCTGACCTCTTATGTCGGCTTTACCTGAACTGGGAGAATTTTCAAGTGTCTGTTGGATGCATTTGGCAGAAGAGGGCTCTGGCTACTGACTGCCAGTTACTATCTCTCTGGGCTTGGACAATGCATGGCCTCACTGAGCTTCTGTCTTCATATTTATAGAGGAAACAATATGTATAATATACACAAATTCACATACAAATGTTGTAAAAGATTTTCTTAGAAAAGATTTATAAGATTTTCTTCCAATCTCACAACTGTGATTTTCACAATAGCTCTGTGAACACTGGCAGGGTGTGTGTGTACGTGTGTGTGTGCCCTCAGTTGCATCTTACTCTTTGCGACCCCACAGACTGTAGCCCGTCAGGCTCCTCTTTCCATGGGATTTTCCAGGCAAGCATACGGGAGTGGGGTGCCCTTCCCTTCTCCAGGGAATCTTCCTGACTCAGGGTCTCCTGCATTGCAGGCGGATTCTTTACTGTCTGAGCCACCAGGGAAGCCCAGCGAGAGATCACAAGTACACCTCCTTTTCAGGACTTCTGTTCCAGGACTCCCCTGGACTGGGAGTGAGGATGGTGGGGGTTAGGGTGAAAGATCATCCCCCTTCCTAATCTGAGGGAATGAGTGACAGCAAGCCCCTAACACCCAGAGTGTCTGCTCCTGGCAAATGGGGCTGCTCACCATGGTGTCCCTCTTCATGGCCAGCTGGCTCGGCAGCCGAGCCACGGGCTGCTCCTTGTGGATGTCACGTAGGACCTTGGCCTCGGACAGCGTGAGGCTGGCCTTGTTCTGCAGCCACCTCTCTACGTTGCCAAATGATTCCAGGTCCTTCCTCATCTTCAGCCTCTGTCTGAGCCACGCCCTCGG